>VZRV01010604.1:0-157597 GCA_013398115.1 Falcunculus frontatus | reverse complement strand
AAATTTATTTTATTTTTTATTTTCCCCTGGTCATTAATGCCATGAAGGCATGACTGGTCTGGAGGTACATTTTGAAGTGCTGCAGGGGATGCACTCCGTGTACTGGTTCTAGTAAATATGTTTTTTGTGATCCCAGAGAAGAGAGGACTGCATTTAAGAGATGACTAAATAATGGGGGAGGCAAGTGAAAATGAGTAGAATATAAAGGAGACGAAAATGAAGGTGAATGGTAGTGTGGGAAGGCAGGCACTGAGCAGCTTGGGTTTCTCTCTTGTAATTCTCCCCCTCCCCTATACTGTACCCCTGTCTCACTCCACCCCCACCCCCTGGAATCCTGTCTTTTCGTACTATTAAGGAGATTCTAATAGTAAACATAACACAACAGAAAAACAGATGACCCCCGCCCCCTTCTGCTTGAACCTATCACTGTCTGTGACTGGGAGGGAAATCCGAGTGCCCTTTGTATAAACCCAGCAAAGTTTTAGGCATTTATTAGCTAACCTGTTTAAAATACAACGTATAAAACTTGCTTGATACATTTCATTGTTGCTTCCCTGTTTTATTTCAGAGGACAAAATGTTCTGGTGTAGCATGCCTACCCTCACTTTCAGAATGGGAGTAGTTTACAATATAACCTACATTAGATTATACATGGCGCGTGCGTTGCATTTCCACTGAAAATAGCCTAAGACTTAGAATGATGAAGCGACTCGTGGTTATGATCTTCCTTGTCTTGGGAGCATCAAGGTAGCTGTGGTTCAGCATGCTGGGGAGGGGGCCCCGTGATGTGAGGTGTTTCATGTCTGTGCAGGAATCTGGCAGGTCTCCTTTTAGAGGACTTAAAAATATGTGCCAGGGGCAGGAGAAGGTAAACACGACATTCAGCGTGCTCATTATCGAAATAAGGAAAACAAATCGATTGCATTAACTGTCTGTGCAGCATCACAGTTATTCCACAGTATTTTGTCAGAAATTAAAAGGTTACCACTAGAGTACTATATCCATATCTCCAGCCTGGCACCACTTATTACTGCAATGGTATTTCAATATTAAGTGATCTTAGAGATATTTCGTCTTTCATTTTGAATCCTGAATTTGAATCAGCATTAGGATGTCAGGGCTGTGAGATAAGGTATAACAAACTAAGTAGACAGCTGAAGGGCTCCTGGTGAAGGTGTTGCTGAGAAGGATATCTTGGGCCGTTCGCAGTAACCTTGTTTACAGGGACATTTCAATTGCAACCTGAATTTCAGCGAGAGGCTGCTTGGACTAATGCCTGCGTGTCTGAAACCCATCACGAGTGTCTTTTGCACTCTAAACCTTCTCTCTGCCTTCCTTGCATACTCGTAAAAACTTTTCTGGAAGGTTAGGATGATTTTCTGATATGAAAATTAAGATGTTTTCTTAAGAGGAACACTGCTCTTTGAACTCGTGTACATTAGCAACAAAGTATTCATGAGGTTTGATTTTTTTTTTTGGTTCTCTGATGTGTCAGGATCAGTAGTTGCAACCAGTCTTTTTAACTTCGCGTATATGGCTTTGATTTATTATATTTTAGCCTCGTCAGTTTCAAGCAGCACATGAAGTCGGTTCAAGTCAGAATGTGAAAAAGAGGCATATAGTAACAAGGAACAGTTTTGTAGTGATCTGTTAATTTTTTGTTTTCTTTTCCTAAAGCTGTTCCAGGAAAATCACGTGAATTTAGCGAGTGGGTGCTAAATGCCAGCAGCCACATTGATGAAGAAAAATGCTGTTGAAATACTTTGGAATAATAAATAGGATATGTAATGGTCAACCACAAGATAAACATTTTACACGGTGTTTTTATGGCTCTAAATTGGCTGCATTGTAAACCAAGCTCACTACTCTATTAAGTCATCAGAGTTTTCAATTATTTAAGATTTTTAGTCAGGCCATCTAATACAGTCTTCATCATCCCCATCAGAGAATTATGCATAAGGTTGTAATTCCTTCTTGTTGCTATGTGAGGGCTTTGTTGTGGATGGGGGTTTAATTCTGACTTATCAGGACAAATATTACAAAGCATGCACACAGGAAAAAAATGATATGGAAATAGCCCCAGTCCTACGAAATGGGGATAGTTACGGCACTGAAATGTACCTAATACAATTTGAGATCCACTCACTAAGAAACCTTGACAGTATCTGCCTTGCAGGTACTGTGCATTTGGAAATACTATATCTCCATTTAAATGCAGATCTTCAGTTTTCTCCAGGGGGCAGTTGGTGAATCTTCCGATTGAACCACCGGTACTAGAAAAACTAACTGAAGATTTACCCATGAACAAGAGACCCTTTCAAGTCTGCTTTTTTGAAATAATGATTATAAAATTTCCTAATATTGCAATTTTATATTGATTTTGAATGCCTTTTCAGAAGTCACAGGGAAGGAATAGTGCCTTTTACTTAAGGTAGGCCAATGTCTGCACGCTTGTTTAGCAATCCTAACAGAGATAACTGCTACAAATAACTTCTTTGTTTTTACATGGGTATTGTGTTTGCATGTGAGTTTTGTCAAATGGACAGAGCAGTCTTGCTTTGATTTTGACCTAGATTCCTCCTGATTATTCCAATACAGCTAGTACCTGCTTATTTCCCACTGTGAAAATAGGAGAACAACTGTTGATGCTATCTAGCTGGGGCTGCATGGGCAGTAGGCACGCTTGTCCAGTCCTCTCCCCTCCTCCTCCTCCTTGGCTTCCTTAGTAATGGATAAAATAGCACTGGGGGCCAAAGAGGGTGAAAGCCAGTATTTTCCCTCCTGTGAATTTTCATTCTTTGAGGGTTTGATTCAAAGAAAATGGGGTGGGGGGGCAGGGGAAGAGTGGAATGAGTGAATTTATTTTATCTCCTTATTTGGCATGCAAATTTTGCACACATACAGGGGCGAACAGGGCCATGAAACAAGTCACGCATCCACCTTATTCCATATTTGCTGGAAACTCAGTGTCAATAGGTGGCAGTCCTCCTTAGAGGGGCTTGTCCCATCCAGTCCAGTTTTCTATATTGTTTGTCAGCTGTTTAGTTTGCAGTGTAGCCCAAGGATTGAATTAAATGCCCAGGACACAGGGAACGGGAGCTCCCTGTTTGGGGTGCAGGCAGCACAAACTACCTGACCTGAAGCAGGGCAGACTGATCTTTTCAGTGCTGAGGGGGATCCATGCACTCACTCTATATGCTCCTGGCCTCTCCTGTCTTCCCATCGTGGGCAAGGGTGCTGCCCGGAGATGCTGCCCTTGTCCCTGTGCCAGAGCCATGAGATTGTGGAAATACTATCCATATTATGCTTACCTGTTAATGGCATATAACCCACTGGCCTCAATACCCCGGAGAAAACGTGCACTTCAGCCTCTTTGTGGAGTTCAGGCAGATCTGCAAAGTCCAATCTTACATGCACTAGCGTTAATGGCAGAGCTCCCATTCATCTTAATTGATATTCCTATAAACATCTGCAGGTTTCTGTTTGTAGTGGAGGCCACAGCTGGGTGGACTTCTTAAAGGGATGTTTTGCATATTGAGGTTGAAAGGGAAGTCGAGCCTGATACATTAACTTATCATCTGTGTCATTCTCTTGACATCATTTGGATTACTACAAGCATATATGACAAGGAGATTAGGTGCAAGATCTTCACACACATATCCTTTTCTTAGAATGTTGATCAGCGGAGATGTTACTTCTCTGAAACCCTTGTTCTAAGTCAAGTCTAGGCAAGCACAAACCTGTGCATGCATATACAAGTGGAGCAAGGCCTATCCTTTATAATACGTTTTTTTTCCTTTAATATCTAGGCAAGATCTCTTATTATAACTCAACCATTAGGGGAAAGAAAATGGAACTTTTCTCAAACAGCTTTTCTGTTGGGGAATCTAGTGGCAGTTGCTTTGAAGCATGTGTAATTGATTATCATACATTTATTTTAAAAAGGAGACATAACAAGGAATCTAACATGATGTTTTGGAATATATCTTCTCCCCACAATGTTCTTGAGGGAAATGTAAGGTTGCAGGCATCATTTCATGCCCTGTATGTTTTTGAACATAAATCAAAGAAATTGTTGGAGAGTTATAGATGTTCATAGCAACTGTAGCTATAATAAACACATGCAGTATATATTTTCCCAGCTATTTTGTATGGGTGAAAAGCTGAAGCTGGCGTTTTGTACGAACAATTCAACTTAATCACTGAAAATTTATTTCCTAGTTAGGGTGGTTTACCAGTGTAGCATGAAGTTGTACACCTTCGTTTAAGTTCATCTGGTTATGAAGGCTCCGTTAAAATTGGAAAAGAATTTAAATTGGATCTAGATACCTTGAATGAATTATTCCCAACGTCAGATTTATCATGATGCCTCTGTGATGATATTTACATCTATATTATCACCTATATTGGTTTCAATGTGTGCTGGATATTTTAGAGAGCAAGTAAAAGAAAAGAACAGTGTGAAAACCCAAACAATTTTAATTGTACCCATAGCACAAAATACGAGCATATTTAATAAAATGGGACAGAGAATATTGAATGATTGAGTAGTAGAAGCAGAGCTTCTAATGGGAACAGCAAGTAGCTTAGGCATACGCAGTTCTCAATGATTGTATTAGTTTTGGTTTAAAGTCTTGATAGAGGAAAAGCAAAAAGCAACTTTTATGGAGGAGTTTCAATGAGAACATAGCCACTCATTTTCTAATGATGAAGAAGGTGTTCCATATTTTGATTAGGATCCATGTGCATTAAAAAGTTAAAAAGAAAATCCGGTAGTCACAGTTATTATGCGTATGGATAGACTGAGGAAAGGACACATTCAGGATCTGTGCAGGAATCAGACAGATCTAGATGAACAGAGTTTCAGAGTTAGTATTTAAGCGAAGTCCTAAGTGTCTGAATAAAACAGGTAGGATATGTTTCTTGGAGTCTCTGTGTACTATTGGAGTCTGAGATTGATAATTAGAACTGATACTGCTTATTGAAAATTTTTTACACTAGCTGAAAGGTGGGACTTTTTTAAAAGTGCCACTGTGCATCTGCCGGACTTCTGTTTTATTGCAGTTGCCTTCAACTGTTCCTTTTTAATTACAAGAGACAGAAATCTCTTTTTAAACGAGAAAGTGGGTCTCTTATTACTTGACTGCTAGAAACAAGGTTTTAAAATATAAAACAAATGTTTATGTAAAAACTGAGAATTTGCTCTGGTTTAGTCGTTTGTAGTATTAGTTGTAAGTGACTTCTTGATGATATGTTTGAATTTTAAGGCTGTCAGGAATTAAGCTTTCTAAATTGTTACAACAGGCAGATGTCAGGAAGACAGGGCATGGCCCATCTTGGACACCTGTACTTGTTTAGACTTTAGAAGAGCAGGCAGTGGGGTTGGCTTCCAAGGGCCACCCTTTCCACTGGGGACGGGTGGAGGAGGGATGGAGACCTAGAGCTTCTGACATCACATAAGCTCGGCATCAGCCTCCCCTTCATTTCTCTCCTAGCTCTTGCTCCCCGTCTTCTCGGAACATATTTTTGCCATCCTGCCTTAATAGCCAGGCTACTTTACCCTACCTTCTGAAGGTTGGAAGACAGGCTTTGAATTGTTACTATTCTCCTTGCTGGATACAATGCTGTGAAAACAAAATTCAATGAGAAAATCAGAAAGGAGCGAAAAGGGAAGTCAGAGTCCTGCAGGTTGAGGTGTATCTGGGAAGACTGGGAGGAGAAAGATTTTGCAGTTCCCAGTTTTCCCATGTTCAGAACCTCTGTATACTTTTACAAAAGAAGGTAACTGAGGGAACTGAGTCCCTGGATCTGTAGTGACCCAGTTGTGACAAGGGGGCATGGTTATATAGGAGAGGTAAGGAGAAGTGGAGTCGAATTCCGAGTGGATGTCCTCCAGCCTTGACAAGTGCCAGTGGGTCTGTGTGGGGTAGGACTGCTGCATACAGTTGTATTACTGCTCATGCTGTGTTCAGAACTCTCAGCTTTTCTGTGCTGACGCTTGGGTATTTAGAGGCTCTTGAGGAGAAAACTTCATTCACTGAAATTCCTGCTTCCACTGGGATTTTTTTTTTACTTGTCTTAAATTAGTGCCTTGCGTTTCACCTGGCAAAAAGAACTTGTTTTATTCTGTGCTGAATTTCTAACAGAAAAAAAACCCCCTCTTCTGCCATACTAAAGTCAAAAGGGACCAGGTGGACAAGTGCTGTGAGTGAGTTATGTGCAGTCTGGGCAGCAGGCTGGGCACTGGAGCACAGAGAGCAGGCGGTTCAAGGTCACTCATGGCCGTTTGTATGGCACATCTGGGAGCAGGATGCACAGCCATGAGCTTTAGTCCTTTAATTTCTCCAGCGTGCAATCCCTTTCTCACAGCTTGAGCAACAGAGGGACAGAAGCTGTGCTTTTGCAACACACACAAAATGTGATGGTGTCAGTTTAGGCACGGAAAGGTGAGGTGGTGTGTCAGAGGTGACACGGGCAGACAGTGAGCCCTGCCTTGTAGCCAGGATTTTGGGTCGCTGCCTTGCAGTGTTCCTTGAGGGAGAAGAGCAAGATTAAACCTGCTGATGCCACCACACACTTTCATTTCTCTGGTGTGACACAGTCCAGGGGTGGACAGGATCCTTCTCCCAAAGGAGAGAGACAAATTTGGGTGGAAGTGCATGTTGAATCAATGTGGTTACCCTGCTATAAATGGTGCCTACTTCTTAAAAAAAATTTTTTTTGATGTTTCACTGATCAGATTTTGCTTGTTCTTACTTTTTTGTATTTGAAGGGAGGACATGAACTATGAGTGTCTCTGAGAATTGGGCCACAAGCCCTTACACTTGTTTGTGCTTGTGAATGAGTGTGTGCACACGTGTGCAACGTGCGTACACAGACTTGGATGTTGTGTATGCACAGGATCTCAATTATTTTGCTGTTTGAATCACAGAGCATGTTGTCTTGATGTACTGTCAGTTTTGGTTTCTGTCCTTTGGAATAAAGTTCAAAATATTAAAGAAATAACACGCAATATACTAGTAGCTAGAATAGTCATAGTGCCCGAGGGGAAAAAAGGGTGGTGATTAATCTGTTTTACAAAAGCCCAGGAAAAAACCCTCAACTCTTCCTGACCAAACCCTGCAATGGTGCACTTTTAAAAGGGATTCTTCTGAATTTTGTTTCTGAGGTTTTCTGGCTGTCCTGAGAGAGAAGTAGGTCCTGTTTGAGAAGCAGCATGCGAGCTCTACGGTCATGCTCTGACTGAATGCCCAGGGAATGTGTGGTCCCAGTTGCTCTTTGGAGAATCACCCTGGGCTAAATGGTGAAACAACTACATCTGAATTAATTATTGATAATTCTTTAACATCAAATGTGAGGATGTGTTTGGAGTATTGCTTCCTAGTTAAGAGTTGAAATAGTGCTAGCAGATGTATTCTTTTTAAATGTTGCTTTTCTGGTCTTACTAGTTTGCTTGGTCAGCAGTAAGAGCTGCAGAAGCTGATGCAGGTTCTTTCCATCCCTGGTTTGGTTCTGGAGGGCCGAGGCAGGAGCTAAGGGGGCACTGACAGATATTTAGAGTCACACTGAAACTTTGGTCAGAATACCAAACTTGGCAGAATTTGGGATGTTGTGCTCCATGCTTTTAGTCCAACAGGGACCAGGCTAGACCTGGCTCTAGATAAAATGCTATATTAAAGAACTAGCCCCCTCCCACTCCCCAAATCTTTTGACTTGTACTCTGTGTCAGGAAAAAAAACGCTGAGCAGTGCGTGACTGATGCAGGGCAGGATCAGGATTAATTTAGGATAAACAGGATGCCTGTTGCACTTAATTTAGCAATTCTAAGACAGAAAATGCTTTTGAGTGCAACTAACAGCTTCTCATCTGCAAATGCCACAATCAAGACAAAGCAAAAGATATTGTGGTGAATTCTGCAGTTCACAGTCCTAACACAGTCAGAACCTCCTATTACAGTGAAGGAGACTTCTGCTTGTATCACGGCTGCCTGGGATGCAGGATTTCCTAGTGGCATTAATAAAAATAAAACAGTAAATATACCATTTCAAAAGTCCTGCAGGACATGCAGCGAACACCGGTGGTTTGAACTGGGTGAAGTTGTCAAAGGTTGCTTTTCTCTCCAGAGCCTGGCAGTAGCTCCACTGAAATGTGATGCCATTGGTTTTCAGCAAAGGTTTCTTTCTGCAGGGCTGCAAACAGAGATCAGCTGCTACTGTGTATACACAACTAGGGAGCAAATCAAGCAGCACATTTAAGCAGCCTTTTTAACCCTGAGACTTTCCAAGATTTCTTCTTCACGCAGGAAGTTTCCTTTATATTGTCAGCTGTAGCACTTTGCTCATGTAATGAGATCAGAGCTAGGATCACTGCTGCACAGTAGAAAGACTTCCTTAAGACATTTGTCCTTGAAACTGCACCAAACTCTTGGAAGAACCCAGAACCTGTAAGTATGTATGCTATAGGCAACAATAGCACGGTGCAAAGCTGCAATCAACCATTATACGATATCCGATTAGCAGGGCAGGAGGGATTTCTTTTTTCGGATGTTATGTTACATTCATTTTTAGTTTGTTCTAAGGAAACAAATCAATTCGGGCTTCTGATACAGTGACTTTGCAGTAGATGAGCTAGTAGTAATATGTTTGATTTAACTATTTGTTGCTGTCATGTAGCTTGTGGGACAAATATTGTAGCCATCAAACTGTAAAGAACTTTTCTTATGTTTTTAGGCATTTTTAAATGATTTGGGGGTCCATCTTGCAAATAAGTTTCTGCTTTGCTCTTTGATTTTGGCAACCCCACCCTACGCCAAACTATAAATAACAAAGCAAACGGAATTAGTCCGTATTGTTCTTAGGTAGCAATAAAATATATTTGTTTGCAGGCTTAATTTAGTCGTTAACAATGTTGCTCTGTTTGGGGTGTTTTTTCTCTTAATTGGATTCTACTCAAGGCTGTCTATTTTGTGTTTTACTATCTTGTCTGTGTCTGTTTAAGTTACTTTGCCGGGACTGCAGTCTGGTTAAACCTGTATTTAAGCACTATTTATATTCTGAGCACATTTCTGGTAAAATAAGTGTTTGAGATTTTTATTTTTTTTAAAGCCTTGAACAGTATAGTTGTATTAGCAGTGAGCGCCAGAGGAGGCACAACATGGATGAATGTCAGACATAGACCTCATAACCTAAGTCTGCCCTGTACTAAGTCTGACCCAAACGTGTCCACTTTTGCGACTGCAACTAATAAAAGCCTTGAGCTCCCTTTCAATAAATTTTTCATACACGGCAATATTTCTGTTTATCAGATTAATTTCTCCCAGGTTAGCCTGATTGATAGCTGGATTGTGGTTTCTTAAGAGCTTTCTCCATGAAACCCCACTGAAGAGCTGCATTCCATTTAACCAGTGAATGTAAAAACTGGTAACCATGGATTCAGCCACCACTAACTGTCGAGAGCAATGACTTGTTGTAAACAATACAAATGAGCCAGGATAGCAGAAGCAACCAGACATGAAATGATTTTAATAGAAATTACGGTAAAGGTCATGTGATACTGTATTGGCTTGAATTCAGTGTTAAAGGGAAAGTATTTCGGTTTTTCAGGTTTGATTTAAACGCACATCTCCACTGGCTTCACGTCCGTGTAAGACCTCCAGAAGGGCAAATGAAGCAGTTCTTTGGAAAAGCCTCTGCTTAATTGCACATTTTGACTTAGGCCCTGATCCTGAAAGTGTAGGAATAGCTACAGTATGTGAATAATCAGTGGGATTATTCCACACTAAAAATTAAGTATGTTTGTAGCATTCAGACCTTTCCAGATAAGTTAATAAGAAAAGAATATATATTCTAAGGAAATAATAACCTGTCATTAAAGATAAATAATGGAAATGCAGGTTTTACTGGTGGTGTGTGGTTTGACTGGAGATTTTTGTTTGCTTGTTTCAATAACATGAAAAGAAGTTATATTTATCCCTTTGTTTTAAATGTTATGACTTTAATTTCTCATCCACTGTGCCTCAAATTTTAGAAAACTGGTAAACCATGGTGTCAGCTATTATAATATAGCACGATGATAGGCACATGCAGATCGCATGAGCAGTCGTGTGTCTTGTCTCAGGAATTTCCATCCCTACAAAATCTTTGCTGACTCCCAGCTGTCACATGGCTGTCACTCACAAATTCTAACCATAACCAAATCCTCCTTGCCCGGGCATGCGCTCACCAAACCTCTCTACGTACCCGTAGACACAGGCACCAATGTCCCTGCTTAAGCGCTTTCTCTGCATAAATGGGTCTCTCCCCCAAGCCTGCTGCATTCCACTAATGTTTTTCCCTTATTTTTTTTTTTTCCTGGGTGCTACTTCCTTGATGTGCCTGTCCTTTGTAATGAGGAACATGGAATAGGAATAGTAGTCAGTAAGAAATGCAAGCAAAATTAACTTTGTGCGTTATTTAATATAACATTTCAAATTGGTGTGAATTTAAATTCACAACTTTCATGGCCCCCTAAACTTCTTCAAGAAAATTAACCCTTACTGTTCTGCAGACAGTATACTGTCACCTTGCGGTGTACTGACTTACTGTTTTGTGTATTTATATTTTGTGACATTTATATAATTTGGAAAACTTAGACTGTAAGAGCCCTAGGCTGGAACTTCAGTTATTTTTATTTTTCTAGGTTACTTCTGTATTTCATCAGTGTCACATACATCTATGTTGTTTTACCAGTAATTTTGATTTATATATTTTTCAACCAGAAGTATTTCAAACAATTCTCATCAGTCTCTTACAGCTGACCAGTTTCAGCCAAGCGCAGGTTGCCACTAAAATGCATAGATAGATACAGGACAAATCCTGCTTTCCCTATTCTTCTGGACTGCCTTGCCAGACCAAGGGGGCAATTGCTTTTGTGAGTCGTGAAGGTGAGATTTAGTTTATGCATAGATTAACAGCAGGTAAAAATAGGCTGACTTCTATTGAAATGAAATACTTTTGAGAATTAAAGGGAAAGCATTTAAACAGGAATATTTGGGGGGTAAAAATGCCAAATTGCAAAATATTTTCTGTTGTTTGACTTTGTCAGTGTTAAGAGTGTATTGGCGTCCTCTTGTATATCAGACCTGTAAGTATATTAACATTTTGCCAAAAGAGGGGAGGTGGCTGGACAGGAAAGATACCACCTTGACTTTGCGTCTTTATCCTGGAAAGAATCCAGAACTGAAAGTAAAATGCAGGTGAAAGCACAGTGAGACTCCAGACCAATATCCAAGTAAATCAGGGAAACCACACTGGCCTCCTTACCATGAGCTGATTACAAAGCATTAGTAATTCCTTCACCCCTTGAAAACCAGGTGGGGGCTTTATCAATTGTTGAGCCTGCCAGAGGAAAACACGTTTCAGTCTGGAGGGGATAATGCAGTGTTCAGGAAGGAAGGAGTGCACCATCACTCCATGGACTTTAGTGGCATGGGAGAATGGGCAACTTTCCTTTGCTTAAGGTATCTTTGGCGTCTTTACGATCTGTGACATACGTGCTTATTCTGCTCTCCTGTATTTTGCATTGAATACTGATTTTGTAATGCAAAATTTGCAGGAGTTAGTGAGTGAGCTGCCAGAACTCTTTGCCCATCTGCAGATAGGAAGAACTGGGAAGCAGGTATCTTTGTTTCTCTCATGGTTTATAAAGTTCAGATGCTGGCTGATGGGCAGCTGCAGGAGAATTTTCATTTGAAGCAGAGCTCTGGGAAGATGTATTTGAATTCCCAAAATGGAGACCTCAGTGTTTTAACCATAGAGGAATCTCAGTGATTGCAGTCAGTTAAATGTTGCAGTGCATACCTGGGATCTGGCAGAAATATTTACCACTGAAATAATTTGTAATAATTAATGATATCTTTCTTGTAGTAACAATAATTTAGAATAGTAACATTGTATTTTATTGTTGTGATTCTATTTTACTTTTATGCCAAGATCACTTTTGTCAATAAGATAATTCATTTATGAAAATATCATATTAACAGTCCTTTCAACTAAATTCAAGGAGGATAAGTACAGGTACCTTTAAAAAATTAAAAATGTGTTTGTGATATAGAGATACAAGGTGTAGGGAATATAGGGTAAACTGTTATCCACATCCACTCACACTTTACTTCATGGTTTAGACAGCTAACAGCACTGCAGGTAAGTGAGAAATAAATTGGTAACTTTTGCCAGGTAGATTCCTGGCTATTAGAAACTGGACTGAAACTAATTCCGTGGAGCATGGCAAACTAGTTGGTCACTGAATAACAGAATGTTGTTCTTTGAATTATTAACTCTTTCTAAACATTACAGTGTTTTATAAATTTCTGCTCCTTTCAAGTTTTACCTCTTAGCTGGTGTGGGTAAGTGAGGTGTTTTTTTGAGGACTTCTGTAGTCATTTTGTCTTTTGAACATTTCCAAATGTACTTCTTCCCAGGAGCTATTGGAGACCCATGATTTATGGGTTATAATGTTCTCCAGGTCAGCATAACTATCATAGGGCCTAAAGACAGGACTGTGATCTGTATCAGCTGCATTAACTTTCCATTAACTTTCCGTGACTAGAACGCTTCTTTGGTTATTCTGCATTATTCCTTTGTACAAAATAAGGTCGTTCTCTGTGTAGTTTAGTTTTAACAGAACCAGACTGTCACTGACCATCAGCTTTTGAATGCATAGACTCTCTCCTTCCTGGCAAGGCTTTAGGCCCAGATCCACAAAAGGATTAGATGCCTTAAGTGGGACTTAAGTGGGATTTAGGCATTGAAAGCCCAAACTGAGATCTTCAATATCCCTACTGAACTGCCACCTAACCTTAGAAGTTGCCTAACCTGTGTGAGTGCCTACATTTTCAATATCCAGCTTTCCCAGGTGGCCAGAGATCTGCTTTGGATGTTCTCAAGCACTTCCATCCTGACAAGGTTGAGCCTCTCTGCTCCCATCTTTCCCCTCACATCCCAGCGGACTTCAGAAAGTGCAAACTCTTCTTGCAAAATGGTGGATTTCTGTGTGTGATGTCTTTCTCCAGCTGTGTCCTTGAAGGAAAGGACCTTCCAGTAGGTTTCTTTCAGGAGCAGCCTGAGAACCTTGAAAAAGGTATTGAAACTAAAAAAATTGAGTATCGCTGCTTAAAAATGCAGGTCCTAGAGAAGGACTGGGGCTTCAGATGAGCGTGGCCTTGGCCTTCTCCTGCTGGCAACAGTGGATCGTTCTTGCTCGGCGATGGCTGCTCCTGAGTTGGGTGGCACTGTGTAAGGCACAGGAGTGACCAGCAGGGCCAAGGGCTCCACGGCACAGGCACGGCACCTGAAAGCTGGCTATTGGGGTGTGAAATCAGCATTGCTCCCAGAGGTTTTCTTGGAGAATCCAGGCCCTGGTATTTCATCACAGCAGGATTTGGAGGAAGAGCTCTTTTCTGCAAGAAGTCACTTCGGGTTTCACCTGACTGTGATACATGGTAGGTGTTTTGTTTTTTGAAAGCCAGACTTATTGGGGTGTTCTGTGCACACCCAGAAATAATAACCGCTTTTTTTAGGGCTTCAGTCTCAAGTGTTTCTGGAGCTGTGGCAGGATTGATAGCTGTCTCGCTCTGCGGAGGCCAAAGCAAATGTCTTGTTAGTAGCAGAGTAAGTGGTCCTGTGCCATCACTTATTTCTCAGCTGTACTCGTGACATTTCATGTGTTCTCAGCCATGTCTGTTGTTTGTTTAAATCCTGCTCAGTTCCTTGATTTATCAGTTTTCTGTAGACTTTTGTTCGAGTAGTCCCAAATGCTATCCTATTTCAAATAGATGCTTTCTTATCAGCAAATAGTCTTTCATCAATAGCTTTAACTCTTTCACGTAACTCTGCATATGTCCACTTGGACCTTCTCTTTTTCAAAATACTGATTTTTTTTTTTTTTTTAATGGGGACAGTATTTAGGAAATCTCTTAGAATTTCTCCTGAATCATTCTGTGTTTTTGTGCCAAAGTACCTTTTATCCACATTATTAGATAAGAATATTTTTCTTTTTCTCTCTTTTTTTTTCCTCCTGAGAGAGAGAACTCTTCTCAGGGAATCCCTAGCTTTTTAGTTTGTCAAAGATAGCCAGACTGCATGCAGTCTTAATATTATTTCTTGCTGCTTTTGATTTATGGATCAGTGTACAATCCTGAAAACAGCAATACAGAATGTAGAATGTATTTGTATAGAGGTATAGCCTAGAAATTATAAAAGCACAAAAAAGATATATTTGTAAATTTAGAAACTGTAATCATGAAATTCCTATACACAATGAATAAACTTAACATGTAATGACAAGTACAGTGTGTGTTCCTTAAAAAGCCTAGAAGTATTTATATAGAGGTAGGTAAAATTTGTAGGACTGTCTATGATAATGACACCTTAATAGCTAAGGATATTATTAATGTATTTTTAAAACTGATACAGGGAGATCTGTTATTTTAATGGAGAGTATCTACTGTAAATTAACCTGTAACTTTCAATCCTCTCACTTTGTGTTTTCAGAATAGCAAGCTTGAATTATTATACATTTACTTTGGCATTTTAGTACGCACAAACATTGTGAGCATTAGTTCATCATACATCACGAACATATGACTATTGTATGGAACCAATTTTAGGTATAGGAAGTTCAGCAAGTATTGTGCCTTGGTGGTTGCCAGATCACTTGCGTGCTTGCTAAATCCTATGCACAGTGCTTCCGTTTGCTGGGTTACTCATTGAGCTTTTAATAGTCAACTTAATTTTAGTTAAGGTTCAGTTTAGTAACTCTTGCAATTAGTGGAAAATATTGCCAGCATTCATCTGGTAAACCATATTACTTATAAAAGGCACACGTGGGGGATGTGTGGAGGTGAAAGATAACAGATCGATTCTGGTGGATCCCATCGTGACTGGCTTTTAAGGGTAAATTACAGAACATATTAAGCAATGGGGGTAACCTTGCAGAAAATGGAATCTCGAGTTTGCTCGTAGAAGGAGGTTTGGTCTCCCTTGCTCACCATTGCTTCCCAATACCCACAGTGGCTCCATGTGTGGGGTCCCTGGCTGCCTGTCAGGCTGTGGGCTTCACATCAATGCCGGTGAGGTGCTGCTCCTGAGATGGCCTTGGAGCCCTCAGAAAAGTGAGGGTTCCTATTTTCAGGGCAAGCCTTTGAGCACCATCCTGCTTGTTTGCTTTGCCTCTCTGGAAACAACTGAGGTATGGGAGGTAAGTCTGCTGCTTGACTCATTATTCTAAGGCAGTTTTATGGGTTGTTTTATGGGTACAGGTAAAGGACTCCAGGTGAGATTTTTTTGCCCTCATATAAAATGGAGATATGATTTCAGCCAGCCTGTTAGTGTCCTGAGAAATGAAATACTGGGGACAATAATCGTAAGTAAGGAACAGCTTGGAAATAAAGGCAAAGGCACAGAACCAAATGCAGCAAGAGAGTGTTTTTTCTTTTTTGCCAAATAAATAGGTTAAAATGGATGCCTCTGTCTGATGTTGTTGGAAAACGAAAGCCATACGTTCCCACAGGATGGACACTACACGGACAGTTAGAGCAGTGTCATGCCCTGTCGGTGGTGCTCATGTCTGATCTGGGATTTCTCAGATCCATAAATACCCAAAATGCATGTCTCTGACAAAATAAGTAGAAATTGTATAACAGAGGAGGCACAAGGGCATGTGCTGTCTTTATCATAATTGTGTCTCTTGCTCAGAAATAAAGGCCAGTTGCTTCTGAGTGGAGTAAAGTTCAGGAGTGCATGTCCCAATCCAGTCTATTGGGCTGCAAGCCACTGTCTTGGACCTGTCTTGTGTGTGCAGGGTCCTATCCCAGTTAGAAATACACTGGTTTAAATAAAGGTGGTAAGATTTTTTTGCCTTAGAAACCTGGTGTAGAAAAGTGGAGACTGTCAATAGGTCCCTACTGAGTTGGGTGAAGAACAGACAGCAGAGAACTCTTGATTTGTAGAAGGATGTAGGTAAGTGAAGATCTTTGCATATGAAATCACTCCTTAGCTGTATGGAAAAGCATACAAGATAATGTCTTGTCTTCACTGAGATCAGTGGGAATCAGTCTGGATATCATTGTAGGTTCTGCATATTTGGGTGCTGCTCTTGCCAGTGACAGAAACCCCAGCAGAATCCTCACCATTGTGTTGGTTTTGATCTTTACAGGAGAGGTATCACTGCTGGTAATATTGTGGAATAAAAAATTACTGCCAAAGACAGGGGGTTTAAAGCTTTCTGTTTTATATTTTGACCCTGTTATTCTGAGTGATACCAGTATAGAAATTGAAACATCCATGGGGCTTTTTGCAAAGTAGGGCAAGAATGTTGTTGGTTTCCCCATTTTTTTCCAGTTACAGGAAACTGAGGATCAAGGTTTTGGATGCTAATCATAAGAGGCCTTGAAAAAGGAAAAAATAGCAATACCTACCTTAGAGGAATATTTGTTTGTTTGTAAAGTTATGTGAACTCCTTGGCAGAACGGAGCCATAAGAAATTCCAGGCAGTTATTCCTCAGTGACAGAAGTCTGTATTTAGGCTTCTGTTAGTCTCCTTTATTAATAACAAAACCTTTGAATATAACTTCCAAGATGTTCAGCTATCAGAAATGAAGCGATAATGAGGACAGAGGGTAGGTCATGAGTCTGAAAATAAGTGTGAGGAGATGGTGAGCTTAACCTACCAGGTGAAAGAAAAGTCTGTGTAGCAACTGCATGAACACTTCAAAGCATGCACCTAGTTTGCTGCACTAACTTAATTATCCCTGCTATAGATATGTTTGACAAACATATCTATAGCCCAGATCCTGTTACTTCTCAGTGGGAAATATCAGAAGGCTTCTGTTTGGTTGCCAGTTGACTGAATCCTTCCTTCTACTTTCTTGCATTAGTCTTTTCAAGGACTTTGCCTACCTCTTTGCCTATCTGATTAACAGAAACTTACCTCTTTCTATTTAATGGTGGAAAATATTGTGAGATGGAGAATGATGCAGACTGATGGGATGGGTGTAAAATGATTTTTAAGCAACTCTGACAAGTATTTAATCCTATTTTAATCAAATACTGCGTGAACCAACCAAAAATAAGCTTTTATCACTCGTGCTGAATCAACCGTATTCTGGTGTCAGCACTATTTCTCAGCAAGCATCTTGCTTCCTCTGTGTGATAGTACAGGGTGTTTTTGAGCATCCCAGTGTTGTCAACTTTCTCCACAAACAGTGTGATGTGAAATGTGAAGAGACAGGAGTACCCCAGCTCTTCCATCACACAGAAACGCAAGCCGGTGCCCTGTTCTTTGAGGCTAAAATGTGGCCTGCTGTTGGCAAGCTGTGGGATTTAATAGGCAAAGACCGTGGGGAACTTTTCAGCTTTTTAGTCTTTCTGCTTCTGTAAAGTCTGTTACGCAGGGAGGTACAGTTTTTAAACGTGGTCATTTTTAATTCCTGTCCCTGGAGTCTGGCTGACAGATTGGGAGTGCGGAGGATGGGAGTGGGCTGAAAAGACAAGCTGAAAACACAGGATGTATACATACATTAAAATGGAGCAAAACAAAAATAAACTAACTTAGGTGAACACAGATGGGATCTGTTTCAGGGCCACTCTTAACACCTGTTTTAGATGGCCTGTGGTGAAAATCATTAGCTTAAAAAGATGCTATTTATGTCTTCCCTGAACTGAGTTTACACAAACACCAACGGTTCTAACTGGAGGGAATGGAGATCAAATTTTGGTAGATTTTTTTCCTTTTCTTTGGATTTTTTTTTTTGGTCTGAACAATACTATTTTCATTGCAAGCCTTAAAAAACCCCAACCAGATAAAATAACTTTGACAAGTGTCTGTTTTCATATGCTGTTTATATGAGGTATGGCCCTTGTTCAGAAGCTCATAGGCATCGATGTATGCAAAATATGATTTGTTTAACAAATACTTAAAAATCATCAATGTGGTTTCATAGGTGTAAATCTGAAATCTATCCTCAGCCTTTTGAGGTGTTACTGTGGATTCCCACTTTTGTAGCAAAGACCAGAACTTGTTGACAGAAGCTTTCTGATTTGAGAGTGCAGGTGAACATGGGAATGTTTTATCGGCTCACTTTGCTCTCCATGCTGATTTTGACAGGTCGTGCTGAAAGTAAGACTTTGAGCTTTCCAAATATTTTTGCTCCACGTTGGCATTTGAATTTTGTTATGAAACACTCCTTCTGTGATAATTTCTGCAAGCTTGTCTCTTTTGGAGGAAAGCATGAAAAAATTTTGTTTTGATGATTGTTAAACCTACTTTTTCCTTGAATCAAGGTTTTGAGAAGACGCATTTATAGCTTGATTATTGACTACATTCTTACTGTAACTGGAAGGAGGACTGCATCTTGCATGAAGTATTACTTGCACATGTAGTATCAGAGTAACATAGGTGCATGTTAAGCTGTTGCTTTTATACACAGAATGTCTGAAACAGTGTATTAAAAGCAATCAGTGCATAGGAAATTAAGGAAAAACTATTTCTTTAATGCACATATGCATCTTACCAGACCAGCTGCAAGAGAATTGTGCTCACACTTGGAGGTAGTGATGCAGTCTAATGGAACGAGCAAGTCCCTAGGAGTAGCTTGCATTCTGGCTCTTCCCAGTCTGCACACCTTTGTAAAGTATTTTGAGATTTCTGGAGGATAGAAAGAGCTAAATATTATTTAAGCCTGCTTAGTTAGGCAGTAGGCTTTAGTCGGTATTATTTTTCATTTGTGTATTGCGTGAATAGAGTGTGAAACTGCTGGGAGAGTCTTCTGTTCTTGCACACTGTACTTTCCTTTGGCCTCTCCTTTTCTGGCTTAATCACATTTTATTGGGTGGCAAAGAATACAGTAGCTACTTGTGCAGTGAGGAGATGCATAAATAGCAAACATATTGAACCGTGAACAAGAACTGGTTTTTTGGATGCCTCTGGAAGAGCGATGACCCTCTTGGTGTGTTACTGTGGGGAAGTGACAGGTGCATGCTGTCCCGTGATTGTCCATGTAGCTGGTACTTCTTCAGTGTCCAGCAATGTGCTCTCTATCCTATTTTGCTAAAAGGCCGCTTATCTAAACAGTGACAGGAGATCAAAGAGTAGCCCCATCGATGACAGATCTGTATTTATGGCTTTAATAGTATATGTGCAGCTCAAAATCATAACCTCTAGGACTTCCAAACTTCCCCCATCACAGAGGGACCTTTCCTGCTGTGCAATGTCATGGCTGCAGCAGACCCCTCTTCTCTGCTGGACTGTGCACAGAAGACCTGTACAGCAGCTCAGGCAGCACGGGCTGCCCAAATACTCAGTTTGCCCTTCCCTCTGGGATGAGGGCAGCAGGCTGGATTTTTCCATATCGGTATGTAATAGCTCACTTAGTACAAGAAACATGCAATGTAGCTGGAGAACCTTGCTCTGAATAATCATCTGTAACTGCAAGTGAAGATTTCTAAAAGCAGATCACTAATCTGGAAAAATTGTATGTATTGTGTTAAAGGAAGTCTCTGAGCCGCAAATAGATGGATGTTGGGAAGAGTAGTCTGGGGAATTGTCACTATACGCCTGCTCCTTGACCTTCACTAAGCATCTGCTGTTTGCCACTGGCCCAGGCAAGCCCATCAGCCCGAGTGGCCCTTTGGTTTCACCTGCTGGGGCCATTGTAGGTGCAGCAGGGCACCAATGACTGTGAATTTATCTCTGTGTGTATGTGCAGGGACGGCTGAGTGGACATTCACTGGGGAGTGTACAGCAGTGGGCACATAACTGCATCACATCATAATCCCTTTTCTGATACTTCGTCTTATTTTCATTTCTGGCTGTGTATGAAAATGCTCTTGACTACTTTGTGCTTTAAAGACCAGCTTATTCAACAAGCTCATTTACCCTTTGTTCTTTGTGTGTCCTCTGTAGTGAGAACTCCTGCAATACTAGCCCTGTGTTTGCAATTCAGTGTATTGAATGGTTACCAGAATGCCATTGATTTATTATACTATTCTTATTATTGTTATTATTTTGTTTAATTTGCTTCTTGGTTAAGAAGCTGTAAAAATAAGGCCAGGCTGTCAGAAAAATAAATGGTCTAAAACTGATGTTAAATAAATAGTCTCTTACCACACCAGAGATGGAGACGGGACCCTTGCAGCAGTTTTTAATGTCATACAGAGGGAGGATGACACTTCCCTTCAGTGTGGAATGTGAATGTTGCCTTTGTGAATAACAGAATGTGGTGTTATCTTATGGCATAGTGATTTCACCTGCTCATTTTTAAGGGACTGTCCCACCTGTAAAGCCTAGGAGCTTCTGTAAAATATTATTTCGTTAATTCAAACCCATAATTGTCTCCAAAATATCCTTGTCTAGAGTTTCTATAAAGTCTATAGAGGCTTGATGCATGATGAATTTTTTTTTTATCAAGCACCTGCTTTCTTTGCCTAGCTCAGTTATGCAGCAAGGTTGTTTTTACAGTATTAAGAAGTGAGCAATATATTCCATATGCCACCAAGCTTTGTAAAGAATCCTGCTGATGACAATTTCACAGCTGCTGAGAAATAGGCCAAGCCTTCCCTATAAAGTGACAGTAAGGAAAAGAATATCTATTCCATTCGCATTGGCCATGCATCCTCCCCAACTTTTTCCCTCTTGAAGGAAAATGTTAGCCCTTCCGAACTGTGGAACAACAGATGGTGGCAGAAACCGATTTCTACTGCAAAGCCATTTGGTCAGGAAGTATCGAAAAATGTTTTGGAATTGTGAAAATGAATTCTTGGCTGCAGGGCTACCAGCAGCCTACTAGAAATGAGACATGAAGCAACTGCTTGATAAACCCAAGAG
Organism: Falcunculus frontatus; assembly: GCA_013398115.1. Lineage (NCBI taxonomy): Eukaryota > Metazoa > Chordata > Aves > Passeriformes > Falcunculus > Falcunculus frontatus. The sequence continues at coordinate 136,738 of VZRV01010604.1, read as the reverse complement.
CCTGCTTGGCCCTGAGAGAAATGGCTTTGGTCAAACATTTTGGAAATTAAGAACTTTATATACATAGGGTCTGGACTTCAGAAGCATTCTGTGGATTATGGATGTTATATGGATTAGGGTCTTAATTTCTGGTCACTGGTTGCTTGACCAACTACCAAGAAAGTAGCCTTCGAAGTATGCAGAATGACCTCCAGCTGAGACAAGCTTAATATAGCTCCTCCTGGCCTAGTCAGGTGGAACCTTCTCTTTTGGCTCAGCCGATTTGCTGCCCACAGACCATGAAAGTCCCAGGGATCTGGTAACATACAGGGACACAAAATTAATGCAGAAACAGCACAGGCCACTCTGCTCACGGGCTGTGGTTAGTAGGTTGTGTGTGTCTGCAAGTTGCTGGATGCAGGAGGTTCCTTTGGCGATTCCTGTACTTGACCAAATGCATCTCCTTGGAGAGCAGTTTGAGAAAGAGAATTTGTTTCTTTTTTGGAAGTGCACCATAGTTGTCTGTCTGTGCCATTAACTCTCTGAAATAAGCAGCAACGTGTTTTTTCCCTCAGAATTTCCATTGTGAGTCGTAGCCACTCCCATAGAAAATGGCTTGAGAGAACTCCCCGTACATTTGGAACAAAAGCGATAGTAGCTGAGCCGTCTTGTTTTATCTATTCTGCTATAAACGTATACCAAATTGTACGGTAATGTCATGTCACCAGAAACACAGAGCAGATGGAAGTATCTTTCCACATACTGACTCATGTTACTCTGATAAAAGGAATTTGTTTCTCTCCTTCTGTCAAGCCTGCTAGCCTCTGGCAAGGGATGCAAGCCTCAGTGAGGAGAACTTTACCAGTAATGTTCAAGTGACCATCTGATTTAAATATACCATCATTGGCCAGTATAATTAGCCTGCACCAACAACTGTTCGGAGTAGCCAGTTCTATTTCTTATGTCTGTGTAAGATAAATTAAGCCAGGTAGTGTTGTTCCAGGTTGAGGAGACCTTGGAGGATTAACCCTTGAGGAAATAGATATTTGGCTTTTATAAGCATCCTTTCAAGGCCCCAGTATTGGGCCTTTGGAGACTATATAATCCTAATAAAGGAGGTGCCACGTCTCTAAACTGTTATTACAGAAAAGTGACACCCCCTGAACATGGGTTGCAAACTCTGTGTATTTGCTACCAAAAATGTGGTTTGCAAAGTGCCGGAAAAATCCTGACAAATAAAATAACTACAGTTGTGCCGTGAGCATCTGAAAAGCAGATACCCTCCGTATTTCTGTTTGTGGTGAGTGGTATTTGACTTGATGAGAGCACAGTTCTCAGATAGAAAACACGTGAAGCTGAAGTCAAAAGGGAGTCAGTGTAATCATTAACTGACTCACCTTCTAGATGTGACAAGTAATGAACCATTCTAAACTTGCCTGGAGCTTTCTTTGGGACAATACCCACAGGGGAAACCCTCTTACGCTCAAGTGAAGCGTTATCAAATGGGCCCTCTATTTTCCCCAAATGCCAGCTCTTTTCTGTCTTGTCTCTAACCACTTGAGGACATATAACTGCTGATCTCAGCATCCCAGCCAACATTTGCATCTCGGGGCTCGAGTACAGGATAGTAAAATCCCCAACACAGCCGTTTTTATAAAAATTGCATATGCTTTTTTGTTTGTTTCTCTTTTTCTTACTAGCCTGCTCCCACAATGGGGAGACGTTTTATCTGCCCGTGCTGGGATTTTCACGTTAGCAAACCTCTTTAACCAGCATTTGGCTCTTTCCACTTTCTTACTTTGATTTGGATGACTGCCTGAAGCACCTGCTAATGGCCTGAAGCGTTGGAGCCGAAATTTGCAGTTTGTGTCCCACGCTCACTCTGTTTTGTTACCTGCCTTCTGGAGCACCTGCTCCGTGGTCTGGGCTCAAGAGCCTGCTTTCTACCTGCTGACAGCAGCACTCCTCTTCTCTGCTTTGTCCTGCACTTTGTCCTGCTCCCTGTAGCCCCTGCTTCAGCTTTGCCCGGCTCTTCAAGGTAACATCAACGCATCCCGCATGTTCTAGTGCTTGAGGGAAGAATGGTGCTCCCCCTGGTATTTAGGAATAAAGGTGATGCCAAAGTAAATTGATGATTGTGGTCATCCTGAAACCTTCGCCATGGCATTCAGCAGCAGAGTTTTTTAGTTTTCAAAAATAGGTTTTATAGGGAAATTGTGAGCTAGGCCAGCTGGCTGAAATCACCTTGTAGGTCAGTAGAGGTTGGAAGCCACATGGCAATTCAGTGTTCAGGAAACACAGGAAACAGCATGGCCACTTAACAGAGAGGGACCAAAAGAAACTCGAAAGACCTGAGGAACACTCCTCCCATTCTCCTGCTCCCGCTGCCTTTTGAGGATCTGCACGCTTTTCCATGAGGTTGCTCTTTATGCCTAAACATAGGGAAGGCTGTTAGAAGTAGCTCTTTGGGCTGTGTTTCATGAGAAAATCCTCCTCCCTATCAAGGGGCAATCCTAATGGAGGATTTCAGAGGTATCAACTTCCAACGGGGAATTTTCTTTCCATTCTGCCTTGGGAAGCATCAGTTTTTTCCCAGAGTCTTGGTTTGTGCCAAGGGTATTGTTTACATGGACCTTCCCTTTCCGAAAAGCTGTTTTGTTTGTGTTAGAAGGATGCTGTTAACAGCGACAGAAGAACCCAACTATTGGCTTCCTGCTGATCCCCTTCCTGACAGGGCTATCCTCTTCCCCAGCAAGCTGTATTCCTTAATACAGCCACACTGTGCCCCCCACCCACCTTCCACGTTGGTGCTGTGTGCGGTTTTCCCCAGGAACCATCTCCCTGAGTGCCTGGGCTGCAAACTGGGGCTTGCCCATACTAGGGACATTTGCTCTTGCAGAACTGGGCAGGGCAAGAATTGATTTTTTTTTTTTTTCCCCCCCCTTCTTGCTTTCCTTTGGTTGCCTCAAAATAACCCTAATTAATTTTGTGGAGAGTTTAGTGTGCTCCCATCATGGGATTGCTCTTTGTGCGGATCTCTTGCATGCTATATTTAGGTATGGTTTTTGGAACACCATGTGACCCGAATCAGATAACTTCTGAACTACTAATCATGTCTTTGACACTGACTCCCTCCGTGGCTTTGGGGCATTTTACGGTTGTTTTCTTACATACAGAATGAAAACAGATATACTCATCTGCTGTGTTAGAGCTTCTGCCAGGTTTAACAAATATTTAAGACATTGGTTTAAAGTAAATTTGATTTTATTGTTTCTACTGTAATCTCAGTTTTATTGTTTCTTAGATGTTTAACTTTCAAAAGTGATTTGTTACCATCTTAATTTTTCCTAATGGATGCCCCTATTTCACCATTTTAAAAGCAAGAAACAAGTTTCTTCTGTGTTGTAGATTAAAATAGAGCAGAAAGAAAAAAGCTAAATGCCCTCATTTCCTGCCCCACACAAATTTTCTTCCTATGTTTACTAGTTGATCGATCCATGGAGGTGAAAAGCCCAAAACAATGACCTGAACTATTTCCCTTTGTGCTAGCTACATCCCTTTTTTAACATGGGAAGTTAGTTATCTGCTTGGTTTTTTCCTGATTTTTCGAGTTATGCGGCCTGACTTGCCACTCCAGCCCTGGAGGAAGCTGAGCTCCCTCTGGCTCCACATGCAGCATGGCTGAGGTTTGGAGCCTGTGGTCCATTTCAAGGCATCATCTCTTTGTTACTCATGTCCATAATTGCTGCTTTCTGTGTCTTGGATATTCTGCAGGGAGCTGGAGTACTGGGAGTTCTTCTGGCTTCACCTTTTTTTTTGTCCTGACCCCTTAAGACCTTTTCATAGGCAAATGGATCAAAAGACTTGTTTGGCCTTTGAGTGATAGGAAGGGAGCTCAGTTTGACCAGGTAGCTAGTCAGATAAAGAAGAGGAGAAATTATGGCAATACTTCTCATCCTTTAGGAAGTAGTGAACAGAGAGGAAAAGAATCCTTCCTTATTTAAGTCAAATTTAATGTCTAATTATAAATAGTAGCTCCCCCCTCCCTTTTTTAATTCCTTCAGAATTAAATCCCTTGCCCAACTGCTTATTCTTGTCCTCCTACAATAGCAGTAAAAAGCAAAATAACACATAAACCAAAAAATCAGCTTTGAGAAAAAGGCTGATAATGAAATATCTGCCAAAGGCTCTGCAATATGTGTCTGTCAGAGAAAAAAAGCAAACATTCTTATATTTGAATCTCTGAAATGTAACTGCACTAGACTAGTTGGGGAAAATTTGTTTGAAGATGTATTACGTTCCACGATCAAATGGAAAAAATGGCACCTGTCATCATATTTAGAAAACAGCTGGGTAACATGGCCAAGTGCCATAGTCTCTTTTCACATGGCCTTTATGCTGAAACCATCCAAGCTCCATTCTCAGCAAGTGGAGAAACCCTGTGCCTTTAAATGGTTACAGAAACATCTACTTAGGGGCCAGCTCTTATTGCAGCAAAGCCTGCTTCTGATGCTTCTAATTAGCAGTTAATGGATTATACTTTACTTTTATAACCAACCCAGCAGGCACTCTTCTATAATATTTTTCAGCTATTTTTGGTAGAAGATATATGCAATTGCACTGCTTTTCATGCTTTCATTTTGAGCATGCAGAAAATATTAGAAATAAAGCACTATCTGAGATTATTTTACCACTCAAATGCTTAATTTAAGTCCGATTATGCATTTCCTAAATGTATTTTCTTTCATCTAATATCTTAGAAAAACTGTAATGGGTTAATTGCCCTATCTGATCTAGACTTTGATGCAGAATCTGCTAAATACATACTTATTGTTAATTAAAATATTTATATACCCGGTGAAAAGCCTGGGTTTTTTAGACTTGCAAACACAGCTCCAATATGTATTCATTTAGGAAAAAATGTTTTTCTAGGTGAATCCGGTACAGATACATTCAGAAGTTTAGATGGGCTTGTAGAAACTAATGTTTTTTATCCTTGCTTTGAAATAAAATAGCAATGAGGTTAGTAGCATTAAAGATTTGCAATGCTATGTGTGTGTGTGTGTGCACATACATGTGTGGGTATATATGTGTATATATTGTATGTACACAATATCCATAGCATGTATACAAACTTGGGCATGTGAATATATATCTATGTTTAATAAAGAAATAAATTTACATAGGTTTCAGTTGGAAGTTTACACTTATTCCCCCTCAGGGAATTAATTTTGGTGCCAGTTTCTAGCAGGAAACCTAGTTCACGAAAACTCTCTTAGAACCCGCTGTGTTCACTCAGGCCTCACTTCCAGTACGACAAGGTCTAACGTTGGTTAAACTGGAACAGGAGAGGGAGCTCTCACAGCACTGGCCAGGAAAGGGGAGGATGAGGTACCCTAGCCTAGGAAATGAGGGGGAAAAAAGGGGTGGAGGCCACCAGCTGCAGGTGAGATGCCCCATCACTCTGTTCCTAATTACTGTGGTCCCTTCACCAAAGTGGCTTCTCCTCCGTTACTTAGTCACAAAAGAAAAAAGGAATTGGCTTAAAAAGACAGGGAATGGCTTAAGGGAGAAGTAGTTCCAGGTTAATTGATGAGAAGCTCAATAAAACCTATCAATGTGCTCTTGCATCCCAGAAAGCCGACCATATCCTGGGCTACAGCAGAAGCAGCGTGGGCAGCAGGTTGAGGGAGGGGATTCTCCCCTTCTCCTCTGCCCTGGTGAGACCCCACCTGCAGTGCTGTGTCCAGCTATGGAGTTCCCAGCATGGGCAGGATGTAGACCCATTGGACTGAGTCTGGAGGAGGCCACAAAGATGCTCAGAGGGCTGGAGTGCTCCTATGCAGACAGGCTGAGAGAGTTGGGGTTGTTCAGCCTGGAGAAGAGAAGGCTCTGAGGAGATTTTATAGTCTCCAGCACCTAAAGGTGGCCCGTAAGAGGGAATGGGGACACACTTTTTAGCAGGGTATAGTGGTAGGACAAGGGAAAATGGCTTTGAACTGACAGAGGGCAGGTTTAGATGAGATATTAGGGAGAAAATCTTTACTGTGAGGGTGGTGGGACACTGGAACAGGTTGCCAAGAGAAACTGGATGCTTCAGCCCTGGCAGTTTTCAAGGCTGGGTTGGATGGTGCTTAGAGCAACCTGGTCTAGTGGAAGCTGTCCCTGCCCACTGGAGTGGGGTTGGAACTAGATGATCATTAAGGTCCCTTCCAACCCAAACCATTCCACTGTTTTATGGTATTATGACTTGTAGCAAAGGAAGTGCCACCTGCAAGACTCCTGCTTTGAAAGCACTGCACTTTCCGGGTACAAGACTGTACAGCACTAAACTGGTATGTTCATGTTTGTTGAAGGCTGCAAATTTCAAAAGGCTCTCCAGAAAAAAAATTATTTTTACTATTATTTTTACAGAGCAAAGGCTGAAAAGAAAGGGAAGGGAAGGAAAAGGAAAGGTTGGATAATGGTTATTATGTGAAATAGCTCCCTGACTGTGATGAGACATGGGCAACTTACATTCTGTCTTGGTTCTTGAGGAGGATGGGTTTGGGCTTTTCCTCTGTCATGTAGCATCCCAGTGGAGTAGGAGGAGGAGGCTGGCTGTGCAGGGGATGAAGAGCTGTTGTTTCCCTGCCTGTCGCAGCCCCTGCCTGTGCTGTAGGTGGGGAACAGAGGGATATCTGTTGGGCAGGGCCAGTCCCACCTTGTTCCTGGAGCAGGTCCTCACTGTTTAATCCATGTCCCTTTCCATTTTTTTCAGGACAGTGCAGCAGGAGACTACCCCTTTCTTGAATCAAGGCCATAGTTGAGCCTCTGCAATTGTTTCATGTTTGCTCATTTGTAATCAGCTGAAGCTGTTCTGACATGCTCAAATGTGCTGTTATGTTTCCTTTAAGAAATAATGGGATTAATTAATCTTCTTTCTTTTCCCCTTAAAAGAGCTCCCTCTCCCTTAGCTCTGCTTTGTCCCTAAACTTCTGTAAAGTCCATCTTTGTGTCTGCACTATCTCATCATAGTGCATTGTAAATGGTGTATGAGGGCTGCAGGATTTGCCTTTTCGCAGCCTCTGTGTGAAGTGTTGATCGAAGCATGTGGCTCCTTAGAGCTGCCTTTCTAACCTCCACATCAGAGTAGTGAAGGCAAGTCTGAGACATCTCAAGTTCAGTGACAGAATCCCGAGATCTCCATCAGCCAGAGCTCTGGGATTGCCCTTCCGAGTTTCGTCTCTCAGCAGTTTTGTGCCAGGCAAGCCAAGCTTTGCAGTAGTTGAGGTTATTGAGGAGAACTTCATCCAGAAGAGTAAGGCTCCCTCAAGCAGAGTTTGGTTTGAGTTCTCAGAAGGTCAGCGTGGGAAGCTCCCCTTAAAAGCTGAACTTTGATGTTGTCAGCCAAGACAGATTCAGAAGATTTGGGAACATTTTTTTTCCCTTCTTTATAATTATATGAAATGCGGGAGACCTGTGAATAGGGTATTTTTAGATTGTACTTTCAAATATACAGTATCATAGTATGACAGCAAATTAAAATTCTTATCAAATCCTCTTTTTTTTTTTAAGGAATGTAATGTAAGTCATAGTGGAAAGTTTGATGAAGAGCAGTGTGCTGCTTGGCACAGGAATTCTGCTCTTGTTACTAAATGAAACATCACCGGTTGCTCTCATTTAGATGAACACTTTTGGAAGTTCTTTTTTTTAAGGCTAGCGGATTGGACTTCTAATTTTAACTCCTATGGTTTATAATTAGAAACATTTCCAAACTTGTTTACAAACACCTGCACTTGACAGTATGTGTCTGCAATTTTAGAAGGACTCACTTGTCACTTCCAATGGGGGTTGAGAGGGCATCTGAGTTCTTTGTGTTTGTACAGTTAGTTTCAGGACACTGGAACAAAAGTGCGTTTTTTAAAATAAGGGTATGAGAATGTGATGTTTTGTGAGGGGGTTGCATGCACCTAATCAGCAAACAGGTCATATTGAGTAGTTGTGGATTATTTCAAAGTCAGGAGGATTGTTAGTTAGTGATCATTTGGAGCAAGATCTGAACTGGCACCCAAAGAAGAAATTCCAAGAACTAATTTTAGCAGTTGAGCCTCTCAATTGGAAAAGATGCTTTACAGGTTTTGTTTTTATCTGTACTTAAGACATATTACTTTCTTGCCAGCTGTCCTTAAGAAGTTATTCAGAAAGAGTTTTCAATGACTTTTGAATAAATGATTGCATTGTTATTTTGTATGAATTTGGAAGTGAGTTGCTGGGTGTACAGTGACTGGTGGAGCATGGTTCCCCTTGCTCCTGAGTGGGATGTGTGTGTTAAACAAGTCTGTATGCAACTTGTTTGCAGTGTGGTAAATATCATACTATGTTACTCATTGGTCAAGTGTATAATCACATTAGAAGTAATCAAAATACTTTACCAAAATAAAGAAAAAAAATCCTTTGGCTCCTCGATATGCATTTTACATCTGACTTTTAGCTGCATCACATAGGTTGACAATGTTGCTTATCAATTTCCAGTGTAATGGGAAAGATTATTGTTGCTAAAAATTGATGCTGCGTGGGAGCGTGTCAGGAAGAACCCTCCAAATATGCTTCAAGGGTACAGCTGAACCAGAAGTACTCAAAGCAGACTTAAGCAGTAGTGGCATAAGGTGTCCTATTGATTGCTTAATGCTCATGTTGTTCCTAATTAGTATGAAAAACTCTGGTTAATTAGACCAGCCTGTTTGGCTGTTACGCCCTTTACCAGGAACCATGGTCTTAGAGAAACTCCAGTATAGAAGAGAATAAGGAGGCCACAAAGCAGAATGCTTTTATTTTCTGCTGTTTTGGTGTCCATGAAAGCATGGGTCTGGATCCATTTGTGGAATCCTCACTGATGTCAAAGGATCATGTCCTCAGAGGCACTTACTCTCTATCAATTTCACTGAGAGTGGGTATAAGTGGAATTAGGCACCTAAATACCTTTGTGTGTGCTTGTTCTTTGAAGGCAGAGCTGCGGTGTGCAGCCTGTCTGCTGTGCTTGACCCCTCCGCAGAGCACACAACAAGCACTCACTGGGGGGCTCCTCCAAAGCAATTGCTCATAAGTAAACAAACAGATAATTACATAAAACTTTTGGAGTATGATGCACAGGTCTGAAGAATTAGGTTTTTCCTTCTGTAAACCAGCTGTGCTTCATATCTGTGTTTCTGAATTCCTTTAAAGAAATACAGTTTTAACAAGCATTCACTTTCTGTAGCAAACAGGATTTTAAAAACAATTTTACTTTTGAAACAAGTAGGCTAGCAAGTAAAATTATGTTACTTAGATACTGCACGGCATAATTTCTTAGCAAGTATAGCTGCAATTAATAAATTGTGTTGTAACCATATTAGGCTGTTACCATGTTTGAAAATAGCTTCAAACACAGCTTAGAAGCTCCGGTGTTGTCAGGGTCCCAGTTCATCAGAGTTAGAAATACACGACATTTTAGAAATGGCTCATGATTCAAATATGACCATAGAAATTAGACTTAAGTGGAATTTAATCCCGCTTCTTGCTTAACTAGAAACTTCTCTTTTTATGATGAATTCTATCTGGAAATAGCACTTTCACAACTGATGTACTGAGAGAAATGCCAGTGTTTTCAGTTTCCCTCTATTTCTGTTTGCTCATGTCTGCTCTGTGCCCACTTTCTTAAGTGTTAATATGTAGAAATGTTTCCAGAAAGTTAGAGGAGGCTCAAAAGCAAGATCTGTGCAAGTGTAGAAAGATCCAACTATCCAGCAATGCCTTGAAAATGGGCAAAAACCTCTTTAGTATCAGAAGTCTTGACTGGCCATGAAGTCAGTGACAAGATTTCTCAGATGTACCTGATAAGAAAGAAAGACCTCTATGGAATATTTGTAGAATTATCTAACCTGCATGAGCCTGACCAGTCCTTCAGTGTGAATCTTTAGGTGAAGTAGAGTATATGGTATATGCATGAAGTGATCCCTTCTCAGGATAACCTGCCTGACTCCTATGGGGAAACTGCATGGAAAAATTGTTTGTTTGGGTGCATTTAAAGCAATACTGTCTTCCTCAGGAAGTGGTAATTAAAGTAAATACAGGACTCATGAAAAGAAGGAAAATGGGCTTCAGAGTTCTGCTTTGGTTGTTCTCATAAAAAATAAATCTTACTTCGGGTAAAATTGTTATTCCTCACAAAGAATCCCATGGTAAGATTGAATATTTTGAGCCACAGCATGCACGATATACCAGAATGGTTTCAGAATTCAATCCATATCCAGGTGACTGGGTATAGGAAGGTATATCATATACCATCATATACCACAAGGGAGGACTCCTGGGAACGCAGTATTTGGTTATGGTTAGAAATCAGCTGTGGATATAAGGGGACAGCTTGTATATTGCCAGAGGGAGTTAATGTAGGTTCCCAGCCCAGGAAGTCCCAGCATTGGAGTTATGGTTGCATCCCCAGGGCTGGAGCACATTGCAAATCCCTGAGATGCAAATCCTTTGCCTGTGTCTCCCATGGTACATAGCTGTAAACCAGTCTTTAAAAGTCCATAAATAGGTGTAAAACATAAATTTTCCATAGAACTAATGACGTTAAAGAGGGACTGTGCCTATGATAATGGCCTATTGCAAATTATCTGTAACTTAAATTTTTGCTTTTATTTATTATTCCTGGTACGTATGTTTTACATGAACAGCTCTTTCATATTTCTGCAATAATTCCATGCCATAAAAATATGTGGGTTTTCTTCTTAAAGAAACTGTTTTATGCCATTTCTGCCTGAGCTGAAGGGTTTCCCAGAGCAAATGTGTATGAAGTGAAACTGCTTCAGGATAACCTGCCTTGGTTGAGGGGAGAGTTAATGATAAATTTATTTTTGTGACCTGTCTGCCAAATATTTGTACACTAATTAGGTCCTATTTTGAGGGCAGAGCATGTGAGCTTGGAAGGAACCCCTTGTACAGGATGGGAAGGGCAAGAGGATTTTTGTCCTTAGTGAGTGCAAACCCCATCTTTTTTATGTAGCATCACCCAAATACGTGCATTATTTCTAAGCATCGTGTGGATCCCTGGGCTCATATGGAGGCACTTTTAAATTGGCTCATTGGAATAGCTGTAGCCAGCTGAGGTGTTCAAGTGTAGAGCATTGGGGAAGAAACTGATCTGAGTCAAGGCATAATCATAGTTTTAACTTTATAGAATGTCTTTTGCAATATAGTAGAAAATTACCCTTATGACTAGTGGCAGGACTCGTTGTATAAGTAATCCAGCCATGGAGCTGGTTGGTATCTTGCTTTTCACTTGAACCTCTCTGCGATACAGGTCTTGGAGGAGTGAGAGCCTGGTGCAGTCTCTGCCTGACTCCTTGGTAAGTCATTCAAGTCTATCTTTCTCTACAGTCACTTTCCAAACTGCTGAGCAAAAATAAGGAAATTTTTCATAGAGTGCTATAAAAGAGAGCTGCTAATCAATTTTTCTTATTATTTTATGCCCTGTGATTTTTACACCACCCCCACCAGCTGGTTAATCATGCAAAAGCTGAACACTTCATTAGCCAGAACATGTTTGCCCATGGGCATTTCTGTAGTAAATTAGTTCTTTCTATTTATACAGGTAAGTCATGGCCAAAAGTCTTTAAGGTGCCAAAGGTAAGGGTTCGAATTAATTCTTTTTCTGAGTTTTCAAAAGAACTAGGTTTAACTTTGTGTGCTGTTGATTTGAAATTACTTTTGAATTAAAGATAATGTGGCTAAAAGAGCATTGTCAGTCTGTTTGGAAATGCATTGTGCCTTTCTGGATCTCAAATTTGGCCTTTGTAGTACAGCCTGCCTTAAAAAATACCTCAAAAAAGCTCAAAACACATGCATGCACTCACACACACACACACACACACATATATATATATACATACGTGTGTATGTATATGCACAGTATCTTCATGCTGAGACTCTGCTTCTTTGAGTGTCATGTAGCATATTGACTGGTGTTTTTCCTTTCTTACTCTGTGCCTTTTACACTATTAATTGAAAAGATGTGGTTTGCAGATGCTTTTTTGCCTCAAATCAAATGGTGCCCTCTGAAAGCCTAGTTTAGCTTGACAATGAATTTAGCTTTCAGGCTTTGGCCATTGCAATATTGTTTGAATGCCACCATTTCCTGCAATCAATGTAATTTTATATCTACTTGGAATAGAAAGTCAAGATGGTGATTGCCTTAATTTAACTCAGTGTTGTATTCATTAAGGAGCTGATCCCAAATTCCTTTCAGATCAAAGTCTGTCTTGATTTCAGTGGAACCTTTCGGCGCACAAGGTGTGCGGTAGCCTTCTAAAATGTTGTCATTGTGACTAGTGAATAAAAACTAAATGTGTTGCTAAATTTAGGCTGTTGCTCATGTCAGCTTCCTTTTCTAAATGACGGTAAGTGCATTCCATAAATAGTATGCCTCTTATGTTGTCATATCTCTTTGGCTTGCTTTGCAGTATTTTACAGGATATTTGCAAATGAATTTTGTGTTCAGTAGGCAGGGGATGAAAATAACACTACTCATTGGGACTCCATTAACCCGCAGCTAATGAGGAACCATTTCGAGGGCTGGATGAGTGTAATTCAGATTAGCTTGCGTGCCAGGCTGCTCTGCTCCCGCTCAGGCTCGCCCCGTGCCATGCTCCCTGTGCCGCGCTCCGGAGGGACGGGAGCCCGGAGCGGCACAGCTCTGACACTGCCTTTGGCCAGTTAAGTTTTCTGTGCTTCGGTTCCCCTTTTGGAAGGTAGGAGAGAAGAGGGAGTGTGTCTGTGTGTGTGTGTGTGTGTGTGCATAGATAGGTGACAGTGATCTTGACCTCCATGGTCAGGTGTTTTGGGATGTAATGAAATACTCCTCAAACACTCTACTTGTGCTTGCTGGTTGATAGCATTGTTACTTGTAGAAAAGGGTACTACATGGTGACAGTAAAGGTGGTCCAGACTGGCCCTTAATTAATTTTATTTTCAAAATCTATATTAGTGACTGTCGTGAGGGCACCTGGGCACTTTACATCAATAAAAGAATCAATTTAAAAAATGTGTAGACCAGAACTCTGTGTTCACTAACAAAACTCCTGTTCCCCGTTACGACTAAAGGTCAGTCCAAGGCTGGCCAAGCAAGCAGGACTCACATTCCTGCGCCTTGGCACTTGCCAGGCGCGGCTCTGGCGGAACACCACCGGCAGCAGCTTCCAGATGCCCACAGCCCCTGCGGAGAAGGGCTCGCTGATGGCCAGTGACTTGTTAACCCCCTGCATGTCTCAAGTTGGTTTCAGGGCTGAAGGAAAAGGTGGGGAAAGTCTGATTTGGAGGCCAGTCGCAATTAAAAATGTGACTTTGCCAGTTGCCAGCACTCCACTGAAGTGCAGGCAACAGGGACTTGGTGGAGCTGTGCTGCTGGAATAGAGAGAGGAAAAGAGACTTTCTTCTGGAGAACAGGCTAGAGATCTCGTAACTGAAGAAACTTTATTGATGACAAATGTTATATTATGCAAGCTTAGCAAATTCTCTAGGAATATAATGCTTCCCAGTTTTTTCTTTATATGTGTTAATATTTTATGATACCTGTGCATTAAGGGCCAGTTCCTACAATGTTTAAGTGAGTTTGGGCTGCTAAACTGCCTTTGTGGACTTTTAAAAAAACACTACTGGTCGCTGCAAATAAGCTAAATTCCCAATCTCAGTTAACATGCTGATGATGTAAAATCAGCTTATTTCTGTTTTTCATGCATTAAGTGAGCATGTGTAATTAAATTAAATGTTGATGCAAAGCTGCATTTTACTTATTTCTATTAGTACATTTGGGGCAATAATCCCACTTTAATACATATCTAATTGTGCAAGCAGCACTGAAACTAGGAGTTCCTGGATACTGGTGTAATTTTTTGAATGTGAAATGATAATATATTTTCATGTCTTGAAATCCAATTGAACTCAAGCTGAGCTTAAAAATCCAAGATCTGATTCAGGAGAATTCAGTCCCATCTGGCTGGTGGGTAGCAGGTGTGCAGTGTGTGTTTGAGGGAGGGAGGTGATTGCAGGGAGTGAAACATTTCTCTTTTCCTGCAAAGCTTTAATTCCAGTTTAATGCTGTGGTCTGAAGCTCTCTGCAGTTTAAGTTCTTGTGTAATTACCTACATCTATTGTTGGTCTCCATTTCTAGACAACATAATGGTGATGGTGAATGGCAGAAGCAAGTAAATGTCCAGCATTATGAAGAAATATGGTTTCTAATTCTCAACGTTTGGATTTATTTTCTGTTACACCCAAGTTCCTTGTATGGGAGAGTGTGATTTTACAAATTGATACGGACATGATCCTTGAAGATCAAATGAGAAAGGCTTCATTGCAGTGTTCAGGATCAAGGTCTTTTGAGTATTGTTAAGTGTTTCCACAGCAGTGTAGAGAAGGTTCATGTCATCTGTATATTTTTATAAAAGAAAAAAACCCTGTTCTGTTTTCATCCCATAATAGACAGGCTCTACATTTTTTATTTCTGCAGTTATAATGAAGGAGGGTTTTTTAATCTTTAAAAGTATTTTAGCAATCTGTTGGATACTTTTTACCTCATAACCTTAAGAAACTTCTCCCAGCCTTTCTCATTTTCTTCTTTCTCTTTCCTTTTCTTCATCTTTTGATCAGATACTGCCAGTCACCCCGTGCCTCTGCCTGGGAGCTTTTTGCTTGGGAGGTTTGAGAATCTGCTCTTCCTTAACTTTTGTCACAAGCTATCAAGTCAGCTCCCTTTCACACTCTTATCAACTCTCCCTCATCCAACTTTTAAATATTTCCTCTTCTTTTTATTTGTCTTCACTGCCTTATAACTTTGTGCTGAAAAGTCTTCCAGCACACGAGTTTTTTATGGGAGTTGGCACGCAAAGCACTTCTTACTTAACAAAATAAGTAAGCAAACATACTTCTTTTATAGTTTTTGAGTTCACATTACTACAGTAGATGACACTTCTGCTGCTGTATTTCACAGGTTTTTTTCATGGTGAACTGACTTAATTTCTAACATAGAGTAGAGCTGGTGCTGTGTTGCTGTTGCCAAGGGAAGTCCATCTGGTTTGACAGATGAAATGATAAACATTTTTCTGGACATCCCTGTAAAGTTCTCCCTTTTGTTTGTTTGCTTTATGAAGTTAAATAGAAGAGGTCACCCCCTTTTGACAGAGCAAATTCTTTTTTCTAGCAATCGGGCTTTGCAAGAAAACATTTTTTATTAAGCAAGTCATCCATACCACACCGTAGGCTGTTTGAGTGTAACAGTATGTTACAGTCTGCAAAGTTAATGCAGTTAATATTCAACTGAACTTTTGGGGGGTTGCTAATCCCTTAGGCGGGCTTAGCAGAAAGGGCAAACATATTTATAGCACTTTGAATCAGACTGCAGTGAACAAGTAAGAGTATGTGTTATACCATGCAAATGTTACACAATTTCAGGAAAGCTCAGTGCAAAATCATCTTTTAATAGTGTTTAAGTTGATGAAATATCTTGTCTGTAAGCAACAGAGTTGTTGGTTCAGCGGACAACAGGTCTGTTAAAATAAAACTCAGTGAAAGGTCTTGAGATTCCTGTTCTGGTGGCAAATTCTGAAGGTTCTGAACAGATTTATGGGCTGTCTAATTAGGAGCTAACTGTATTCTTTAAGCTCTGTCATTTCTATTATTCCCTAATAGGATTTAATTGGACTTTGTCACATATCTGTGACTGAGTGTGTGCAGGGTTGTCAACAGCCTGTTCCACGTAGACCTTGGTCTGTTACTGCCTTTATAGAAGTAAGAAGATCGTTCCTGAGTGGTCTTTGCTCCAGAGTGGAAGTGTGACACTGGACAGAGTTTGCTCTCTTTGGAGCCATGGGCACCCCAGGCAAAAGGGACAAGAGTTAAGTCACAAGTTGCAGGAAGTTCACGGAGAAACTGAAGTACTCAGACTGAGAATGTCCAGCAGTGAGGGTCACATCTCTGTGAGACAGAAAATCTCCACATTTATGCTGTGGACAAAACTTGCACTGAATGCAAAGCTATATCCAAAAGGGCCCTGTAGTGCTACTGTCCCATCAGGAGCCAGAGAAAAAATAATTATGATCTTGGATTTTACACAAAATTTGTCTGCGTAGAGTTTTTAGGAAAAAAAAAAAGAGATCTGTCATCTGGCAGTCAGCAAAAAGTCATTTGTACTTTTTTTAAAGTTTTATTTTATTTTGAAAGAGGTGAATGCAGTTGGTAACAACTGTAATCTGTATGATAGATTTTTAATGTCAATTTCTGGTGCCCTATCAATGCAGAATACAGGCCTGAAAAAGTGGCCATTCTATTCTGATTAGGATTTTTAATATGTTTTATGTTTTGGCTTTTTCTTCCATTTTTTCTAGATATTAACTATTGGAAAGAGTGCCTACAACACGGAATTTGACTTTAAAGGGGGCTCAGGTGCCTGAATTTATACATGCACTCAAGTTACTTATTGATTTGCCACCTTACCTGTACCCACTCCCTTCCTTTTTCTTTTGCTCTTTGTGAGGGCATATTGGCCGTTCATAGTCCTTCAGGAAAAAGTCCTCAGTAAAATAATTGATGTGTCAGAACTGTTGGAAAAATGGAAATATGTTGCTAAAGATTTTCCAATCTATTTGTTATATTTTCAGTTAAAAATAGCATGACTGAGTACCAGAGCAAGTTAAAATTTTGTATTGGAGTTATTTATCTCTGAAGTACCTGAAAATAACTAGTTTATTATGTACAAAATTTGAAATTCCAGAATATATTAAAATATTAGCTCAAAGGTCAAAAGCCTCTCCCAAGGAAGGAAGGAAATCAGAAGGGAATTTGGGCTAATCAGGTTAGGTCTGTAATGGTTGCAGACGGGTGATGTGGCTGACACTGTTGTCGCTTCCTTTGGTTACTTGTCCTGAATGTCCCCAGCTCCTTGTTGGATCAGCTTCCATGCAAATCCTAAGCAAGATTCAACCTTAAGCCTTGACCTCTACAGCGTGATCTTGTAGTGTTTCTGTGGTTGAACTCGGCAGCAAGTGCAGGGGTCCATAGCAAAGGCCTGACTTCACGGAGTGTGCTGGTGGAGGTGTGCTGGATCTTGGCTACACATCCTGCAACCATCTTGGAGTTTAGAAATCAATTAAACTATCTGCAGTTTTATTATGAAAACAGAGTTAACAGTTATGGTGATGTTAACTGTGTTAAAAGGTAGGGGGGTGTGTGTGTGTGCGTTACTGTGCTGAACTCTATACATTTATGAGCTCTTTTTATAGTACCGTTCCCAGCAGCGTTCCCAGGAGCAGTCCATGTCCAATCAGGACTGGTATGCCATTGTGCGAGGTGTTGTTCTAATTCCTGTGTAAATGTGGAGTGGTTGCTGCCCTGAGGATATTACAGTGAAATTACAAACAGGAGGAAGAATGGGAGGAGATGTGGAGGAGAAGGAGGGGGGCTGCAGCAAGGTGCACTTGTCTGGTCAGGGCTGTGGTACGTACAGCCTGATACCAAGTGATGGGCATTTCATTATTTATAAGTCTGCTGCCTTCAGAACAACTAGCCTCTTTGTCTTTTGTTTGTGTCTTAGTTATTTAAGCAGAAATGTAGAGAGCACAGAATTAATAGTTCCCAAGATCCTCCTGCTCTGTCTCTAGCAATGACCAACCCCAGGCACCTCAAGTAAAGTTATAAGAGCCTCACAATGGGCAGACTTGGGATAATCTTCTCTCTACACGTTCTCATCCTAATCTTTCATTATTAGGGATTAATTTAAGCTTTGAAGCATGAGGTTTAAAAAAATATTATATTTGTTGTTCCCCCTCCTCCACTGTCAACCTTGTTTAAAATATGAAATATCCTCCCAAGCCCGTTGTCTGAGCTGTTCTCAGGGTAATCCTACCTGCTCCTTGATGTGTTGGCCAAATCTGCAGCTTGAGAGATACCGTGGTGGTTTTGCTTCCTCTGGTGCCAGAAGGCACTGGTAGATCCTTTTCCCCAGGGAGGTGGGTGAAGGCAGAAGCATGTTGAGCAGTTATGGCCTGGGTGTTTCCATGTCGCCATATGTCAAAGCTGTGATGCTGCAGCTGGATCTCTCCCCTTTCTTTTAATATTTTAGTGGCTAATTTGCAGTAAGGCAGAATAGGAAATAACCATAAATAAATCTGGGAATCTTTGTATTATCTTTTGCTAGCTTTGTACATATGAGCAGCTTGCCATTTGCATATGTGAATCTTGTCATAACAATTTTGGGAAGTGATTTGTTAATAATCAAGTTCTCAGAGCAGCTCTAAATCAGTAATTGATGTAGGTCTGGATAAAGCAAGCCTTCCGCCTGGCTGTTTTGTGGAGCATTTTTGGCAAGTTTCAAGCTAGTGTGAAAACTAGCCATCAGAATAAAATTTAGGACAGCTGGGATGCTTTGCAGTGAAGACTTTTGGCTCCACAGTTCAAATAATCACAATAGCAGCTCAATTTAGCCTTTGGCTGGGTAGGTTTGGCAGGGCACAATGAAAAATAATTATTTCATGGCCTGCTTATTTGTCCCTTAACAAATAAACTCTCTGACCTATGCAAGCTTATGTAAATATGCTGCCGTATGTGGGGTTGTAGAACACTGTCATGTCCCCATTTGGAAATATGTTTTATTTTGCCCTCACGTTACAAACTTTTTTTAGAGTTCTGTTTTGGAAGCAAAGAAAGGGATAGGATGTATCAGATACTGAAGCCCAGACAGCCAGGCACAGAGTCTAAAAAGCCATCTAACAGTCTTTTTTCTGAAAACACACCCATTAGTATGCAGTGTTTTCACTGCTGTAATAATAAGAGCAATCATGATACGAGCAAGTCCGTCTCTTCGCAGCCTTCCCACGCGGGATGGAGAATGACAGCTCCTAAAGCATTTGGATATTTGCCTGAATGTGTGCTGCTTAGCTAACAGCAGTTCAACTTGCTCTCCATCTTATGGCTTCCTGGATATCCTTCTCAATTTTTTCAGTGACAGCTTAAAATGTGAGATGTGGAGGGGGGAGATAAAAGCTTAGCGAAAGGCTTTTTGTGTGTGTATTTAAGGGGAAGTTTTATTACACTTGATGATGGAGGGATGTGCCACACTATTTTCTGTTCCTACCATTTTAGTATTTGCACTTTCTGTTGTAGTGGCAGCAGCCAGTCCATAATATTGTCTTTCTGCTTCCCCCTCTGGAGGGGGAAAAATACACAGAAGAATACATATCAATGGTTTTGTCTTCTGGCGCCACCATTTTGGTTATGCAGCAGTAAAAGAAAGCCTTTTCCCCAAAGATCTGAAAGATCTCTCTAGAACATCTGCTGTTGCACACTCATGCACATACACACGCACACATACACAGGCTCTCGCTGAGGTGGCTATGATCTGTTTTTAATAGTGGCACTTCTTCTCAAAGTGTCATTTAAAAAAACATCAGCAGTCATGTCATGCATCGGGAGGAATTTCTAAATGTAAATGAGATTCTCTCAGTAATTTATTTACATTTGTTTTCAGCACAACAAATGAGACATCACGTAGCTTCATAATTTCCCATGACCGAGTCACCAGCATGAGGTGTGTAATTTACCCTGATTTAAGATGCTTATCTAGAGGTTCTTGCAACAATACCTGGTGGGCTTTTTTATACTACTTTTTGCTGGCTTTTAACCCATCTACTTCACCTCCTTCTCTGTATTTTCAGTTAAAAAGAAATATAAATGTGTCTGCTTCTTGAGGCCTTTTTCCAGTAGAGCTGAGAGGGATGGCTTTGTTGCCTTTGTTTAGTATGTTATTTTCCCTGCCATTCCCTTCTCATTTGGTAAAAATCATTGAGGGTTTCCAGAGTGTATCTCCATTTACATTGTGATGAGGCAGGAAAGCGATGCTGATTGTGGACATTTCTGATGGAAAAATGTTTGTCCAGAAATGAAACCGTGCAGTGGGAAGCATCCTGCAGTCGTTTGTTCTCTCCTCTTCTCAGCTGAAATACTAAATCTTAGTCCTGTTCTTGTCTCTGCTACTGACTAAGTTTCTGATCTGCCTGTAGCTGAAATGATACTTTGCTTGAGATGGGATGTGAACGCCAGTTTTCAAATTATGTGGACACAGTCATGTACTACAAAACTCATTTATTTTAAGGCTGTAGTTGGACTATTTTGATGTCTAACTACTTGCTTAAGTATTTCAGGTAGGTAGATGATTAAAGGTGCAATGTACCATGCATACAATTTTGTACCTCTTATCTTGCAGACCTGGTTACGGCTTGAGTGAAAATCAGGGCAATGGCTTTTGCTATTTTACAGGTTATCAGCACAGGAGAACTGAGATACTTTGGTGAAAGTTGCGGGTAAGTCCAAAAGTGGTATAAAATGCTGTAGTTTGGGATGCTGTGGTGCAAAAATATTGTACATCTTCCTGGAGATCTGCAGGATTAACCCTGTGTGGGTGATCTTTTCTTCACGGGGAGGAAGCATGACATTTCTTTGTGCTAATTCTCAAAGCAAAAATCAGTGTCTTCCTTTAAACTGAATAAGCATATTCCAAAAAATAATAGATTTGGACTGGTTTTTAATGTGCATTGTACACGCTAGGTCCCAGTTGATTTAATTTTGGCCTGCTGGCCATTTCCTTAACATTGCATGGGTCTAGCACCAAATTATGCTGATGGCCTGTCTATCACCAAATTATTTACAGAACTGCAGTTAAATTATAGAAATCTTCCAGACAAGCAGTGCTCTGGGCAAATTATTTCATCAAAGTTATTTTCCATGGTATACTTAAGCAAAAGCTTACAGGAGCAACATTAATCTTTTTTTGGTATGTGATTATGCAGACGTGGTAACAGCCCCCTTTTTAGAAATAGCTTCCTACCTGGGAAAACAGAAGGAAACCATGATATGAAAATTAGTTCTCTCTGCGCTATCCTCGTTTTGAAGCAAAGGTTTTATGTCAGGGAAACACAGGACTGGGGCCAGCTGTAGGATGGCCATTTCTGCACCCTGTCAGCTCCTTCCAGGTGTTGGGAAATGTTTTTTTCTGTAGGCTTTTAACTGCACGCTTCTCTGAATTTGTAAGATCAGGTACTGCAGAAGAAGGTCAGGTGGCTTTACTAGTTCTTCATCACATCCAGGTCCAGTGGTCATCTGCCCAGTTTTCCGGAAAAGAACATTTGTGTATCTGAAGGCAGTGTAGGCATTTTCTGTATTACCCCCATCTAGGAGATTTGAGCTGCTGTATAATTATGAAACAGAGAGAATATAAATCCTAAAAGCAGCCCTAATTCCCTATTGTAATTGGCATCCTTTCAGACTCTGTTCCAGAGTTTAGAAATATAGTCAGGGTAGAACATCTATATTTGGGTTTATATGTAATGGTCATACCTACTGGTTCACTTGGAAAAATGTTGGCATAGATCACTATTTAAGGACCCTGGGTGCAGTGTTTATGTTTAGCTCGGTGGTTTTTATCACTGCATATATTTTTTTTAGTATTCCATGTTGCCGTGTTTGCACTGTGAGACAAGAATGCCTTCCCAGCCTCTGTGCAGTTGTGCACTTTTTGTTGAACGAATATAGAAATTCAGGTTTTAAACTGACTCCCATGAATAAATTTTTCTGGGAAAACAGGTGCTAAAAATCTGTGCTTTTCAGACCTCTCTCTGCCCATGTACTTAGGGTAAAACTGAGCCATGTGTAGATGGTAGACTGGAATGGGACCTCTGTGCTCAGGGCCCAGATGTGGAAAACCTTACGTGTGTGAGGAAGGACAGCAGACTCCAGAACTTTAGCACGAGAGCTAAAGGTTTTTGCAAGCTGAACATCTGATTTAACTTGATTTCTCTCTGGTGCTGGGTGGTGATTGCTGTTATGTGGGGCCAGACCTGGAGAACCCTCCTTGGCAGCTCACCTGAGGGGTGACACTCTGATAACTGGGGTTTCATGGTGTTGTTAGAGGATTTTTTTTTTTGATTGGCAGGATATGAATATATGTGAAAGCTGGATCTCCTTTACTTGTGATCCTCAGCAGATGCAAGTCTGATTAGGAGTCCCCTTAATTTAGAAATGTTTGTAAAGACAGGAAGATACTTAAAGCTGGCTTTGTCAACAAAATGGAGGAGCTGTGCTCTCGGGGCCCATTAACAGCAGTGCCAAGATGGCCACTGCTGCACAAATACTGGGAATTAAGTTTCTACAAAACCCTAGAAGCTCCAAATTGTATATTTCACCAGTTCTTTACTCCCCAAGTTATAATCCATATCTCACTTATTGCTAGAGTCAACAGTCTAATGGTAACAAAAAATACAACCTTTCATCATCTATTGATTTTCAGTCTTTTAAAACTGACAATAAGCTATTTTTTGTCCAATTTCTCAATAAATAGGAACATTTATTGGTTTTTCAGTTTTATTGTATTACATTAGAATATATTTTATTGCATGTAGTGGGTAATGTAGCATCAGGAGATATGTTTATGTTCAGCAAGTAACTTTTGAAACTGCATAGCTCAACTGAGATATGTAAACAAATTTGTAATACTAGTTTAATTTAGATTACAATGCAGAATACTCAGCCTGGAGCTCATTTTTCTATTTATTCCATTATGATCTTCTAACTAATGGAAGAGAATTGCTGTAAAAAATAATTACAGTAAAGGTGAACATCTACTTTCTTCTCTATCTGAGGAAGAGGGAGGAATTTTGAGGTATAGTAAGCACCCTGATATTGGGGTTTATTTCCTAGAAATCCACCTCTGACAGTGTTGTATAGGTTGGGCATGTCATAAATTCTGTCCGTGTGATACTGTGTCAAACGACGTGGCACAAACATCATCTTTCTCAGTGACCTCAGTTACCTCTCTCCTCTTGAAAAAGGAGACAAACTGGGATGTGATTTAGCTGTGGCAGAACCTGGGATGTAGATCCTGAGTTTCCTCCCCACTGTCACCTGCAGAAGATCCCCTGGTAGGTTTTTTTCCTTTCCAGAGCCTCTCAGGAGACACTGAAGATCAACAGTTGCCTCTTGCTTACTATTGTGGTGATAAATGGCAATTTGATGATATTTTTATCTCTACTGCGAAACCAGTTTGAGGTTTTTTTGTTTTTTTTTTAATTAAGAAGCAGTTAGTTTCTCTTCTGGTGACATTCCATCCTACACCCAAAGGCAGTAAGCTCAGAGATGTTTCCATTGTAGCACCAGAAAACCTGAGGTGGAGGTGCCTCTGCTGAGGTGAGGATGTACAAAACAACTTTTGCTTTAAACCAGCTGTTCCACTGTGCCACCAGCACTGGCCTTTGCTAACCCAAGTGGTTCTCTGGCTTCAAGGTTGTCAAAGTGATCATCCTGGCAGGGCTTCTCAGGTGAAAACATTCAATTAGGTGATGAAACATTTTCCTGAATACTCTGAACGGGGAGACAGTTCTGGCTTGTGTTTCATAACCCTTTCACAGTAAGCAGAGAGGGAACCATTTGGGCAAAACACTTCCTTTTGGGTGGATTGGGTGTGTTTCTGAGGCATAGGCCCTTTCTCATAAGCTGTTGTGGATCTTGCTGTCATCTCTGTCTCACCGGATCTGATGTACAAGGGGTTAATAGATATCCAGTGACCAAAGCCATTTATATTTCTCTTTATATACAGAAGTGAAGTGGAGCATGTAAAATTGGAAAGCAGAACCAAACCTGAAATTCTCTAACTTTATGACTAGTGTGTGTGTTATTTTCCCATGATCTTTAATTACATTCTGTTCTGGAGGGGGGAGAAGGGGAATGCTAATCTGGTGCACCAACTGGGGGAAAAACAAACTGTTTTACAGCGGGAGTCTAGATGACAGCACACAGCAAATGCAAAATCTGACATTCATATGAAAGTGAGCTAAGCAAGACCAATAGAAGACAGCCAAAATGACTGCAGCAAGAGGAATGCAAGTGGTTTAAGGAAACCATGGTTTCTCTATTTATTGAAATAGCACAGCCGACCTTTAAGGTGGTGCTGATACGATGTAGATTTTGTAGAGCAGCACCAAGAGAGATGGCTGTCATAAAGAGAATGTGTGATTGGATTCAGGTTCATGAGAAGCTAGGTTTAGAAGAGTATTGCCCTTCCCTCTTTGAACATATAATATAGTGCGGCATGTCTCATTGCACTGAATGGAAAGATGCTATTTTCAGGACTGCTGTTCGCTGTGCTTGCTAATGAATTTCCAAGGGGTGTTTGAGCCTTGGATATTGACTGTAGAGATGCTTGCAGTCAGTTGGAAGAGATGTGACTGAACATGAAGCTTAGTTCTGTGTGCATACAATCCTGCTCTCTGTGATTTCCCCTCAAGTTGTATATTCAATATCAGTCTGCAATCATAAATAATTTGTAGAAGTCCAGCTGTGACTTAGGGCTTCTCTACAAACAGCATCCAGGACGCAAAGTCACGTGATACCCTTTTTCTTCTCTCACTGGCTAAAATAGCCTTTAAAAAACTATTGCCACTTCCAGTCCCAACATTAAAGCTAATGAACTGGGTGGATGCTTTTGCTGGGGTACAGCACAAATGGTCTCTGCCCTGTTTCTTGGTCCTGATGTCTTCTTCATCCCCTTGGCTGGGAGCTGGGTCACAGCATGCTGCTCTGCTCTCCTGCACCATGAGGGCTGTTTCTGTGCAGATGTCTTTGCTAAACAGCTTGACTTAGCAGCACTATACACTTATTATTTATTTGAGATGGGGATGAGCAGACTGTTTAAAAACAGCATTCCCAGGGTTGTTCTAGTGTCATGTTTGAAAGGCAGTGGAGAACCTGGCTCCAAGGTATCTTTTGCAAATAAAGGTTTAGGTACAAGTCTTACCTTGAATCTTTCCCCTTCATGTTCATTAGCCTACTATTCAAATGTCAGTGGATTTTTTTTTCTTGGTGGATAGCATGTTCATTATTCTCTAGGAGGAGAACCCAGGGAAGCTATGATGTGTGTCAGTTTAACACCTCTGAGTGGCATGTGAGGGCATCTCTCCTGCTCCCCAGCACTGCTAACCCATGAATAATCATGGAGCCAACGGGGCAGTATGTCTTATACCTCTCAGCATCAGCTGTGACTGGCGTGGATCCCTGGGGTGAGATCAAGGATGAAATGAACTCTTGTGTGCTTGGATGTGTCGATTATGAGCAGATCATCACTCAACACCCATGTTGTTATCACATTCTGGGCAGTTTACCTCTACCCCTAGGAACAGTTGCAGCAGTGAGCTTTAATCTGGATCCCAATTTAAAATTTAACTTTTATGTGAACCCCTAGAAAAAAAAAGTTAAATTGTGCTTTGAAAAAGATAGTAAGTGAACAGTGGAATGAGAGGATGTGGAATAATCAAGATGCTTTTTTTTCCTTTGGTTGATGCTAGGAAGGAACAGGAACATACCGTGACTCCTATCCTCTTGCTCATTGTTTTTCGATCCAGCCCATTACATACACAGTGGTCTCAACACCTTCAACTGCTTCCTACCAGCTCTGTCACTCAGAGGTCAGACTTCACTCCCATACCTTTTAGCACTGCTGTGGCTCACGGCATTCCCTTGGGACATCCTCTGCGCTTGTTTCTTCTTACCACTCTCGGCTGGAGAAAGCACACTGCACTTGCTATTGGAGCCCAATGGCACTCTTAAGCATATAAAGGCCACTTGACATAATTTACATCTTTCATTAGCCTTCTAAATTAGTTTCTCAAAAGGTGCAATGGCTTTCCTAGCTTTTGTACTCCTTCGGAAGACTGTAATTTTGGACCACTAGTCTACCAGTGGCCTATAATTGTTATGCAAAACATTGTCCAAACATAACATAACTAATTGCACAATTAAGATTGCTTTCTCCTCATCATCCCATTTATCATACTCCTCATTCACACCCAGAATCAGCATCTGGCACTAACAAAGGCTGTGTTTGTCACATTAATACATACCTTTTGTAGTGAAAATGCCTTTTGTATATCTCTTTGCTCCTTCAGGGTCCTGTTAGCTTGTTCAGTAAGCCTGAAAACAGTGTTTAGAAAGCCTTGTAGGGTACATCCCTTTTTCAGCTGTTTAATAGGAATGTAATGCAGTGGTACTCCAGGATACAAACAGCAACTCTCAGAGCTCAGAAAAGGAACTCGTTCCAAGTCAGCAAAAGATCCCCACTTTCCTTAACAACACTGAGGTAAGTAATACAGTGTTTTGCTGTTTTTAAAAATCTGAGGCAAATAATGCGGAATAGCTTTTCTTAACAGCGGACATTTCAAGGTCATCAGTCCTGTTAGTCTGATGTAAGGCGCATAATGAGTTCTTTCTGAAAGTCCACACCAGAACCAAGCAAACCAAACCAACTTGGAAAGTGCAGGAGGTAGCAGGGAAAAGTCCAAGAATACCTGTGAATCAGAATGCAAGAAATTGCCTAGTGCCTTTACCAGCCAGACCTGCACAGAAGATTTTGTGCTTGAAGGGGTTGAGGGTGTGTTTGCCACTCACATAAGGAGAGGGTGGGAGCATCTTTGATTGGAAGCCTAAGGAGGTCTGCAGCACCATAATTCTTCTTGGGAAAAGGAAATGATGTAAGTTTCTACTTCTGGAATCTTTCCCCACTACTCTATAAATTTAAAGAAATAAAACACAAACAGAAAATTGATTTTTGAACGACAGTGAATTATTGTCATTAGAGGATCTGTAGTTTTGTGTCAAGGCAAAAAAAGCTCAGTGTACTATATGCTACAGTGTACTATATGCTACTTTCTGAAGCATTACTTAATGTACCAGTCATTGCTGGGAACATGGAGTCCTTTTAATGCTAGTCAGGTAATATGTCATTCTCTGTGTAGAAACTCTGCAGCAGAGACATGAGTTATATACTGATGTAGTTATCAGAAGATCATGTGGTAGCACTAATGTGAGTCACTACAGTGGAGTTTGCCCCGTTTGAAATTTTTACATAATTAAAGTGAGTCATTGTCCAAATTCTGCCAAAGTGCAGATGTCTTTAATTTAACATACGCAGTTCAGCTTGCATATGCTTTCCATAGGTGAACATCTTTTCCTTTGTGCACTACCCTGGGTTAGCTCTGGTCGGGGAGATGTTTCCCTTTGCCATTCAATGTGCAGTGCTCCCACTGAAATCCATGGCAGCTTCAGAAAAAATATCTGGAACACCCAGACCTCAAATAGACCTCTCCACTTCGTTTTATGTTCTGCTGGTAATTCTTTAAATACACTTGGATAGATCAAAACAAGCGTCTTTTTGTTTCTGTAATAACGAAGGATATGGCCCACATTTCCTGGCGAACTACATTCAGTTGCCTTCTGCGACTTCTGTGTCTGTAAGAAGGCAAAGACCAGAGAGAGGATTAAAAAGGTGAGGAAGGTTTCTTTAAGAGAAAGCAAGCTGGACATGCTTATGTAAATACTGGACTTTTAAAATTATAAACTTCAGGATGGTGGAGGGCTTAGTACTCAGGGGGAGTTGCACCAGGTTGTTTTAGCTGAGAACAAGACCACCCTCCATGCAGCTGGTTGAATCACCAATGTTTCTGAGGATTTCACAAATCATTTGGTTTCTGTGCTCTGAAGATGACTACTCTGAGTCATTTGGCTGAAAGGGCAGTACCTTTTCTTTTTTTCCCCCTTTCCCTCTTCTCTTTCTGTCTTTCTTTCTTTCTTATTTTTTTCTCCCCCTAACCCTTTTTCTCAGCTGCAAATCTAGTTGTTCTCCAGCTAATGCTGAAACATGACAAAAATGTGGTTAACCATCACATCCAGATGTAGCCTGTAGTTTTGCTGGGCAGAGAAGAAAAGAACAGGCATACATAAAAATGTTTGGAAAATTTCTGATTAATTAATCAGAGATAGAGAAAATGACTAAAGCTGCTCTGCTAATTTCTGAGTCACTGGGTAGATGCTATTTTTTCTTATTTGCCAGTCCCTCAGTAGGGACATTAAATAATGTTTACTACTGTAAATTCTTTCCCAGGAAGGGAAGGAGGTTGTGATACAGGAGAAACTTGTATACTTGATTTAAAAAGTCAGCTCTTCTCCTGCAGAAAGGACTGCAGCCTTACGCAAGAGGGCATCATGCATGCTGGTCCATCCGGAGAGTAGTCAGCCAAAGGGCCATAGGTTTCAAGCACCTTCTGAGAGTCCTGAAAGCTACGTTAGTAATTTATTGATGATGGAGATGAGAAATAAAATCTTCCTGCCGTCTCCCTCCCCATGCTGTCAGTTAATACTGCCAGCAAAGAAAGAAGGAAGTTCCCACACCTTCACCTTCACTTACTGCAGAGAAAGGATTATGCAGGTAAGCAGTCCTGCGTGCCAGGTGAATAAACAGGCTCAGAAGCATGTGATTTTTTGACACCGTCAGTGCCTTCTCCCTATTCTTGTTATATTTAAGTGTTCTGTCTTCTGTTGTTCGTGATCTCTAAGCTTGTTCCTCTTAACTTTTTTTTCCCCCAGTAAAAATCTTTGTGGTACAAAATAAAGCTGCATGGATGTGCCAGAATAGTGAAGCACAGTGTCCTAAATGATGTAACTCAGGTTTTGGGAGCAGGATAATTGCAGTAGTGTGATGCTTCTTTTAGAATAATTAGTCTTGCTGAGAACCAGGGTATAAAAGCCTGTGCAGAGCACAGTAATGAGGCAGTTACACCATTTCCAGTATTTGTGTGCCCCTGCATCGCACTGCAGATCAGAGCAGGCGTGCCCACAGTGATGGTCAAGGAATGATTTCATCTTTGTAGCCCTGTGCCAGGACTGTGATACAAAATACGTGGGATTCATTCTAAAGGAAAGCAGCACTCATCTTCCATAATAAACCAGGGGGCCTTTGAGATCATTAAGAATCATTTTTACAAAGGAGAGGTTTATGTTTCCGTTCATGGAGCCAAAGTCTGTTCTCATGCCCTGTTACTGCCTGGCACTTACCCATCCAGGAATGAACTCTGCTTCAGCTGCGTGCACTTGCAGGTGTTGAGCTTTCAATTTCAAAGTGCAAACAATTCTAATATTAAAAAGGCTGTTTCCCTAGTGGGAATATGGGTTGCTTGAGCTTTTTGACTTTTCTGTTTTGTCTTTTGATCGCATATGATATCACCTTTAGATCTCTCTATCGGTTTCGGGTTTTTTTTTATCAGCACCACGGTGGACAAAATGTCAGTAGAAGTTAAAGTGGAAAGAGTCCTCAGAGAGATAAAGGTTGTCTTCCATTTCTCACTATATGGTTGACTCTGCTGCCCTTTTCTACTGGGGTTTAGTCTGCTGGGGCATTTCTTTGCTTAAGTTAAATTTACTTATCTGTTATATAAATAAGGGAGAGCCTTGGCCATTAGGTAAATCTACTGATGGAGGGAAAAGGGATTTTCTAGAGTGCCTGTGTGCCTTTCTGAGACATGGAGTTCAAAAACATCTGATAAGGTAACCTTCAGCTGGTTTTCTGCAATGACTTTTGTCAATGAGCCTTAAAAGCATTGATATTTTCAGGCATTATAGCTGAAGAGTACTGCAATGTCCTTGAACTACCCACCAGCCAAAGAATGACATCTCCCAACTCAGCTGGTGAATTCCCATGTACTTAGTTTTTCCTTTCTCTCCGGGGTGTCCAACAAGAATTACCAGGACCTTGGCTCTACCCAGTATGCAACACTAGACTGGTACCACTCTCAGGTGCTGCCTGGATTTGCTGTTGCCTTCAGAATATTTGCTCCTATATTGTATAGTGAGGATAATCCTTTGTTTAATTTTTTTTTTAACATTTTGAAAGGAAAATAGGGGTCTCATTCAGGTCTTTCCATTTTTGCATGATAGTACAGTTGAACAACGTGTACATGTGTTAATTAAACATCCTGTCTTATCACTGTTTTGGTAAGTGTCCTGTAAATTTAATCACTACGACACCTCTGTACACATTACAATCCTTTTAAAGATCTAGAGAAAAATCCTGGTGGATTATTCAAAGCACTAAATCACACAGAATTACAGTAGTTATTAGAGGCATTAAAACCTCTGATAAGAAGCTTTATCATGCATTTTTGGGGAAGCTTAATCTTTATCAGAGATGACTGTAAATAGAAGGGAACAGTAAAAAAACTTGATAACAGTTCATTTTACAGTACATCAATAATCAGGTACTGTAATTACAGTATAGTTACATATTTATTGCATAGTAGGTAACTACAGTTTATTAGTTTTCTTATTTTTCTATTATTGCAATTACCTGCAAGACCTGAGCCAACAAGGGGCCTTACTCTATTTCCACTTACCCTGGCTTTACACACACATACAGACACACATGTATTTACATTACATGTATGTTTTGACTACTTCAGAGGAATTGGACCTGTTTACATGGAGGAGGAACAGGCAGTGGACATCCTAAAAACCTCTTCCACATGTACATGTATCTAGATTCAGAACTATAAATGAAGGGAATTAGATTTTAGCTGTGGTTATATTTAGCTATCTAATTTTTTCTCTTCTTTTTGGCACTGGAAAAGTTGTGGTATTCTTAATCACTTAGATGAACCTCTCAGTTACAAACCTACTCAGTGTGTGGGTGTTTATATTTTATCTGTACATTATTTATCTGTGTACATCCACATCTGAATATAGATTATATTAAGTCTCCGTTAATTGTACTTGGGCTGTGTGTGCATGCCTGTGTTTGTGTATTTCCAGGAGTAACCCTGAAATATTCTGTCATTTTGGGGTGTAGGCTAAGCAAAGATTGCCATTTAAGTGTGACTTCTAATTTAGTGCTGTTTACAATATTAAAGGTTCTAGTTGATTTAAGAGTTGTTGTGAAGCTGGCAGAAGAAATGTTCATGTTGGAATTCAGAGCTTTTCTGGATCACAGGTGGTGAAGGTGTAATACAAAATATATCCCATGAGTGGTATGGAGTGACTTCTGCTCCTCATGCCTTTGGTAGGAGCTCAGCAATACCTCTAAGCACAGGTTTGGGCAGCACAGCCCAAGTAAGCCGCAGAGAATTTGGTGAAAGTCCAAAGAAAAAGCTATGAGGGTGATAAGAGAGCGAGGAAATGTGACCTATCAGGAAATACTGAAGGTATTGGGGGTGCTCGGCCAGAAAAAGAGATCTCTGAGGGACAACATGGCAAAGGGCAATAAGAATACAGAAGGCTATGGGAAAAATAAGTCAGTAATTTATTCTCCTTGGTGAGAAATGGGAGGATATGGGATGTAATTGGTTCAACAGGACCAAACAAAATTCACATTAGGTATTAGTGATGACCTTCTAAAGCAGATAAAACACCAGAAAAAGGCAATTTGGGATGTTGTGGAATTTCATCTGTTGGAAGTTTTTCAGAAACAGGCATGGATGGTCCTGCCCGGAGGCACATAGGGGGAGAAGAGGCATCAAGACATCTTAACAACACTCCTAGCCCAGTTTTCTGTGCCTTGAACCATCTGTTTAAGAATCATGGTTGTGAGAAGGTGGCATGTTCCCAGTTTGCTTGCCAGTGGATCAGAAGAAAAACAGGTGAATTGCTCATCTGAAATAAAACCCTTGGGAAGAATCAGCACCCAGATGTGTCTCTTAAACTACTGAAACTTCATTTCTATCAAGATTTGAGGGCAGATGCTACACTGGCTGAAGCTGGTGACAAAAACTTCCCCTGGCAGTAGTGGAACCAATGTTAATTTATACCATAAAATCCCTGTGTTTTGCTGATTGTTTTCAGCTAGTGATTGCACATGACAGGCATAGTTTATACTGCTTAATAATAAACTAGACAGTAAGATGTATTTGAACTCTAGTAGCAAGTGTCAATATATACTTAACATACTCTTATTTTCCTTTTCTCATCTTTTTGAAGGAGTAAAGTTTCAGGTAATATATTTACTATCCAGTACTTGTTGATTGGGGGACTCCATGTTTAATGTTCAAGTGAAATAACTCATAATTTTCTCTTCTTGTGTGAAAGTGAGATAACAGTATAACTTTTATTGTTACTTTTTCTCGAAGAAATTTTGGTTGTATTTCTGTAGGAGCTGGCATTTGTAGTAAACAGGAAGAGGCAATGACCCGGTGTGAGAATGATTGCTGGATAGACCAAAAATTCATCCTGCAGAAGACGATGGTACTGGTATGTTAGACTGGGTTTGTACAATTCAGTTCAGAGAGGCAGTTGCTTGGGGTTTTTCTCCTAATTTTTTGATCTTATGACTGATGATTAAGTACTGTATTTTCAGTTTTCTACCTGTACTACAAGAGGTCCATGCTCTAGCCACCTGGAAAGTAGGTTGCATTAAGCAATACTCTTAAATCTCTGGATGCTTTCCCTGTGGGAAATGCTTCCAACTGAGATTTTTTTAAAAAAATTATAACATCCTTTTAAGCACAGATGATCCTCATGGATCCTTTTCCACTTAGCCCACCTTGCTTCAAATGGTGTGCAAAATGCCAGACTGATGAGTAACATGGAAATGCTGCACTTTCAGGACAGAAAGGTTCAAGTCTTAATTGGGAGGACTAATTTGGAGGTTGTTGGTTCCTTTGCAGGTATTTAACAGGAAACATGAATAGAAAGATGCTGAGGTTGCTGTTTATGGCTGAGGCCACTTTGATACAGTCCACCGAGTGTGTTTACAGAGTTCATAATACTGCTGTGGGGTTTTGTCTCCATTTCAGAGAGAAAGGGGTCTCCAGTGGTTTTCTGAACACAGTGAACAAAGGACTTCCTAAATTTTTTTATAGACTTATGCTATTTCTAATGCTAAGGATTTTAAGGATATGGTTTTCGAAAAATCTGTTTTGTTTTGGTAAACATTCTTTCTACAGAGGCACATTAGAGAGGAAAGAATTGGATTATTTAAGGGAGGAGAATTAATTGTGTCACTTCTACAGGCATTAGGCAAATTGCCTCACTTATAGTTAAGAGGTAGCATGGGAGTGTTTAAGTATAGGGTACCTGCAATGCACTTTATGATAGTCTTAGCTTATGACCTTATATCATTTTATTTCTCTGTTAAGGCAAGACATTCCTCATGGAGACTGCGATTGTGCACAGTGCTGTAGTTAGCACCTCATGTCCTGATGACTGTGTGGTGCACTGTGATAAAACAGGGAAGGAAGTGTTGAGTACTCCAGAAGTTTGTATGGGAGTCCAAGAAATAAAAGGTGATATCTGATCTGTGGTAGGATAGAAGATATGTAAATGAGATGTGAAAATGTCTAACTCATAATTACATTCTATGTGTTTTACCCATAAACCCATTTTAAATGGGTACAGCAGATGCCACAGTAAAGAGAGTAACTTAAAAAGTAATTATGGGCCACCCAGAAACACTAGACCAAGTCCCTGACTCCAGAGGTAGTAAAGACCTCACAGGTCAGTCCAGTGACGATGCTCAGCATTTATGTGTGAATTTGGCATTTCACAGAGGAGTGCTCAGATCTTGAGGAACAGACTGTGCTGACTTGGAGCACCCCCCTGCCTTGGGGATAAGGGAGAGTGACTGATGAAAGATACTGTTTCTGAGTTTTATTTTACATGAAACAAGTTGTCACAGGAGGAACAATAGAGTGCCTTTGGACACAAGGAGAACTGAGTTGTTTTCTGCATGAGAACAAATGCTGACCCTGATGGTGAGTGCTCCCTTTAGCCTGATGCTGTGGGTATTGCTTCTGAAGGGACTTAGGCAGAGGTAGTTTATTGCTCTTGGTAGGTTTTGGGGCACATTGCATGTTACTTTGTCCAGTCCTTTGCAGAGGGCTAAATTGGGTTGTGAGGAGAGATGCAGCTCTAAGGTTATGTGGACTTTAAAGTCAGAATTGGAAAACGTACGGTGTTTGGACATTTTCAGGGTTGGGGAACAGCTGGATTCTCAAGCTTGCTGCACAAGGCTCTGAGCTCAATAATTAAATTACTGCTGAAAACTTAGATAATGTAATGCTTACAATCCAAATGTCTCACTCATAAGTACTGAAATGATAGTTTTGGGGTTTTTTTCCAATTACTTCAGTGGGAAATACTGTAAATTGGGCATAGTTACCATAGAAGGTAATAACTTTAGTTATGACCCCTTGAACAACATTTAACCTGTTGACTGAGAAGTGGGTGATACTTTGTGCTCAGTATTGAATCTTAAAACATCAGACAAACTTGTAAAATGCTTCCTACCACTGTCTGTATGCCAAAAATATTACAGTTGCACTTTGAGCTGAGTATACAATGTAGTTGGAAGAAAAACAGAGAGGGCCTGAGTACAGCCTGTAATGTTTGCAAATAAATAGAAAAAAAAAAAAGGAACACAGCTGAAATGTTCCTGTGTGTGATTAAAAATGTATACCTTCATTTGTTTTTCCTCAAGCAGTCAAGTCATAGTAAAAGGAATATACCTGCTCAGGCACCCAGAGTTTCTTCCAGGAAAATCAACTCTCAGAAATGAAATGGGAAAATTAATTAGGTAAGAGTAATGGCTGAGAAAAAAAGTGAACTTTATAGCAAAAAGTTAGAAGTAAGATCTCAGCATAGGAGATTTTTTTTTTGCAGTGCAGGAGTGAATGAGCAGTGAGTTCTTAAGTTATCACAGCAGAGGAAATCATCTCAATACATAGATAGATTAAAAAAGGTTTCATTTTCTCCCCTCAACAGTAGCTGTTGTGTGGTTTGTGTTGTTATGACTTTTTACAAGCATTGTTTACACAAAAAATCACATTATTCTCCCGCTGCTGACGTAGGCGGTGATGTAAATGCGCCTGCTCACGGCCCATTCCTCAGGGAGGCAGAGCACGCAGGGCTCTCTGAGTACCTCGTGTTGGGCGGCAGCTCCTGATGCCAGCATTTTGGGACCGGCTGCCTTCGTGTTGAGCTCTCTGAGCTCCTTCACAGGAAACGAGATTTGGTACTCAAGGAGAAAGGACCTTGTTTGAGAGCTGCGGTGCAGGGTAAATCTCCCTTTTCCTTCAGCAAAGCATTGCATACCCTCTCTTCTGAAAAGAGGTACACTTCTGTGAGTCGTAGTCAGGAGGCTGTGGCTGGCAGGATGCAGGATATAGGCACAAATTAACCCAATTTCTGCATTTAGCAGCAATATTAATATTTTCCCAGGAGCACTTACAACATATGTCTGTTTGTTTGGGGTTTTTTAAGTGACATTAAACTACCTTCAAGGTAGCTCTCTTCCAAAATCCACTGCAGACAGAGAGGAGGGATGGTCTGACAGGAGCTGGCGGCAGCAGGGCGGGCTGACTGCGTGCTCCCCACCAGCAATGAGTGCTGCTCTGAGTTAAGACATCAGGGAAGGACTTTGCACAGGAAAATGATGAAAACACTGACAGGGTGAGACCACATGCAGAAAGGGAAAACTTATTTCCTTAAGAGGCACAATCATGCTTTATTTAAGGAGCATTGTAAGGAAACAGATAGGATTTTAAAAAAATTGCTTCTCACAGAAGCAATAGAAAAGGAATTTCTCGTAGGAAAGGAATGCTAACTGAATTATTTTTGTGATATAAAAGCATTCCAGTGTTGTGCTTGCAGCCTGTGAGGAAGAGGGAAAGAAAGTGAAACTAGCTGGAAACGGCTAAAACCAGCTTCACTGTATAGGCTGAGAGCAGTGAGAGATTAAAAAATTAATTAAATCAGTATTAGATAACTTTATAAGTGTTTACTTTAACAAGGGAAATATTTGTTCTTGTGTGTGTGAGTGCAGCCTTTATTTTCATCAGTTTTAGTCTGCCTTGCTTCTAATGGCAGTGAGTTTTCAGCAGAGGAGACAGCCCACCAAGACCCCAGGTTGTTACATGCATAGCTGGAGATTTTAGCAGGTCTAGGTGTAAAGACATTGGAGCAGAATGTATCCTGTAGCTCTGCATTTAATTTCTAACTTTTAATTATTTTCTGATTCTGAGCAAAGGTTCTGTATTCAGTCTTCTGCCAAACACGATAAGCATTAAACCCAGACCATGCATTATGCCTCTGGACTAGGGGATGCAGATTTTATACTTAAATGTTTGGTTTTTTTCCCTCTGCCAGCTGCTTTGTTCTGACTATCTACTGTGGAGCTGTTGTCCCAATGATCTGAGTAATGTTCTTCCTTCAAGCAGCTCTTAAGTATCCGTGTTTTCATGAGGAAATGTGTAATTCATTCCATCCCATAGGCCAGTAGTGGAAAAGAGCATGGGGAATGGGAAGTGAGCTGGGACAGTGTGTTGGAGAAGACAACAAGATAAATAGCATAGCACTTACACAAGAGGGAGAGGGAAAGTCCTGATCCAGGTTTGAGTTTGGCCCATGTGTTGTCTTCTGAGAGACGGGGGGTCTGAGAAGAGAACGTGCCCAGCAGCACGTGCCACAAAGGCACTGTCCCCAGCATGTCCTTCTATGCCACATGTAGCCACGGGGAGCAGGAGTCACCAGCAGCTTCCCACAGCTGTGGCCATCCCCTTGGTAACCTTTGGTGACTGTCAGAGTTTACCATGGCACAGCTACAGATCAAATGGCCCTGGGTTTTGATTTGTGTGGTTGTGACTCATTTGACTGTAGGAGATGTGATTTTGATATGGAATGGCAGAAGTGGAGGTATGTGAGAGCCAGCATATAAAATGGTATAAATTGGATCCCATTTGGGACTCTTGCATTGTCTCGGTACCCAGGGATGACTTAGGCCATAACACCCCTTAGCAACATGGGAAGTTTGTGATTCTCACTTTGGAGGCAAATACTTTCCTCAATGTCCATGTGCCAGCTGCATCGACTCAGAACATTGTAAGGAGCTCCATTAAGTTCTATTGGGTCCATAATCTGCACATTAAGAAAAATTTACATGATAGATGGAGCCGTTAAAGTCTAATTGGGTAATCAAAAATTAGTTAATGTGCCAAAATATGTATTTAGCTGATAAACTCTAATGGTTCCAAAGGGTTCTAGTATTAATAGAAGGCATGCTTGCACACTAAGGAGTTGAGAGTAAGATATTGTTCTTGTAACACACATTTCAGATAAAGATCCCAAAGCACTTGACAGATATTAAATCACTTATTGATTTGATTTTTCCAAAATATGTCCATCCAAGGCTCTGGGGGAATATATGTTAACAATAATGTCAAATTTGCACATAAGTAATAAATTATAATTTCCCCCACTTCCCAAGTCTATCAAGTGCAATAATCACTCCTGCCCTTAAACCCAGTTAAAACCTCTTTAGGCTGGGTCTTCCTTAATTGAACCGTATTGGGTCCCCGGGATATGCTGTATCCACGTGAGTGACAAACATATTGAGTCTCAGTGAAATGAACTGGTTTGAAAGGGGTTAGAGGTAAAGTAAGTGGCAGAGTCAGTAGAAGAACATGTCATTGCTGGTTACTTCTCCTTTACTCTGCAGAGTAACCAGCACAGCATTTCTGTATTCTCAGAGCATTCTGCAAATAGCTTCCTTTCCTATTCGTTCAAATTTCATTCTATTTTACGTGGAGGACATGAATAAGAATTTTAAAATAACTCTTCTGCTTAATCTTTCCAAAGTGTCCTAATGTATTATTAATAGCATGCCACTCCCACATTATAATGGCATGTGGTTCTGTGTTTGTACAGCATCTAGTGTAATAAGAACCTCATCCAAGAGACTTTTGTAGGCTCTTCTACAGTTCAAACAGATAATGATAGCTTTATTTTAATATGGAAAAAGGTTATCCTTGTTTTATGAAGGAAATGGAGGCAGAAAGGTAACACCTGTCGTAGAAGTAGAACTACACTGCAGGCTCAGATGTTTCTTTGCTGCTCTGGCTGCTAGACCACAGCACAGAGGCATTCCTAAAACTTGCAGCTGTTAAACACAATTTATGGTTTTTATTTCTCTATGGGATTTATAACAGTAACTATCTTGAGTGTATCAGACCTATTGTGCTCTAAAAGAGCCTCCAGACACTTAGAAGTGCCAGACAGCCAAAGTCCCTTCTGTTCAACTAGGCTCACCTTTGAGGAGGGGAAAAGAACATGTCCAAGAAAACTCAAGCTTAGGGTAATCTAATCCTATCTCCATACCATGTAAATATTTAAAGAGAAAATGCAACAACCACATTGTTGAATTTCCTACTTTGGATGACTGTCACATTTTTAATGATAGTTGAATAGTTTTGTATTTTATTTATGTGGTGTCATTTGTTTGCTGGGGAATATGAATGGAACGGTTTCCTTGCCTCTGAATTTGAAAATGTATTTTCCCCTATATCATTAGTTGAAGGATGTTACCACATAAATAAATAAATAAGCCAAGTGTTGTGATTGTTTGCTGTCTAATACACATAGATCCAAAAGTATACTGAAATGCTGTTTGAAATAGATGAGTCAATGCCACATTTTCTGACAGCTGCCTAGAAAGAGAGAGAGAAAAAAAAAAACCCTCACAGAGAGGGAAAAAACAGAAACACTCACTTGGCTTTTTGGGAGAGCTCTGGCCTGAGAAAGGAGCTAGAAGAAAAAAAAAAAGGTGGGGAATAATGAATTCATCAAGCTGAAAATGCACAGGCCAATGGAGCGCTTAGATTTCAATAGAAGGCAAATGGAAAGAGAGCCCCCATTACTGCTGAGATGCAGCGACACGGCTGCACTAATCGCTTGGTCATGCTTGGGAGACACTAAGTCATCATGGGCCATGACATGGGGAGAACAGGCGCCAGGGTTTGTTGTAAGAAAAAATTGTTTATTTAACATCCACAACCAGCATCATGCCTCTCCTTTACCTTGCATCCCCGTGCCCAGATCCATCCCTCTCTGCTGGGGAAGTGCGTGCCAGGCTGCACGGCTGGGCTCCTGCCGCGGAGCGGGCCTGGGCAGCTGATAATGAGAGGGGAATGTTTTTGGTAGGGTGCGACCAAGGTGGCGACAGGCAGAACTGTCCTGCAGTGGGAATCAATGTCTCACCAAATTGGTCACCCCTTTAAACAGAATTTATAGTGCTTACTAGCTTTGAAATTCATAAAAGTGTTGAGATTACTTTTATGTGAGATATGCTCCCTCTCCTACAAAAAATGATTCTCCTTGGCTGTTATTTGGACAACTGGCCATTTCTGTTTGAACGGAAGGGAAGGTGCTGAACTGAGTGATGTTGGGCTGAGAAAATAATAGTTTCTGGGAACCTGTTATGGTAGCATTGAGGAGAGTCTCCTCTGAGGCCGGTCTTCCAAGGCCAGGTAAGCTTTGGCACAGTTGTGCTCCTTGAATAACGCAGTGCTTGAAAGGAGTGCCGTGTTGGTGCAGGAGCTTGCAAGTGCTGGGCTCTATTCTTGGCTCCTGCCACAGACTTCCTATGTGCTGAGGAACAAATCTTTTAGATCAACGTGCTTTTTTGGGATTTTTTTTCTTTTTTTGGTTAGAATTTCCTTGCATTTTAGATCTGTGGGGAATTAAATGGAACGGACATTTCGATTCACTTCCTTCCCCCTTCCCTCAGTAATAGATGAAATGGAGAGGATATAGAAATGTGCTTAAAGATCAAATCAATGCACTTATTTTGTAAGCAGAAACTAAAGTGAACAAGCTGTTGGTTTCTTTAAAAAATACACAACTGCTTTTTTTTCCCCCAGCCTCCCTCTGAGATAAATCAAAATCAGTCTTTGAAAGATTAATTGAGGAGTGCATATCTCACAAAAATGTAGGCAATGACTGCAAAAAAAGGGCATAGTGTTGACTAATAAAACTGTCTAGCTATACAAACCTTTAAAATGAAGAAATTGCCCATCCACATATTTTTTCTGCCACATATCTTAATTAGCTCCACAAAAACCACTGCCTACTTCCACTTTCCCATTAATTAGTCCCATGCTACTGTGAAGCGAGCACTGAAAAAATATCCTTTCTTAGTTCCTTGTGTTACAATACAGGACATTACCTTCATTCTGACCAGAGGAGAAGGGAAGACGCTCTAGGAGAGCACAGCTGTCTTGTAAGATTTCTGAATTTATTTACAGATTTGCATTATATCTGTGTAAGAGAGAATTTAATGTCCTGAACACATACAGACATACATTTTCACACAAAATTAGTAAATCTAGAGTACTGAACTGTGGTCTGCTCTAGGGTGTTCCTCTATGATAAAACTAATATTAGGGAAAGAAAGAGACTAGGAGACCAGAAGTTAATTAAAAATAAAAAATAAAAAATCACATATATTTAAGGCAGAAATAAAGAACTGAGAATTCTTTGTTTTTTTCCTTTTTCTGTGGTCAAAAACGAGAAATAATAATGAAGAAAGAAACACTAAATTGAGCTCAGCCTACTCTTTAAGAAAACCCCCCAAAATTCCTTGAGTTAAAAATGAATCTGGATAGCTATAGCAGATTCATCTACAAAATTACCATTGCTCCTCCAGTCCTTATTCAGATAAGTTCTATTTTCAATAAGGCATGTGTGTGAGCTTGTTAACTGAACCCACAATTAATGTACTTCTAAGATCTACAGGCCTCAATAGCTTAAAATTGTAATATCTTGAGGGTGCTGACCTGTGAAAGCAGCAGTTTACAAAGGGGATCTCTCATGCTCGTGACCTTTCTGAGGGGCCAGGTAACAAATGCAGTTTGGATATTTTCTAGTCAGGTAAAAACTGTCTAATCTGGTGTCAAAAATTCTGTTATTAGTGGCTTTAGTTTTATTCTTTGCAAACCATGAGTTGTGGGGATTGAGCTGAAACTGATGGACTCACCTACTGCCTACGAGTTTTCCACCACCAGGAGACCACAGACCACCTTGTGAGGCAGTCTGCAGTCAGAACAGAGCAGTTTGGAGGGGCTGGAAATGTAGGGATTTATGGCACAGCATCAAAGTGCAGGTAGGTAACCCTGGCAGTACCCGCCCTCCAGAAAAATGTGATCCTGCATAGTCCTGAGTTTCCACAAGTTTAACATTATGATATCGGTTATTCAACATCTCTCCAGTGAATTAAAGTTCAGCCTGAGGATTTATCTGTTGTTTCATCTTGATGAGACAGAAATGATTGAGTTTAGGCCAGGCATAGCTAATTTATCTTAATACAGATGAAGCCTGTATACCCATCTTCAAGTAAAGATCATGTTTCTCATCGTGATATCTGAGAGTCTTTAACTCTCTATCATGAGAACTTGCAGTTCCTCACTTAAAAAGGAATAATTGCAGAATTCAGTATGCCAATTTTATCTGATTAAAAAAAGCATGTAAGCTCTTCACCCATAGTTTGTTGAGCTTGTTTTATGTAAGACCAAAGTTGGGTAAAGAGATAGGTCATTCAAAGAAGACTTTGTGCCACAGTATGAAGGTTGTTTTTCAGGTTCATAAAGTGATCTGATTTCATTTTGAGTTCCTGATGTTTGTTTTTATTTAAAATGTCTGTAAGGGTAACTGTTCAGAATGTACTATCCAAGATAATAGCATTAACTGGCATGGCTGCAAAATCAATAATAGTAACAAAAATATACCTCTACTGATTAAGAGTGACATAAAATAAATTTGTTAACTGAAATGGATGTAGTCAACAGTTTAAACACGTGTCTTAAATACTGTAATGCAATTCATAGTTCTTATTTTAACTTTCAGATAATTTTTTAAAAGAACCTTTGAAAATATGTATTGCATTTCTCTCCTTATAAAAAGACAAGCCAAACTGAGATAGAAGAGCATTTCATTTCCTCTAATAGAGCTCCCACCTGCAAAAATAAACTTGATAACAAA
Organism: Falcunculus frontatus; assembly: GCA_013398115.1. Classification (NCBI taxonomy): domain Eukaryota; kingdom Metazoa; phylum Chordata; class Aves; order Passeriformes; genus Falcunculus; species Falcunculus frontatus. The sequence continues at coordinate 95,080 of VZRV01010604.1, read as the reverse complement.
ACTGTAGTGTACTAGAGAAAGTAATTGAAATTGGTAATTCATAAACTATAGACTAGCTTTGAAGGACAGGTCTTTGTCATCAGGCTTCATGAGAAACAGCAGAGCAGAAATAAAAATAGATCATTGACCAAAAATATCCTTTTCCAGCTGGGTCATTTAAAGAACTGTCCTTTTTTTTTTTTCTTTTTTTTTAGTCATAAATACAGCTGATTCCAAAACTACCCCAAAAAGGGGTCTAACTCTAGAGGTCAAATACTCTGGAGGGTTTTGTTGTTGCTTGCTTGCTTGCTCTGGATTTTTTTAAATTTTTTTTTTTTTTGAGCAGGAATGGTTATGGGGAGAAAGAAGTGTGATTTGCAAAAATATAAAGCCTGGAATAGGATCTTTGAGTCAGGTATATAAGCATACATTCACCGAGCTGTGACCAGGGCATGTGCATCCCAGTCATGTCACTTCCAAGCCCAGCAGATGCAGCTACTTGAAGTCTTCTCTGCACTGACTCATGGGTTTTGAATTTGGCACATAAATCCAGATGTGTGGGCCACATATGTATTAACTTACTAAAGCTGATTATTTATGTCTGTCACACAAGGAACTTAAAGGCTTTTGGGAACTCAATGGGAACACCTTGGGCACTCAACATAGCATCATCATAAAGACACATCAACAATATGGCAACCTGATTTTTACATCAGTTTGAGGGGAAAATGAGGAGACTTAGCCATTCATTTAGAAGTCTTTGAGCTATTTGGAGATATGCAGTTGAGATTAGATTCTTGTATGTCAGGGGGGTTTATATCTATATATACAGTTGAAAGTCGTGGAAATGCTCTGTGTTTGTAGAGTTATTTTCTTTTTTATTTTCCATTTGGCTGTGAGGATAAGACAGGTAAGAAGTACAATGACCCCACGTGGGTAGAGAGGGCACTGAAGAAGTGATTTTCATGGTGCCAGGACAGGAGGTTGGCTGGAGTTTAGCTACAAGGATGCTGTGCAGGTATGCGTCGCACAATGTCCTTGTTTCTCAGCATGCCAGAAGAAGGATGAGGAGCAGAAGGATGGGCAGCATTTTCTTTGGCAGACCTGCAACAGGAGTCCACCCCTTGAATGTGAGTGGTGAAAAGCAGGGGGCTGCGGGAGAGGACCCCCATGGATGTGCACGCTGCATGTGCTGATGTGCCTCTCTGAGCAAGGCACCTGCGCTTGCTGCAGCTCCATGGAGCTTTGCTCCATCCCAGGGAAGCCCAACAAGAGCTAACTAAGTCATGCACTGCAGACAAGCACACTGACATTTGGGGAAGTCAGATCTTCAGCTTCTGTAAACAGTTTTTGCTCCAGTGGGGGCTATTTGTTCATGCCAGCCACTTTTTCTGGCTTCCAGCTTAAATGAAAGTTTGGCAAAACTCTCCTTGTGTCCCCTTCATGCAGTGGCATTTCACAGGAAAGACACATCTGGGAGACCACTACAGATGCTTCGGACATGTGTAAAATGTTTATTCATTCTGTCTCTTAAAATTATTTTAACACATAGGCACAGCTTGGAGCGCAGATATAAAACTGAGTATTGACAAGAGACAAAAAAATGTAAAGATTCTAGTTCAGGACTATCAGAGATAATGATACCTAAACACCTTAACCTCAAACTCATTAGTCTCACATATCTCAATCAATATGGATTCTCTCAGAAATCAATTTTCAGCAGCAAATATGATTGTTAAATAATTCACAAGTTACAGGCCTTCAGGCAAGAAGAGGTTAGAGAAGCAGAAGGAAGTGGTGATCTTGACCTGAGATGTGATTTCAATTAAACGAGGAGAGCATCTGTAAAACACAGTTTTATGTTCAAGGTGTCAAACTGTTTAAAGAAAAGAGGATTACAGATGTAAATTGCAGTCTAAAGTATTTAAAACACATTCTTATTTTTAATACATTAGCAGAAAGAATTGATCAGCAAGGAATATGCCATTTTTAGACATCCCAGCCAGTACTACTGGCATAATTTCTTTTGTTTATTTGCTTTTGCTTTTCACCAGTCTTTATTTCACAGCTAATTTATTATGCAGTCTCAGTGAAAGGTAGATGTGGTAAAAAACTTCTGGAAATTCTCTCAGATCTTTGAACATTTCTGACCAAAGGCATAAGAATTTGTGCTTATTATAAATTTTATTTTCTCATGTCTACTTGGTTCCATACCCATGTTTTCATATTCACTGTTGGGGGAATGACAATTCTGAGCAGCAACATTATTTTAGGGGTGGAAAAGTCTGCTTGGTGGGATGGTATTACCACTCTAGCACTTTTCTCAGGGCCTTGTCATGCCTACTGCAGCCCACGGAAAGATTTGTATTGATCTGCTGAATCTTGGATCTGACTCTAATTATGCTTGTGTAAATTTGGAGTTACATCACTGAAGTTAATGGTATAATAACTATATTAGATTAATTCAAATATTCATATTCAGGCACTGAATTCTTCTGATTTGTAGTTTAGTTGTGATGGCCATAGATGCAAGTTGTAGTTTTAACACAATTTAGAAATCATAATTTAATTAAAAATATTTACTAACCTAATTATTTCTATACCAGACATCTCTTTGAAGTAATTATAATGATGCATTTTAATCTGATGTTATCTGTATTCTGCCAGGGATTTTTCAATGGGCATAATTTGGATAAATATCAAGCACTCCAAATGCATTTGAATTCAGCCCAGGTCAATAATGGTATTACTGTCTGAAGGCCCTCGATGGGTTTAGTCAGATGAGCTGGGGAGCTTATTCCAGTTTTGACAGCACTTAGATGCTCTGATGTCAGATACCAGCATAATAATTCAAGTAGGTGGAAGAATTGCAGTGAAAAGGTACCTTTAGGGAGGCACACCTGAGGCTTTTGTGTAAAAACCTAAATTCATTCCTAAAGTCTTTGAAGTGATCTGAGCTAAGGTTTGGGGTTACCATGCATGAGACAAAACTTGAGCCCCACACATGTTTTTAATTTCTTTCCAAAGCACCCCACCCTTCGTGGTTGGCTGTCAGCCTTTCACCTGCACAAAGTTTCAGTTACATCAAAACTAAAGAGAAGGAAAAACAAAAAAAAAGAAATCCCAACAATGAACCTTTCCCTCCAGATCTTAGAAATGCTGTGTAAGTTCACCATCTCTAAGATTGTTCAAAACATGAAAAAACCCTACTTCATAAAATTCTTTCACTGTCTCTAAAATTACTCCAGCCCTTTTCTCTGTTAGCAGATACATGAAAGAGTAAAGGGCTGTGGTTTTCTCTGCTATGGGTAATGAGTGAATTGTGAGCAGAAGTGAAAGGCAGCACCTGGCGGCTCCTGAGAAGAGGGACAACACTAAGCAAGATCATAGAGATAGTTTTGGTGTGTACTGATGGGAGTGAAGGCTTGATCCCCTTTTCTGTGTCAGATTACTGCGGAAACAGAAAATTTGTATCCATGAATAGGGTCATGGTCTGAGCTCATGTCCAGGAAAGTAAAAGAAGGATCAGGAAGAGTGCTTATGTTTACTGCTATGGAATTACAGCCAACCACCTAAAAGGGATTTCAGTCAAAAATAGGCTAAAGTAAAGTGGAAAAGGTATAACATATCCTTATGTTACTCTTTGTTTCTAGTCTGGTTTTGTGTTGAATGAACTTTGTTTTTAAAAATATATTTTGAAATGTGATTAGTGGTGAATGTCAGTGAAATTTATTGTACTGTTAAAATCCTATTGGGTCTTTGTTTATGAAATGTATTTTCCTGCATTTGAGGTTTAGGGAGGCTTGATAATGAGGCTGTGAAGATTCATGGCCCCTTTTCTGCAGCTTAATTTAGGCTCTATATCAAATATGTAAAAGTACATTATATCTTCCTGCAGCCCGTGTGTGTGATACATTTTGTATTATTTCCCTGCCAATGTTATTTCTTTTACAAATGCAGAGACGGAAAATGGTGACAAACTGACAAGCTTTGCTTTCTGTTATTTTCTGGGCTAGGAAGAGTAAATCTGAAAGCTGCTGTGGTTATAAGTTTTATTAAGGTGAGACATGTGCCCGTGGTTACATGTTCACCGACGATTGCATTATTCTTGACTTAAAGTATTAGTGGAGAGCCAGCAGTGCAATTTGTGAGAGGTGTTCCAGAGGCCCACTGTCTCTGCTGCCAGCTGAGACCTTCCCCTTGCAGGGCAGGATACCTGAAGATAAACGTCCCCGTTGGAAAGCGGCATGGTGCCCCCAGCCATATGGCACTGACCTGGCAGCGAGCTTCATTTAGCTGTAGAGGTGTAGCTGAGGGATACTCTCGTCCTTGACTGTAATGAGCTTGGGAGGATGGTGATTACACTGGAAAGGTGTGACTTAGATTTCCACAGAGTTGGTCCGATCTCCTCCTCGTTCTGCTGATTCTCCCTGCTGCCATCTGCCAGTGCAGAGAGGCTTGGCCGTGGTGGGATTGGTTCCCAGGTGATTTTGGTCTGTTGCTCCAATGTAGCATATCTCTTCCAGGGAGGTGTTACTGTACTTGATTTAGGGAAACACCATGTATCGATCTGTTCCATAATTTAGGAGGGTCTTTAATTCATGTTTTCCTTGTACAGTGGATTATTTCCCTCTCAATGCTCAAGTCCTGCCCAAGACCCAGGTTCATTGAAAGCGGTACATAGGTGTCTCTGGACATAATGGCTCCCAGTTCTTCAAATACACTTTTTACTGACCTGGTCAAATTACTGTCGCTGGCCATAAACAGGAGAAAGATTTCTGAGAGATGGATATATAAGAAGAGTAGGGAAAGATGTTTCTGTTTGTTACAGGTGCATCCTTAAGTACAAGAGAAGGGCGTTGCTTCCTGCACATGTCGGTGTAATTGAAATTAGAACCCTGCCCCAGCAGTCTGCAAAGAAACTGATAAAGATCAATTTTGTTACCTCACCAAAAACTGAAATATCACAAATTGACCTCCTCTTGCTTACATGATAGAAACTCTGAGTAATCCCACTGAAGGCTGGGGAGTGACATATGTAAAATTCTTGTTCTCTGATCAAGCCCCGAAGTCTTTGCAAGTGAAAGCTTTCATTTGCTGGCATCTTTCGGATTGATAGGAGCGGTTAGGGAATGAAACCAGCAGCTCCATCTCTAAGATCTCAGAAGCAGCATGTCCCTGGTTTGAACTGCTCTAAGCTGTGTCTTTCAATCCTACCTCTGCTATGTTTGAGATGTTTTTTAGCCAGAAAAAAAACCAAATCTTTAGGGCCAAGCTTTCCTTTCAGCTGTGTCCTGGGATGTCAAAAGAACAAAGCTCTGTTAATTGTTCCTCATTCAGGATGCGTAGCATGGCATTATAATACTCAAACAATATTCATTAGGCAAAACAATTGCAATAATTATCTTATAAAAAGTCAGGCAGGGTAATTTCTTTTAAAATGAGGATAATCTCCAGAGGAGAGTCTGCTCCAGTTTTGTTTTTGTTTGTTTATTTTTGGCTGAATGGTTTTAAATAGAAATTACTGAGGTGCCAATGACCTCTGGGTTCAATTGAATTAAGACATTTAAATGAAGTTTAAGCAATATTGGTATTTGCTGGGAGGTAGAAAATGGTGTATAGGAAAGATACTGCAAATTTTGTTTTGAAACAATGACCAAAAATCAGGTGGTAGAGTGGTTTTAAGCATTTCAGTAAGGCCCTTGAAATTTGGAAAATGAGATCTTAGCCATCCTCTGGATGTTCTGGTTTTTGATGCTTTGAAACATGACTGGGGTTTTTTTGTTCATCTGTGGGGACTTGTACAGGGCATGAAAAACAGCAATAGCATTCCTCCTCCTTAACTTCTTTTGCTTCTCACTTCTAATGTCATTCACAAGTATTAGCAAAATCCTTTAACTGGGTGTTATTATACATGATCAGCACAGAAGAAGGACATGCCAGTAGGTAAGTATTTAAAAAATTAAACAGTCATTTTTACTGGACACTGTGAAAATTACCCTTCAAAAATCAGGAGCATTTCTAGCAAGCCAAGGTTCTCTGTCTTTGGATTCAGTACAGTAGTTTCCAGAAGACACCAGTAGTAGTGGGAGATTAATTTAAGACTAGGCTGCAGCTGCATTGATCTTTCTGATGTCATTGCCTTGAATTATTACAGGATACAACCAAAAACCAGAGCTGGAATATATATGAATAAGAGCATGATCTAGGAGTGTTTCTCCTCATTCTAATAATGACTTAGTAGACCAAATCTTTCCGTTGAGAAATCCAACTTTATTTCAGTTTTCAAAAGGTGGATTTTTTTTTTTTTTTACTTTAAATGTGAAGGGGGTGGGTTGTAGTGAGAAGATTGATCACTGACAGAGAAGGCTAGGAGCTGATCTGATCATATACTCTCTTATTCAAATTCATGAATAATTTTCACTTGTACGAATTGCCCATTGGAGTCCATAGCACTTCTTATGTGAGACAGGATCACTCATGCAAATAAAGGTTTACAGGATGAGGCTCTAGGTTGTGTTATTACAGGGTCATTTCCTGATACAGTCTTGCCTTTTGTACTTCTTACTCACTAATTTTATGGATTCTATTCTTCTGGCAGAAGAGGTTGTTGTATCATTAGTAATGGAGCTGGTTATTCTTTTTAATATTTGAATTCTATCTGAAAAGCTTGAAGGTGTATTCATTTCTTTAGGAGCATTAATATTAAAAGATGCTGTAGTCTTTGAGTTATACTATGTATAATTTTAAAATAATTTTGGCATTTTTCCCCTCTGGCAACAGAAGCCTTTAACCTTACAGGACTCTGATTTACAGTGACACCACAATCCTTTCAAAAGCAACATTATTATGTGACTGATACTGCAATGGTACAGTCAAAAATAAGCAGAAAGTAATTAAGGAACAAAATTGTTACAATAGGGCAGACCTGACTTGGAGACCAAGGGCCACGTTCTGCTTGCTTTACTTGAACAAGTAGACCCATTGCATCTCATTCAGATGTGCAGCAGTAGCATAAACCCAGGAAAAAGCTCCCATGAAGTCACCATTGTAACCAAGGCTGGAATCTGAGACAGAATTATGCATGTGTATGTAGAGGGAGGAAGAGATTGTACGAAATATTCATTTAATTTGAATATGTATAGGAAGTGAATGAAAGTGTTGGGCCAAATCCTGCTCTCATTTACATTAATGCAGCCCCACAACGTCTGTTGAGGGTAGAATTTGATCTGACATTAGCACAAACTAACTTTTACATTTGCCAGATTCGTATTTGCTCACAGCGTGTGGCCAGCCAGAAATATAAATAAATCAAATCTGTTTCTAGGAAGATTCCAGCAACCCTTTGAAACTTTCCTTCTTTGCATTACAAGAAAAGAAGGGGTAGGAAAACGGGGAGAGGATGGAGGGTTACATAAATGAGAGCAGGTGCGGTCGTGCAGAAGTAACTATTCAGCATATGTAAGTGCAGTTGGAAAATCATTGTCTTGCAGAGAATACTTGAAATTGGTCCCTAATGGCCTTGGTTTTTGTCATATGGTCTTGATTATCAGGCTAAAATTGCATTGCCGATGCCTTTAGTGTGAACGAGATGGATGAATAATTATTACGTGCGCTGAATACCTCTCTGTGAGGAGGAACCAGGACATCCCCTGGTCACCACAGCTACCATTTCACCTTGCTGTCAAGAAAACTGCGAGTGGCCAATTCGTCACTTCCTTATTGTTCTTAAAATACATGTTTATAGTAATAAGTGCTCATACCTGCGCTAAGAATGGGCAATGCAAAACCTCAGCGTTGCGAGGAATAGCTGCGAGATCGGTTATTTTTGGGAGCCAGGGTGGAAGCATAAGTGCCTTACCCTGTTCAGAAAGACCTTGCTTCATCTTTGTATTCATGCAGATATCTGTGACTATATTAAGGAGGAAAATTAATTTCTAGTAAATAAAGCAAGCACGTATGAGATACCCCAAATTAGTTTTGGGGTCTGTTCAGAAATCAGTTGCCATCTTTTTCATTTTTTAGCTGTTAAAAAAGGGGCTCTTGTGCTGCCTTGTTTCCCTCTGCCTACCTCTGTCTCCATTACCGGTAACTACCACAATAACAGAAGTAGTCATAATGAGGTTAACAGGAATCTTATTGCTAGCACTGAGACTCTGTGGTATTGAAAAGATCACTCTACCCCCCACTGGCCCCTCCACAGAAAGGGACATGTGATGATGGTGAGGTTCAGAATAACTCTGAGATCCATGAGCATGGCCACACTGCTTGTTCATCGCCTGGATATTTACATCAAGTCATGGCTGGGTGTGACTGCTGCTCACTCTCTGTGCAATCCTCTGCAGTACTGGCAATTAGCTGTGGGATCCACTGGTTCCTAAATGATGCAGGTTGAGCCACAAATAGAGCGCAACAGCCTGTGTTTCCTCTTGGCATCTGATCAGAAGGATTGCATGTGTGCAGGGTACAAGTGTTTCAGGACAAGATTTCCAGTGTCTGCAGGTTTGTCTAATTAATTGTGTGTTGCCATTTGCCATTAAAACCCTAATGAAGTGCCTAAAAACAGTTTTGATTAAATAATCAGACAATCACCCCAACTATTCAAATCTACTGATTATCTCCCCAGTTGTTTCAGCAGTGACTGACCTAAAAAAATATGTGTAGCTTACATTTGAAGAAAAGAAAGAAAAAGGTAATAAAAAAATCACATTTAAGAGAATGGGTTTTAACCATGGTTTAGTATCTTCTATCAAATTCTCCAAATACTCTTCTTGCATGACTAAATTAATCGTTGTGAAACATTTCCCTTGAACTTACATGTTCTTTTATACCTGTATTACAGATGTCTGTACTCAAGTGTGCTGCATCCCTGCACTCACAACAAAATGTGTAGCTAAGTCAGGTTAAATATGATCCAGTGATCTGGATGATGACTGATCAAATTAACATCTGAATTAAACCTGAAGACTGAAATAAAGCACAAGCTGCTAGTCTCGATTTTCAGTTTTCTCTTGTTAGCTATCTCAGGTTGTCTGGCCCAAGGTAAGGTGGATTTTTTGTTCTTCAGAGTACCAAAAATACCTAAGGGAAAGCCAAGTGACATGCCTAAAGTAAGTGCCAGAACAGGGCTGAGGATTAGGACTTCAGCCAAGCTGCTGTGTAACCCATCAGCACTTGCAGCAAACTTTGGGTAGCAGCCTCCCCCCCTTGTCTTTCTAAACCCAATATGACAGACATTGCTCAAGGGGAACTGAACCAGTGACTAATCAAATCACCTGAAGGAAGATCTGATGGTGAAAACCAGATGTTCTGATTGTTTTGGAGATGTAGTCTATCCACTTAGGTAGGATTCAAGTGGTCTGAATCTCCCCCGCAGCACCTCATTGATTTCTGTTGATATTGATTTGCACTGGAGCAGCCTCTGGCTTTTTTGAAGTACCATTTTAAAAGGCTTAATCTGCTCAGATAGTGGACACCAGGCTTAGTCTGGGACTGTGATGGAATTTTTTTTTGAGATTGGAGGTTTTGGCTCTCACAAAGGTCTGGGACTCCTTCTGTATCATGCAGTGTTGCAAAAGGTCATGCAGTCACTGAGCTGCTCCAGGGTGTTGCCAGCGGTCACAGCTATGAGGGTGTCAAGAGTTCCTGGCTGTCCACACATGTGGCTTCCTGAATAGGCTGTGGTAAATTCAAGCTGTGCCTCTTGGTAAAAATTACTGGAGTCATCTTGCTATGAATTCCAACCATAGCCATCAGGGATATTATTATGTAAAGGGATGCTACTGATATTAAAAAAAAAAAAAGGCATAACAAACAACATAAAAACCCTAGATGCTAAAATTTGGTAGTTTATCATGTCTCAGGGTTTTCTTTTAACTTTCTTCTCTAATTGAAAAAGCTAAATTGATTGAAGCATTTGAGCCCTGATTTAGCTTTTAAAAAAAGAAGCAGAAGCTAAAAATGGCTCAGTGAAGCAACTGAAATGCTATCACAAGCTCTTGAGATCGATAAGCTAGGGGAAAAAAAGGAAGAAGAAAAGTTTTTGAGTGACAGTGTAAAAATGGGAAATTTAAATATATCTATATCGTTGCATTTTGCTCCACTGTGGATTGCATAAAATACACTTTGGCAGTGTATTTTCATGCAATCTGGAAGGTGATCTGTTAGTAACACTGAATTTGTGTTTATGTTCCAAATTGTAAACTACATTTATAGCAATATTTCTATATTAAGGTATTAAAGCCAGAAGTGCTACCTAAGCTTAACTTCACCAATATAACTCAAAATGTAGTTTATAGCACTATAAATAGTAACATTGATATTGACACTTACAGCAGCATCTAAGTCCCTGGAAAGCTGTTTCTGATGCTAAATGAAAATGCAGGGAGCTGACTGTATTTATACTTACCAGGGAGTACAAATAGTACTTCATAGTTCTCGTTGTTGAAATTCCCTTGTGCTAAATGGTATTTAAATATTTAGTGGCATTGCCAAATATTCCAATTTAAAAAACAATGTTTGCATGTATATTAGATACATGTTATTACTATTTATAATAATGCTAACCTCATGAATAAAAATACTAAACAACAAGCATAATGGCTGTTACCTGTTGTTGGAGACTGATCATTCATGATGGTCTTTCACTTTGTTCCTTGCCTGGTTTTTTGTCTTCTGGGTTTTCACTAGAGCTCTTCTCACATCTCTGAAACATATGGAAATTACAACCACAACTGTTGACTTCCCCAAACCCTCCTTTAATTGAAGGGTCTGTGACAGGGAGCCACTTAGTGGCTTTACCTCTCCTCCTGAACCACGCACAGCAAACAACTGCATGCAGAACTTTACCTTGTGTAAAGAAAGAAGGAGCAAGGGGGGGGGTCATCAATTCACCAAACCCTGATTTTGACTATTCTGAAAGTAACAAGTTAATCCATTTTTTCCCATACTTTTAATTTAGAGTAACATCTGACAGGTTAGATCATTTAAGAAGTTTGTAATTGACTGTCGCCTCATTTTAGGCATTAGCTCAAAGTTCTCACTCAGGACCTCAGAAACACAAATCCAATTCCTTCTTCTTTCTCTGATGTCTTGAGCTCTGTTCTCAAGCAAAGACCCTACGCACTGCGTGTCTGAAAAGGAAAATTTCCGAAGATTGCATATAACAATCTATCCAACATGCAACTTCTAAAAAAAGTATCTGCTGAAATGCAAAATTAATTATTCTCTGTCTTTTGCGCTGACATTTGTACTTGCAGTTTGTGGCATAAAAGGGTTTATGTAATTTTTGGCTACATTACACATGCTGAGTATGACAAGGATGATGTTTTGTGGTTTAGAGTTCTAGGTTTTAGTCTCAGCGCTCCTAGAGAATCACTGCTCGAGTATGGACAAGTTTATTTACTGTCTTGTTTTCCTCATTTCTAAATTGGCTATGATTGTTTCCTGTGATGATACCTTACATAAGCATTATGTATTTTGGATTAGTGTGGGCCTCATGAGAGGTGCTTCAAAGTATAAACTATTTTATCTAAGGTGGATATGTGTATTACGTGTGCATGATGTGAATGTGTACTTTATGCATATGTTTTGTATTAGAAGCGTTATATGCATTACAAGTTTATCTAGGTTTATGATGTATGTATACTGAAGAACACCAAATGAAATTCCTTTCCTTGGATGATAAGTACCACGCCCTTTTAAAAGGGTATTCTGTCCACTTTAACAGAAGCTGAAGCTACTCACTTATGTGAGCCAAGTTATACCCTCATAGAATATTTAGTACTCGTGTCAAACCGACTTTAGGATTTTCCCATATGAGTTTTGGTCCGTGGCGTATTTATCCACTGGAGATGAGTAAGCATTGAAGAATGTGAATGTCCCATGTTGACCTGAGAGCCATAGATCCCTCTGAGATTAAGAAATGTGAGAGGATCCACTCTCTGTAGACCTCCTTAAGTTCCTGCACTTGACTTTTAAGGTCTTCTGCTCCGGTCAGAGCATGTTTTTAGCTGGTGAACCACAGGGATAATTCATAGGGGATGCTCTGTGTCAGTAGGATAGTGAAGGTGAACATAAGCGAACCAGCACAAAGATCTGGAAATATCTGTGAACTCAGGGCTGGTTGGTTTTTTTTTTTCCTCAATGCTGTGGTTGTGCCCAAATCCCCAAAATCTCACTGAATCCTAACCAGTTCACTGGCTCATTTTAAAGGAGTGGTAAATAGCTCTTCATTTTCATTAATTGTGATTCCTCATAATACATCTACTTAGATTGGCAGCTGCTGTTGTAAAGAGAGGTTAGAGCAAATGTTCCCTTTTTCAGTCCAGGTGAAAACGCCAGTGCAGAGATCAGTTTCCTAATTTTTCATATATTCTAGCTGTTGATATCTGGGATTCTTATTCAGATTTTTATATTCTGAAATTAAATTCTCACTTTGATTCGCCAGAGCCCATGTTTGGTGTCTCTTTTCTGATGTGAGCAGTGGCCTTCTCAAGCTTTTCCCTAAGAAGGTGACTATAGGGTGGAAGATTTTTGTCTATTGTGGACACCCATATGCTGCATTGGAAGAGTATGTTACAATAAATGGGGAGAGGGTTTGCAGTTTTGTAGCTCTGTGCCTTTATCTGCTCAGGAAATAACAGATTAGTGTATTAAACCACACTCTGAGAATGCACCCTGATTTTAGAGTATTGCACTTCTGCCTTGCATTTCATTTAAAATACCTTTTAAAACCATTCATACAGTATTCATGAAACATCCTAACAAATACTCTCAAAACTAGAACTTTTCTAAAAGTCAGGAATATGCTGTTCAGAATATCGTGGGTTTAGTGGTTTTTTTTTTTTCTTTCCCTCTTTTGTTCTGTATTCCTCCGTTTAATTAGGTGCCTCCTCCTTCTTTCCCTCAGAATCCTTTGCTTTTATTCTGTTGCAGTTTCTGATTTACGGGCTAATTTGAGCTGTAGTTTTCTTTACAGTTAAAAAAGCACCCCCATATATTCAGATTGATGACTGTGATTAATGTATGGAAGATGAGATGGGGATATAAAACTAAGAAAGCAAGAGAAAAGGACCTGTATCTGTATATATGGCAACTGTGTCAGAGCTCTGTTATTTATTCATCTGAATGATAGATAAATGGCAAAACTCCCATTGATTTCAGTGGGAGCAGAAGTTAACTTGAAATGAGCAGCTTTCCTACACGTCTAATGTTCTGAGGACTCAGGTGCTAATTTGCGAAGAAAGATCAACACAGATGGGAAAAGTTATGGTGTGTGGAAGAATAGCTGGTTGAAATGCAGATCCACACAGTAAGGGCCTAATCTGTTTGATGCCACATACCGACTTCAATAAAAGTCAGGGCCCTTGCAGGAATCCAAGCTAAATGCTAGCAAAAAATCTAGACAGAGGCTAGAGAAAACCCCTCACTGGTGTGAAATTGTGTGCACATACAACCTTCCACATACAGGTTTGTACATATGTTTCCTTAGAATAAAATGTTAATAAAAGGAAAATGGCATCCGGGAAGACAAAGCATCCAAGGCAACCCATCTGCACTCTTGTCATATGATAGACTTGGACAAACCTAAAGCTGCCAATACAACTGCTCAAGAAGTATGCCAAGGGAGCAGATGCTACCTCTGCAAGGATATTTTCCAAAGTTTGGCATTCAGGATCTTGCAGTTGCCATCCAGAGAGGAAGAAGGTGAGGAAGAGAAGTGGAATGATGTTGCCTTGGCACCTCCTGGTGTCAGCTTTCTCGTTCACTTGAGTGAGGTCTTTGCAGTTCTTTCTTTCTTCTTCTGCCTAAGAAAGGCATCTGATGTGGCAGTTAAAAAGGAAAGCAGCTATATATGAAAGCAGAACACTGTGAAACTTGATACTACCCTTAAAATATTTATTCAAAGGCAAATTCATGAATGTATTTGGATTTATGATGCATAATCATGTTTGGGTTAGCAAAAGGCCCACAGAGGTACTGAATAAATCTGTGAGATCAGAAGCCAGTGGGGATTTTGTGAACTCAAGTGGTTGGAATAGAAGATTGTTACGGTTTTTTAGAGAGCAGCCGGAGAGCAATACCTTTGGAGAAGAACAGGTCCTGCAGCACCTTTGTTCCCTCAGAAGGCTGGGGCATCCCTTCAAGGCACCGCATGGGTGCTGGGTGAGCCAGCATCGGTGCAGTTGGTTCCACGAATGTCTGAGGAACAAGGAACTGCTTTTGTATAGACTCTCGCCCACCACCAAGACCAGGCCATTCCCAGTGAGCCACTGCAGCATGTGGTGAGGCTGCTGTGGAACACGGTTTGGGAAATGGGGAGAAGCAGAGGCTGCTGTGGTACCACTGCTAGCACCCAGCAGCGTAAGCTGGGCTTAGTGTTCTGCCCTGTGGTCAGCACCACCCACTGCCAATTACAGATATTTTCTTTTAAAAAAAAAAATCCTCTATAGAATTGCTTAAACATTTCTCATTGTTTTCATTCGCTCTCATTACTAATTGTAAAAGGGTAACATGAGAGCCAGCAATCCTGTATTCAAGCGTTCAGCCTCTTTGGTGCATTGCTTGCAGCCCAGAAAGCCAACTGCATCCTGGGCTGCATCCAAAGCATTATGGCCAGCAGGGTGAGGGAGGGGATTCTGCCCCACCTGCAGTACTGCATCCAGCTCTGGGGTCTTCGGCATAAGAAAGACATGGGCCTGCTGGACTGAGTCCAGAGAAGAGCCACAAAAATGATCAGGGGTCTGGAGCACCTCTCCTATGAGGAGAAGATGAGAGAGTTGGGATTTCTCAGCCTGGGGAGATCTTAGAGCACCTTCCAGTATCTAAAGGAGGCCTTTAATAAAGATAGAGACAAACCTTTTAGCAGGGCATGGTGTGATAGGACAAGGAGTAATGGCTTTAAACTAAAAGAGGGTCTGCTTAGATGAGATACAAAGAATAAATTTTTTGCAATGCAGGTGATAAAATGCTGGAACCAGTTGCCCAGAGAGGTGGTAGATGCCCCATCCCTGAAAGCATTCAAGGTCAGATTGGATAGGGCTGTGAGCAACTTGATCTGGTGGAAGATGTCCCTGCTCATTGCAGAGGGGTTGGACTAGATGACTTTTAAATGTCCCTTCCAACCCAAACTAATCTCTGAGTCTATGATTCACAATCTGTGTTGTGCTGACATTAGGCCATACCTGTGAAAAGGTCCCTCTCTGAGCTGATCTGAGGAAACACAAACATATCTGGCCAGTAATGGTCCCTGCTTCCAAAGGTTTATAGTTTCTTTCAGGCTCGTGCTGATAGATAATGTTCCAGTGATTTCTTTAACATGAGAAAATACTCCTTGAGGCCATGTTCACAGTTCTTATCAAACTTGGCTTTCGGACTAAGCGCACTTTTAATCAAGCCCTGCCAGCAGAGGAACTAGCAAGTGATGACCTTTGTTTTGCTGTGGGGTTGGAGCAGGGGGAGAAGGAGGCAGCCTAAGACTCGATTCCCGAGGCTCATCCTTGCCGAGCCATAACCACCCTGCACTCTCCCCGTGCTGGAACCTTGGCTCCAGCCCCTCCAAGGAGGAGAGGGGCGAGCAAGGGAGCCTCAGTCAAGGCTCGCAGCTGCTGGTGACCACCCGAGGCTGAGGGAAAGGAGCCCCAGCGCCGGGAGGAGGCTGAGCCTCTCCGCCCTGCTGCGATCACGCGCAAGAGAGCTCCGTGTTTTCGTAAAGCGGCATTTGCCCTTTCCAGCTGCTGGACGCCACAAAAGGTCACCCAAAATGATCTAAATGCATCGTTTCCCTGGTGTGAAGGATGAAGCAGAAAAACTTTGAAAGAGGGGGGGTCCTTTTTTTTTTTTTTTTTTTTTTGTCCTGCAAGCGTTCCCTTTGCTGTTAGAGTCCCTGCAGTCGAGGGCTGTCACTGTGGTTGGACTCAGCCTCCGCTCACTTTCCGTCCATGCTGCAGCCTCCAGCGTGGGCAGGCTCCTGCTCGTGGTCCTGCGTGACTCTCTCACGTGTGAACTCTAGGTCTGACCGGGTGCAGACCCAGGGACTGAGACCTTGGTCTCATCGGCTCTGCATGTCTCTGGAGCATTGCAGAAACCCCAACCAACATCTGCCGGGGAGGAGGTTTTATACTGGTTTTGGCAGGGCTTGTTTGACTCGGGGTTAGCAGTGTCCTGAGCAGAAAACCACAGGAACCAAATCTCATTTGCTAGGATTGAAATATAGCAACCAAGGCAGATCATCCTGTCTCATTGTTTTTATGTGTCCCTGAGTCTAAAGTCATTTTTAAAATGTGAGTGATGCAATTTTTTGCATCTTTCATTTAATATGCTGCTTGGTAAACAGTGTTTTAGATTAGTGTATTTGTAATTTAAATGAAGACAATACATCAAGTCAAGTCAGAAAAGAAGGAAGAAGTTTAAGCCATGATTGATGCCTCTTTCAGTGTTATGCCCTCTTGAAAAAGAAAAAAGAAAGCATAAGGAGAGGGGAGAGGTGAGATTATTGAGGATCTAGTGGGGTGAGGGAGAAAGAGAGAAACTGTTGTTCATGGGCAGAAATACACTATTTTTAAAAGCACAGTCAGCTCTGATAGCTGAATCTGTTTTCTTCAAGCGCACTAATAAATTCTGCCTAATTCATTTTTTATTCTCTCTTGGGGTCTGCTTGCAGATTTGCCTCAACAAAGGAAGCATCATGTTACTTCTTTTAAATAATTGATGGCTCTTGGTCCAAGCCAGCTTGAAGGAAATTCAAAAATAGGTACTGATTGAGTAAATACCCTGCCTCCCCTTCTGCTCCCCCTGCCCCCATCCCTTATTTATTTTTGCAGCCTGGGTGACTGGCAGTTGCCGATGATGTCATTTGGGTACACCCAGCACTTAGCAGCTCTGATTTCATTTATGTATTTATTTATATTTAAGAAAAGGAGAAGTTGCTAATTGTAAACTGCCTGATGGAGCTAAGAGCTCTTAATAAATCATCAGCAACCTTGTGCCATAACAACCAGGGATGGACCTTAACAGGTTGAGGTTGGAATCGGTACCAAGAGAGGCACTGGGGAGACTTGTGGGTCTTCCACTCCTCTTGGCTGTGGGATGTGCTCTTCTCAGGGCACCTCTGGGTCAGTGTTTACCACCATGTTGGTTGTTTGCAGGTTTTGGCATGCCACCTCTAAGAGTAGTGTTGTTTCCATGGAATAAGTCATTTCCCTGGCCAACATGGATTTGCTGAAACTCTGTAATGTCATCTATAAGGATACACCCTTTATAATTTAGCTTTTAAATTATTCAGAAAACAGTGTGGTCTAAATTAATGATGAGAAAACCCAGCAATGTTTTTCTCCTTTTTTTGTCTAGGCTTCAAGAGGCAGGATGTTCTTACAGCAAATATTGCTGCAGTAAGAGCATTTTTGGTGTAAAATACTGCATAGGAGAAAACAGTGGTAGAGTTCCCATCTAGTGAGTTTTGCAGTCATACTCTGATTTTCAGTCCACATGACTTCATGCCTCCCCAGTTTTGATAGCAGTGAGCTGAAGGACTGAAGAAAAGTTCCTGGAAGGTGGCTTCTGTGTGAAATTGTTATCCCTCTTAGGGTTTCTTTGTAAGGTATGCCCGTGTTTCATAATGTTAATTATGTAATGTTGAATAAGTGATGTTCAACTATAAAAGGGGCTGATAGGAAAAAAATAGGGAGCTTTAATTTTTTTTCCAAACAGGCAAGTCCTCCTACAGGTCACATCTTGATACAATATTTTAGTGCATGAAACCAGCACTCACCTAGTGAGTAACATAAGGTCTTCTTGACCTTGCAGTGTTATGTGGGCATGCATGCCATTCGGCTAAACTACTCTAGTGTCCAATACCTTGGAGAAATTGCCAAGTATTTCCTCTGATGCCGTGCTTGTCACCCACACTCGCCTGGCGTTCCTCGCTGCCCGCTAACGGCGCTCCGGCCACGGAGCAGTTTGAGTGCCGGCAGCCATAGCGGGATCAGGCAGGGCCTTTCCAGCTGGGAGAGCGGAGCACCATCAGGGGCATGTCCACTTGAGTAGGTGCAGATGGACCGCAGCGGACTGGACGTGGCTTTGCTCTGGTCTGGAAGCCATGGCGCTGCTTAGTGCAATGCTGTCATCAGGCAAATCCTCTTATTGTTTCTTATTAGTAGTGTTAGATCCAGAAGCTCCAGGACGAAGATTGATCTGTCAGGAATATGCCATGTATTTTGCATATTTGCTGTTCTCTTCTCCCTCCCATAAAGTGAGTATCATCTTCAGTAAAGTAAGCATTGTAAAGTAAGCATGGCCGATAATCCGATTTACAAAGAAAGCTTTCTTTGAGAAATGGAGTGATAAGAGACAGGTCCGTGTATTTCTCCTCTTCCCCTCCAGAAATGAACCTCTGGGGTGTGTATCTAGGGAAGCCAGAGCATATAAGAGGGCAACATGGAGACAGGAGATCAGTGTTTCTGTGGCATTACAATCGAGGCAGAAAGAATGAAACAATAATACCCAAAACCACCTTCCAGAATGAGGCATACAATTGCATATTTGGATATCTACAAAGTGCCCTGTACTCTGAGTAGTTCCTCTGACCAGTGTGGTGTACAACGATGTGTTAGGTCTTTTTCAAGTGATTGTGAATGCTTACGCATTTTAATCCAAGTGCCTGCAGTATTTGGAAACTTCTGTGTGGTGCAAAGTTTGCAAACAGGATTTAGAGATGTTCAAATTGTCTCTTTATCTGCCAAAAGAACAGGTTAAGAATTACTTTGGTGATGGGAAAAGCTTAAAACCAGCACACTGGCTCACTTTGGGTGTTAATACAGTCTTTAGCCATAGAGGGAAATCTAAGCCTTGCTGAAGGCACAGCATACCAAGGTATATCTCACAGTGTATGCTTAACTCTGTTGCCCGTGAGCTTTTCTTAAATGCAATGGCCAGGAAAATTGACCTCATGTTTTGGGTGGTTTTTTTCCTTTTGGGTTCAGATCCTGACTCAAGTCACCTACATGTGTAAAGCTGACAATTTACTGATTTATCAATGAAAAGAACACTTAGTTGGAAAAAAGAGAGAAAACTCGTGATAAAAACATTGAGCTTTGAAATATCAGCTGCATCGGAGGATATGGGTGGGTTATTGGGTGAAATACGGACCCTTCTGTCTGTGAGCATAATGCCATATAGCAAGTACCACGAGACAAAGTAGTAGCCAGTTTCTCTGATGGCTGGACTCTGCAGTTCTCAATGCTACTGCAAGCATTCTGTTTAGGAAGGGAAGCTAAAAGCCTCTCAAGGGTACGTAGAAAATGCTGATCCTGAATGTATAAATGGACACATTTTAATCCTTAAAGTTATTAATTATTTCTCATGATTAATTGTAATTATTTTATTACTACTCCAGACCCTTGGGTCAAATTGCACACTGAAGTCGGTAAGAAATTTGCTGAAGAATCTCTTGATTTGGTATGTTATCATTTTTATATTGAATATTGGACATTATCAGTTGCATTAAAGAGACCAACAGCTATCATGCCATCAAATTACAGGATATATTTGGGTTGCAGGCGTAACTCCATTTCTTTCAGTGTCATCAGATATAACTGTAAATTTAATGCACAAAGGGAAGGGGAAATAATCCCTTCACCCACGAAGACATAAATTAAATGTTACCCCACGCTAAAAAATGTAACCTTAAATGAACCTTACGTTCAGGAAGATTCGGTGCATACGTTCAGCGTATATGCTCTGTTCAGGGGGATGGCAAGTACTTTCAGATTAGTCTGAATTACTGAGGATTTTCTAGTGGGAAAGCTGGGTGCCCCCCTCCCTCTGGCCAGCTCTACCTTCCTGCTGCCTCTCTCCCCTCAAGTAACCAGAAGAATCTTTTTCTTCTGAACATATAGCTTGTAATATACATAAAAGCAGAGTTTGCTTTGATCCTGACAGCAAAACGTTTATTTTTAAACTGGAACTGGGCTGTTGTCCAGCAATGCTCTTTCCTTTGCATCATGCCCTGCGTTTCAGCTCCGCAGCCTGCCTGGGTGCAGCTGGACCTGCTGCAAGAGGGACCTGGCTTGATGGGTCCTGCTGAGCTCGCTCCCTCCCTCTCCCCCTATTCCTCCTTCTCCTCTGGTTTTGAAATTCAAATTGAATGCAATTTTCAGCTCATTTGAGCCAGAATATACTCTTGCTGAGCTTCAGTGGCTCTTAAATTCAAACTCGAAGGAGAAAACAGATATCATCTGTCACCGAGGGTGGGAAAGGGTGTCCTCCCCACATTTTATTCATGGGAGACAGGGCTTCACTGACTAATTCCAGTCTTTCTGACTAATCACTCACTGGCAAACTAATCAGCTAATCGATGTGACTGGTTTCTTGTAGTCTGGTCTCTTTTTGCAGGGTTTTTTGTGGTTTTTTTTTTAAATTTCTCCAGCCTATTTAGTATTTATATTTAAAGTCCTAGAAGTGCCCTAGCTGGAATGCCTGTGTCCGCATTTGACTGTACCTCCTCGCTTCTGGTCTCATTGTCCCCATCACAGACTATTTCCTTTAAAGAACTACAGATGAAAATGCCCCAAATTGGACAGCTGGTAGAGAAGAGGCAAGGGATGAGAGATTTTTCAAAAGAAGCTTAAAAAATAGAAAGGAGCAAAGGGAGAAAAAGTGTTAAATCATTAGGTGGTGTTATGTCACCAGGTGTAGGACCACCTACATCTACAGGGTACATACCACAGCTATTTATTCTATAAAATCTGTGTCATATTAACACATGTGGCAATATCTCGTGAGTCATCTGGTGGGAGTCCTGCTTAAAAGTAGAGAAGAAATACAGCTCACTGGTTTTTTTCCTTACTGCTTTGGGGTTTTTTTCTAGTATTATTTTTGAAATAGAAAAAGACTCGTGCAAAGAGGTCCAGCTCCTGCTTTTATTGTACTGCTTTACAAACTTCTTTTTCATTTGGTGAAAATAGCATTGGTTTGGAGAGTGGCAACTACCTTCAAAAGGAAATGTTGCAAGAAACAGCAGTTTGGTAGATGTAAGGGCAAAACTAAAGTACAATCTGTGCTAGCAGAGAAAATAGGTTGCTTAATCTAACAGCATGATAGCATTTTAATGCTGCTCTGAGCAACATCAGCTTGTCACTGGCAAAAATCCACAACCTGAATTTTTGTTGTAACAAAATCTACGTGCCATAAAGGACGTCATAAATAGACGGGACATCTGCAAATGGTGAGAACATATTAAAGTCGGACTGGAAAGAATATCAAACACATGCTGGTCCCTTAATTGTTTTATATGTTCTAACACTTTGATATATTACTAAACCTGGCTTAAGGTTGGAAACTGCTGTTCTGGAGCTTTCTTGGTGCCTGTTCCTTGTCCCTCATGCTGGGCAAGGGTCGGCGTACAGTCAGGGCCCAATCCTGGAAACAGTTTTGTGTTTGGTATGCTAACATCACCCAAACTGAAATGAAACTCTGACGTAATATTCAGGTATCCCTCTGGTCGCCTTATGTACTTCAGTTTAGTGTGTGGTAGTCCCTAAAAAAAACTCCTTTTTGCTGTGGGCTGAACCAAAGCAGAGGTTGTGCCAGTGCAGTCGGCTGGCTGGCTCATGACAGATGCCTTGCACTGAAGCCAGTGTGCTGTTATGGCAGAACTTGGGTACTGCATATTGGAGAGTCACTGTCAAAAAGCAGGGCTGAGGAGAGAGGGCACTGTTGGTGTGTGATCAGAGTAGCCCAAGCTCACCTTTGATTCTGGGCCCCTTCACGACATGGGCAGTGTTGAAAGACCTGGATCTGGATCACAGTGGAGTGAGTTTAAGGAGGTGATAGGCACACGGCTGCCAGGGTAGCAGGAATTGATTTCCAGTGGTCTTTGTGGTCATAAATGTTAGCCCTAATGCCTTTACAGTTACTGAAGCAGGGGATTTTGGAATCTTTTTTTAATTAGGCAATTAAATTCAGGTTAAGCCCTGTTTCAGGCATCGCAGTGCCTCTCTGAATCTTCCTCTTTGTCTCCAGTGGCTCTGTTAGACATTGACACTGACCTGCAAACCTGGTACTACAAGTCCTTATAAAGAAATCTGATATTCCTATGGAAGTTATGATGATGTATGTAAATCAGCTGCCATATCCACACTGTCACCTCTTCAGCTGAAAAAGAAGGGCAAATCATTTCGTTGGTAGCTGTTGAAACCGTCAGCTGCACTGTCATTAATACTGTCCCCTCTTTCCTGGAAATTCAATATGTCAGCTACCTGATGTACCCTTCCTCTTCCAAGAATACATCTCTCCATTCCTTCAAATTCTTCTTGAGCTGGGACCTCCCATCTGCCAGTTTATTGTTCTTCTTCTGGCCCATTAGTTTTTCCTCCCATTCTTTTTCCATAGCCTCATGTGTTTTTTATAGAGTTTTATCATGTGCTAATAACCAGAGTCTGTGAGCTCTATCCACGAGCATATAAAGTGATGTGTCCAACTGCTGTGGTGCCATTTTTTTTTACCCCTCCTCTTTGTTGTGGGGAAAACAGTGTGGAGTTAGGCATTAGGTTTTGAATTTTTGTACTGCTGTACAAAATGTGTAGGTTCTATATACCTACACAATCATGACCCCAGTCACCCTCTGCCTTTAAGGCATCCCCTGAACCACCCTGTTCGGACTTCAGTGCTGGATCTGTTCCTCAGGAATATGCCCAGAATTCTTTTGCTGCTCTCTGAGAAAAGAGTGTCCATGTGGTGTCAATTCTCTGAAGCAGGTGTTTCCGGACCCTCTCTGTAGATGCCACTGCTGAACTTCTTGTTCTACACCCTGTACTCTGTCTTGCTGCTTAACCCTGATGGTCCCAGAGACCTTCCATGATCAATCCCCTCATCTATAATTGATCCTTCAGGGGCCACATGGCGGCTGAAACATTTGCACACAAACTTCATCCTGGGACTTGTGTAATAAAAAGTATTTTGCTTTACAGAAATACAAGAGCCATAGTAATCCAGGTGATATAAGAAGTGCCTGCCTCCTTGCTTGGGTGGCTCTCCTGGATCTCACCCCTCCCTGGTCCACCTTCTAGCCCACAGCCATCTCTCTTGGTTTGTGCTTGGGCCATGTATGAAGCTTTCCATTACAGAAAGAAGCAAAACTCTGAGCGTTGTCAGTAGACATTGGCATTAATGGGATTTTTACTTAAGTCTCTACAACTTACCTTTTTGTTGTAGCAGATATTCCCATGCAACTGCTTAAAAGTAGCAGTTGCACCTGTAAGTTTTCCATGTGAGTAAACTCTTGTGCACCTCAGGAATCCTATTAGCTTTCCGCATAAGAAATGACTGGACTGCAAGTCACAAAACTAAAATTGTTGTCCCATCCCATAAAACACCTGTTGGTGTGTTTGTGCGGGTTATGTATATATGGGTGTGTATCCACAGAAAGAGTTACATCTGGTGATATTTCCTCAATAGCAGATTATTTGCTGCTGCTCAGAGGTCATTGGGTGACCTGTAAGCCCTGCTTGATTATAACATGCTCAGTGAAGATCATAGTTTCAAATAAATAAACAAGTGCAAACCAGACTGTGGGTGTTTGTGGTATAGAACCTATAATCAGGTTTTTGCATTTTAATTTTGTATCTACTTTTAAGAATATGTATGTTAATCCTTCTGATTGGTTCTTTATTGTTCTCTATACCTTTTTAGAAAAATTATTTTCTTTATAGTGTTTTGAGAAATTTAGTAGTGTAGGATCAGAACTCTTCTCTTTGAAATTATCTTTAAAACTGCTATTGACTTTACCAGGATTAGTGGTCATGTTAGGGAGCCTGAGAAAGTGGTCTCACAGCTCACACAGCATCTGATTCCTAAATAACAAACTCCATCAAGTCAACTATTTCCGAGTCACGTTTTGTTCCGTCCTGGCACAAGCCAGACTGGGACAACAAATTGTATCACCAAAGAGGCATGACATGAGCCGTGCATGTATTTTCACCAGCCTTTGTATTGCCATGGCAACAACAGTTTTAATTATGGAGAGCCAAAACAGTAAGTTGTATATCAGATGGGGCTCAGTTTTCCCTGTGGACAGAACTCTGATTAGCCACTGGAGAAAAGCTTTGTATCTCGGTTTTCCTTCCAGTCTGGATTTTATTCTCTGCTTTAGCAGCCAGCTTGTTGTGTTCAGCATGTGAACTTGGAGGGGCTACAGCCAGCTGGAGGACAGTGGCATGGAGGGAGATGAAGTGACCCTCCTGTCTCAGGGGCAGCCTGGCACCGTGCTGGTTTGGGTGTTTAGGAATGGTTCTCTCACTAAAGGACTGCTCTCGGCTTCCCTCTAAACCACTGGAGATCTGCAGATTTGGAAAGGGCTGGTGTGAAGTGATGTCTGATAATCGGCCTTGACAATGTTCAAGATTGTGCTTAGGGGGACAAACAAGGAGCTCCACTTCAGCAGTGCACATGAAAATTTGCAGAGCAGATTCACATCTACATCCAGCTGTAGGAAATAAATATGTCTGCTTGGTAGGATTCAGGTCAGGAGCGGGTTTTTTCACAGTGGCAAGGGTGTTGTTTAAATCACTTGTCCTAGGAGGGGGGTGTAAGGGTAGTGACTAAAAGTATGTCACTCAGGAAATTCATAACAAGAGACGAAAAACTTCATTGATGTAAATCAGTGTCTTCATATATATATATATATATCAATTATGTGGCCTTCTAATGCACTAATTTCCTATTTTGCTTGAATGGTGGCCCTTGGTTATGCTAAGGCTCCTTGTGGGTTTGTGAACTTCCTGTCAGTGTTTGAAGAGTAGTTAGGTCGGAGAAGAGATGGAACCCTGTAAATTTTGTATGGATCTGCTCTGATCCTCTGTGATTTTGAGCATATGTTTTCATGATCACGGGTCTGAGGCAGTGTCATCAGGACATCATGGCCAGAGATCATGATATCACAGAGAATGAGAGTTGCGAGATCACACTGTTAACTAGAAATTCAATTATTCAAATGTGGTTCCAGGATGCAGGGGGCTCAGCAAGCACGTAGGCTAATATTTAGACTTGCTGAATCTGTAATCTCACTCCTTACAGTGTTATGACAGTTTTTTTTTTTACAACACGCAACCCCGAGCAAGTAATTCACTGGTAGTTTTACTGTTGATTCACTTATACTTCTTGAAATTTAAGAAGTCCTACCTCTACAAATTTCATTTTGGAATTTGAGATCATACATTAAGCCCTCTTATGAAAGAAAATAAGAAGTTTGCTGTTGTTTTTAATAAGATTTTATGGTAAGTATGGCAACAGCAAGTCTGCCAGTCCCAGCTTTACTGCACGTGTGTAGCTCTGTGCTTTGAGACCCTTGAAATATCTGGTTTTAGGACATCAGCAGGGGGCTAATGAAAAGGCTTTGTTGATTTTAACGAATTGCAAGCCACTGTAGCCAAAATAAATATAATCTGCTTTTTGGATTAGTTGTCACACATGATTTTACCTACTAACAGTGATTAAAGAACCCTGGTGGACCAGAAGCATAGCTACTCTCTAGTGACTCTTGCTAAAATAGCAATAAACAGAAGTAAATAAAGTGTTAGAGCATTAGTTATCTTTAATAAACACTGACACTGCATATAATGTTTGGGAGGAAGCTTCAGAAACCTCCACTGAGTGCAGCAGTGTCACTCTTTCTAGCACAGAGGGCATTGGTCACTTTGGATGTCTGGAAATGGTGGCATTGCCAAGCTGTGTTCCTTGTTCCACTGGGCTGCTCTCCCTTCTCGGGAGGTGTTGACCCCACTGCACACCTCATGGAGGCCTTCATCACTCAGCCATTTTTATCCAGCAGCAGACACCGGAACCAAAGTTGAAAATATCCCAAACTAGAGGGATTACGACAGGAAAATGAAGGGAGTGCTAATTCCTTGTGTAATTCTGCAACCTCTGAACCGCTGTAATTCCATCCAGTTAATGAATGGAGGGCTGGTGCTGGTCTTTCTTACCTTCATCTGTGTGAGCTGATGAACAGAATTACTTGGCCCTGCTGACATCTTTTATCCCTGATATTTTCCCAGTAATCAAGGGTGGGTGTGTTTCCTGATCCCCTTCACATTTGTTGTGAGAGGCAACAATTACACTTGATGGTATTGTACTACTCCTCTGGACTCACTGTTGCTTTTAATCAGTTGAGAGAAGAAACAAAGCAAACGAAAACATGTTCCTTCTTCCAAGAGGGAATTATTGCTGCAGTACTGAATGTTGGGAATGATTTTAGGTTCTTTTGTAAGGGGGATAACACCTTCCTGAGAGTGGCAGGGAAGGGAGGAATTTCCCAAAAGGAACAAAGAAATTTAGGGCTTTGGAAATTTAAAAAAATCAAGGGATAGCAAAACATTAGAAATATTACTTTAAGGAAAAATTCTACCAAAGCAGGGAGGGGGTGTGAGCTTTCTAATGAGTCTTCAACTTGTATTCATCTGTCCCTAATTGTACACCCCTGGAAGGCACATGGCAATGTTCTACGAGAAGTTTATCTTTTATATGACAGCTACAAAACTTCAAACTCATCAACTAAACATCCTCAGGCTTTTAAAGAATTGTATAACTCCTTTTTGATGTATGGAGTTAGATTCTTGTGTCGTGTTTTTGGTGAAGTCATGCACCAGTTGGAACCCACTTCTGGCTTTATAGTCTATGGAAAAAATACTTTGATACCGTGCTCGTGAAGGGAGTAAGACCCACCAAGGACCCATCCTTCTCTTGGCTGGCAGTCATTAGGAGTTTGGAGACTTGCCCGATGGTGTAATTCAAGTCTTGACTGCATATCTTATTGGTTAAAAATAGGAGCCAACTCTAGCTCATCAGTTTTTGCTAAGAAACTATTGATTGTGATTAGCAAGCTTAAAAATAATTACCTTGTGTGTTCATTGCTATCTTTGGACATACTCTCATATTCCTACTGTTATAGAAAGTATTGAGCAGCACAATAGGGCGATTTGATGACTAAGGTGTTACACTGAGTGGGCGGCAGAAGGGTATTGAGCACGTCTTAATTGTTCTGTCTCCTGGGCATGGAACAAACACACAACACCTACACAAGGGAGAAAACCCACTGGCCTTGCTGGAAAATACAAAATGCCCTTGGTCCTGTGGGGGAAGGTATATCCAGTTCTTCCCAGTTGCAGTCATCACTCTCACCATGTCTTTGGCAGAAGCCACAAGCCCACCCAGCAGTACAGGGATAAAACTCTGGTTTGCTTAGCACCTGGGGAAGGGGGGGATGAGTTTCACCTGGGTTTTAACACCTACTTTAAAAACCTGATGGTGCTGATTCATACCTGGTTGCAGTTGACCCTGAATGGCTGACTCAGTTAATGATAACTGAAAGCCTGTCTGTCTCTGGAAGTTGTTGTTCCTGTAGCGGGGACAGTTTCAGCAAGCAGATGAATTTTTGTTACTTACATCCCTGTGTACTCAGGTGAACCAGCATCCACTTCAGTCTGCTCAAGCCTGGGCCACCTGCTGAGAGTGTGAGAAGAGCTCCCTATACCTGTCAGACTCCTAATGCAGGTCAGTAGCCACTTCAGGGGGCCACCTTCCCCAGGCTTTAACTCTTGAGCACTCCTGGAAAAGCTGATTTTATACCGTGTTGTTCCTCTCTGCTGAGAGAGCTAAGGAAGAATAGCTTCTCCAGTTTAGTTGGGTGTCAGAAGCTGGTTGGTGAGACTGCTGTATGGTATAACTGTGTGTATATGTATCTTGTGTGCCTACAGGATCTCTTTACCCTGTTGTTTAGGTTTCATATCCCCTATGAATGTGTCAGTAATTTCAAATCATACCAGTCTGTGACACCTAGCCTGAATTTGGGTTTTCAATTTGTATTTCTCCTAAAGGTTTACTCTCCTGTTGGTTTGGTGTGTACCAGGTTTACCCTTAGCAGGCACCTTGCAGGGGCATGCATGGTAATGTGGGTTAGAATGTCAAGTATGGGGTGTTTTGCAACCAGGGCTGCTTGCTGTGAGGCTGTGCCTATCAAACATAGTCTCATTGCGCAACCAGATAGTGGTGTGTGGGGCAGGGTGCAAACTCTTCGGGCCAGCTGCAAGTCACGTGAAACTGAGCGTGATTTTGTGTCCAGAAAAGGGATTTATTCCAGCTTTTTGTGTGTTAATGGCAGCTTTTGAAATTCAGAGCTAGAATTTACGTTGTGGAGGGAGGAAAAAAATCACTTGGTAAAGTATTTCCTGGTGCAATGGTCTTCAGATCGGCACAGGTGGGAGAGGTGAGTGCTGGGTCACACCAGAGTGACTCCCTCGTGTGGATTTTGGATTCTGTGATTTGTGTTGCTTCAAACACATAAAAAGAATGAATCGCAAGGCTTTGGTACTATAGCAAGGGAAACTGTGGGCATGTTTGCTCTGGTGTGTGTCAGAGGAGGAGATGCAGATGGACTGCAGCTGCAGCTCTGGGAAAGCAGGGCTGGAGCAGGAGCCCTGAGGGCTGGCTGAGGAGCTGGGGAACCTGGTGGGGAAGGTGCAGCTCTTTTCCTCTTGCTGCTCTACAAGGGATGTTGCAACAGCCCTGAGGAAGGTCTGGGCTGCACGGACAGAGAGCAGGTGATGGTTTGGGAAAAAACTTCACTGACAGGAGTTTCTGACAGCAGCTTTATGCACTAAAGGTATTGTCATATGCTTTTTAAGACCTTCTAAGTGACTCTGAATCTCTGTACTGCAGTAATTTCTCTCTAAATATCTATGTAAACTCTCAATAGGCTTGTACATGTAAGCTATGTATTCCAAACAATTTGCTTCAAAAATATTTGGCCTGACTGAGAAAAATATTGTTGGAAGAGCTATTTCTTTCCCCTGCTGTGTTTAAAGGGGCTTAGACTTGAGTGCTTAAATTCAGCATCCTTTATTAGCATGATTCCAGGATTCTCAAGGATTTATGTAAGCACTCGAAACATTTAAAATGTTTGTCACATTTAAAACCAAATGCTACAACTTTAAAATTTGATCTATTGGGCTGTACCAGAGCTAGAAGTGAATGTTGTACTGCTTTTCTGTGGTTTGAGTACCTTCTCCTTCACCCAGGAGACTGCAACGTATTTTTTTGTGTCTGGCTGTCTCAGATACTTACGTGGCTGCAGCTACTGCAGTTTCTGAATGTTTCACTACACTTTGGGGAGAATATTATTACCTTACACATATCACTGGCTCATGAATACCAAGTGCCACAGATGAACTTTGACAAGGTGTTTGGTACCTTTTTTTGGAAAGAAGGGCATGATTTTAGGGCAAGTTTACTGCCCTAATAATGCCCATATAATGAGCAACTGCAGGTTTTGCACATCAGCAGGGAACGCTGGGCTGAAACCCATCAGATCTGGGCCCTGGAGAAGCTGAGCTAGTTACAAGTCCCCCATTTACTTATTTGCCATGAGAATGTAACTGTTATACAGCCTATTGGCTATACAAGCAACTTGTGATCTTACACAGTTATTTTTTGCGTTATATTTAACACTTTTCTTGTCAGAAGCAGTGAGAAACAGGGAGAGATACTTCTGCTGGTATGTAAGCTGATGGCTTCGAGTCAACTACAGCTGCTAGCCTGGCAATAATTTGAATTGTTGCAAACGCATGGAAAGAGTAAAACGGAAGATACAGGGAAAAGAAAATAATCATCACCAGGGACGATTCTTTATTGAAAGTTCATGTTTGAAGTGATGTCATCCTTTTCGTTCTCTGTATTTAATTGTCCTTCTGAAGCTTGGCATAGCTATTCTGATGTGCAGCAAAAATATTACATCAAAGGTGAACGTTTGAATCCTGGCTGAAAAATAAAACAGAGGGTGGTGGGACACAGAGCAGGGGGGAGAACCCCCAAATGACTAAGAGTTCTTGAAAGTAAAATATAAAAGAAAATAATAATTTCTCTCCCCTGACAAATAGTTCAAAAAGTAGCCAACAGTTTGGATCTGGTATGTCACATTGCATACAAATGAAGAAACTGCCACCATCAGTTTCCTTTGAAACCTTTTGATCTTATCTTCTGTAGTAAAGGGCATGTGACTTGATCAGGGCTTCTCTTCTCTGATACATAGTCAGAGTCCTGATCTACTGAAATATCTGTGACAGATTTCTCCACTCAGTTGATACTTCTTTTTATCCTTTCCCTTCAGTGCCTTTGTCTGGGGTGGATATGATTTAGCCTTCCCTCTGCACCCAGGAAAGCCAGTTTCCTAATTTGGCAATTTCCAGCTAATCCTGTATATGATGTCTTAGTCAGTAGTAGTCTTATACCTGTTTTCTCTCAACTTGCCAGGCTGGCTTGTTTTTCTAGTAAGAACAGGAAAGAGGAATTATGATATTTTGTCAAGACACATTGGACACGCAATTCTTCTGAAGAGTCATGGGGTACGTGTTCTGGCAATTAATAATGGATTGTTTTATTGAGGAGTACCTTTAAATGGAGGATTTGAATATGCATAGTCACTAGCATCAGAGGGGAGCAGTGGAAGGAAAAGCTTTCTAAAGACCTCTAAAACTTAAAAAGCACGGATTTTATGAGGTGTTTATATTTTTAATACAAGCTATAATAGCTAATGAGCTTTACTTGATTAATGTTTTGGTCCAGAACTAGTGAAGTCAAAGAAAATTTTCCCAAAGGGCTTAACTTTGCTGCTTGGCAATTGATGGCAAAGCTGGTTTTGACTTCTCTGTGGTGAGACTGCTCTATGAGGGAGAGTTGAAGTAAGAACTAAGCCCTAGGAGGTCTTGCTGCGCTCCTCTTTGCGGAGTAAAGGCCAGAACAAAATATCCTTCGGTCCATGTGTTGTCACTGCTGGGCTTTGCTGCCTAGCTCCTGGTGGAGGACATCTTGGTGGTGGCCACAGGGTGGTTTCTGCCCCTGCTGGGACCCCGGGAACAAAATTTGTGAGGTTTGCAGCAGAGACAGAAAGTTTGTTCCGATTGGTTTTTTTACTTTTTTTTTTCCTGTGGAGGGTAAGCAGTGATTGAGATGTCCAGGAATTTTTCCTACCCAAAAGTTGCTAATTAGAAAAAGTGCTGGAGTTGCTGAGTTGAAAGCGGTGTTTAAGTGGGTGAAGGTTACTGGGCAGTGTTTGCACAGGAGGTCAGACTGGGTAATTGCTCTAAGCCTGCAGCCGACTCCGCCCTGGAGCATGAGGTGCACCCTTGCAAACGGAGAGCTCTCAAAGAGAAACCCAAAGATTTCCAAGTTCATAGGAGCAACTGTGGGCTGCCTGCTGGCCGGAGCAGGCTCTGCTCCATTTGGTTTTCTGCTCGGCTTCTGTTGTCGGCATGTCGCTGTTAGGAGTAAGGAGCTGAGAGAGACTGGAAGCAACCCTGCAGCGTGCCAGCTTGTCTGGGAGGTGCAGCTGGGTAAAGTGCAGCAGCAAATCCTTCACAGTGCTGGTACTGAGAGCTGTTTCAGAGAGCGATTTTGTTCTCTGGTGGTTTTAACACTGCGAACAGTTACATGCTTTTATGTGGTGAGCGTCCCTGTGCCTGCTGAGGTGGTTTGTGTCACTGTCCCTCAGAGCTGGGAAAAGGTGGCTGTTGGGCTGCTTGTACAGAAGGGTCCCTTTTGGAGTCTTTGTGTAAAAATCTGAGAGAACCAGAAAATGTGGGACTGGTCCAGCATGTTCTCTTGTTGATGAACTCCTGAGCTCTTAGTTCCTGGGTTAGCAGAGTAGGAAAGCATGTCGAGCCATCCTGCTGGGCCCCAAATATGTGCTTGGGATGGTGCTTCTGGGCTAGCAAGGAAAGCTAGCAAAGCTAACTTGACTTTTTCATCTGAAGAATCTGGCTCTTCCCATGTCTGGGCTTTTTCCTCTTCTGCTGTCTGTTGTGTGATGAGTAAGAGCTGGTATTCAGAAGTGGTGCCTGAAGAGCGATGGGTTTGGTCGCTGAGTGGAGCTGAAGGTCCTAACAGTTGGGATCTTGGAATGCAAATAGCATCCAAAAATGGTTTTGCCTTTTATCCATTAACACAAACACAGGTCAGATGTTTTAACTATCAACATGGGTGAAAAATCAGTCTTCCTGATGCTCCACAGGACTACCAGTTCAGTATATTCTGGATGCTTCAGCTCTGGAATGTGAAAGGCCAGGGACAGAAGCACCAGGAGGTTGCTTCCGTCTGCAGATTTTTGCAGCCTCTCCAGCACCCTTTATCTGGGATAGGCAGCACCTCATCAGCCAGCTGCCAAGCGAGGAGACCTGCTGGTGGTGCCGAGGGCTGGAAGGAAACCTCAGATATGGCTTGAGATAAACAGGCTGCCGTGGAGACCCCCCCCATCCTTCTCCCCTGGCTGGTAAGATAAGGATGGTGGGGACCTGACAGTCTCCCTGTTTCCCCATCAAGGAGTGAGGATGTGGGGGAATGTGATGTTTAACACTCAGCGGCAGGGCTTAAGAGATCCAGAAAACCATCCATTTGCTTTCAGGGCTTTTTCTGCAATCAGCATAATTTCTCAGGAGGAGGGGATTTTACTGTTGAACAGAAGGTTGGGGAATGGAGTGTTTGTAAAGGGAAAAGTAATTCTATTTATGGGCTGGGAGTCAAAGACCTTTTTGGACCTGATCACCTCTGTCTGTCTGTTTTGCATACAGGAGACAAGTTGTTGGATAGTTTAAAATGTTGGCTATTTTATAATAACACTAATAGCAATTTAAAGATTTTCCCAGCTGTTGGAGGATGCAGTTTTTCTTTGATAGGCCATTATGAATGCAAGACCAATTGGTAAACTGCAATGTACTGTTCTGTAATTATTCTCCCCTGTAGCTTTAATGAGGAGATCTGCGTGCAGTTTGATGGGAGAATATACTCTGCCGACAGCTACATCGAAAATCAAGACAGGTGTAATCTGCTTACTGTAGTCTGTGAATCCTCACCATGTGGCTATGTTATCTCTAGTGCATGTTTATAGAAAGATGCTTGTAAAAGGATTTAATTTAATGGAATAATGGTAACTGACACTATGAAAATGAAGGGGCTCAACTAATACGGTGAGCAGAGTTGTATAAAGTAGATGATTAAAAAACTGGTGTATTACGTCATTTCGTTATGTGAAAGGAAAATGCAAATCAAGCCATGGTATGGACTAAAGGAAAGTGTTCTCTATTACTGACCCAGTCTTAGAACAGCCTTTGGGGTATGTAGGTAGTGATGCCTGGTCAGTTGTGCAGATGTGCACGGCTGTCACTACAGCTCTGCACGGGCCCATTTCCAGGACCCGAGTCCGAAGAGCTGGATATCTTTTAGAAGGCAGATACTCTGCTGAGCTGTAGCCAAAAGCTGCAGCTTTCTTGCAGGTGGAAGAGTAGTTGTGTGATGAAAGGACAAGTTCAAGCTTTGTTTAGGAGTCTACTCTGTGGTGGGGAAGCTTTGAGACTCTCACGCATGATGGGTCTCCATTTCCTCACCTGCACAGTAACGATAACAATAAACTATTACCAGAAATGCAGCCCAAATAACTTACTATTTTGAAGCCCACTGAAAAAAAAAAAAGGAATATCTTGCTAGCAGCAGTTGCACAGGATGGTTAATTTGGAAAGATAAAATTACTTAGGCAGAACTGTGAATCTAGCTCTTCTTTTCAGAGGCTGAAAGAAATAATACCCGGTCGCTCTCCATGGATGTGATTTATTAATTATCAGTCATTCTTAATCACTTGATACTGACATATATCTAACACACTGGAGAGTTTAATATCGGAAAGAATACTTACCATGATTTTTCTCAGCAGTCCATTTTTAAGTGCTGGGGGAGATAATGTGGTGCCAGCACTTTGGTATTGTGTTTCAGATCCTGTGTGACTGTCCTTGAACACGGAAGATGAGTGCACAGAGGGTGGCAAAAAGTTGTTAGCTAAGTGTGGCCATCCTCCTCACTGAATTACTTGAAAGCCTTTGGCTTGTAGAATTCACACGTGTCATGACACTTAGGGTGGTGGTTTTTTTTTTTAATATTTAAACTTTTTTGTGGTAAGGCAAATGAATCTGATTTGTTATTCATACCAAGGATACTCAAAGCGCATGATTGGTCATACTATGTTACTGCATCAAGGAAAACGTGTTTAAAAAAATACTGAGAAGCTCTTCTGCTGAAGAAAGATGGGGATTGGATGGAGTTGGGCATTGCTATTAATTATTCTTATTATGCGGATCTTGCTCAGATTTTTGAGTCTGGTAATTGCACTGACAAAGCAGCAGCCTTGATTTCTGCACAAATGTTACATTTACTTGTACAACTGGGCTCACAGATTGCTCTGAAGCTTTTACTGTTCCTGCAGAACATTTTGGTAGTTCCAGCAGTTTGATCACAAATGCAGCATCTCTCTCCTAATGCTGTGCAGGTTGATAAAACAGTTGCCGAGCTGGAGTCCCTAAAGAAATTATTAATTATCTGGTTAATGTGCATCAGGCTGTGGGAGTGTGAGATTAATCACCAGTGCTGGGATGAGTTGCTGAAGTGGATTTTGGTTTTTCGTCTCCTGTCACTCGGTAATGGCTTTTCCTTCCTTCACCATCAGGTGAACAGGTGCGGAGATGCTGTATTTTCATTTTCCTGTAGTCGGGAACAGCCGGTGACCAGGAGATGCCTCTTTCTCAGTCCTGCTGCATGAGCAGTTTACAACATGGAGCGCTACCTGCTTCGGATGTTCCAGCTGCGGGAGATGCTCCTACAGCACAGGACTGACCTGAGCCTTCCCAGATAAACACATTCGAACACATGTGCCTGGGGAGCAGTGCCAGGGAGGAGCGTTGGGCTGAGCTGGGTCTGGCTCTCCTCTATTCCCCAGGTCTCAAAGGGGTTGACTTATATTTGGAAGTGGAATTGCAACTTGACTCCTATTTTGAGTGTATTTATAGTACCTGGAATTTTTCGGTAAACGAACATTCAGCATACCTCCTTTGTTTAATGTAACAAAAGCAAAATGTGCTCATTTATTGCAGAGATACCGAAGAAGGTGGTTGTAGCTCAGTCTTCAGTGGTACCATCCTTAAAGCCAATGGGTTGCATTAATATTCAGACGCTGGAGAATGAGTTGGAGTTTTTTCCAGTGGTGGTGGATCAGGGCATTGAGGTGCAACACAGCAAGCACTTGTACTGCCCTGTTAACCATCAGCAGCTGCCTCAGAAATGGTTCCATGCAGCCCTAATGTTCTTCCAGAGGTCCCTGTAGTTTTACACATGCTTGCACCACACATGGTGGTGGTGGGAAGAAAAAAAAAAATAGGAGTAATTTGTCGTTTAAATCTGACAGTTGTGTTGCTATGTCAGTCTTGTACACAAAGCCATCAATAGCTCTGCCCCAAGGCCTTTAGTTTTAGTGACTGCTCGTGAGGAGAGAATGGAAGGTGAGATGGAAGGAGCTACACACCTGAAGCAGAGTTTGCCTAGGCCGGGAGTGTCTCTGGTTAAAAAGAGAAGAAGCTGTAGGCAACAGCACGACAATCATTCCACTAATGTGTGCTGAGGGACAGAAGTAGAGTTTGAACCTCTTTCTGTCTGTAAGGTCTAGGCATTGGATTACTTCATCACCTCTAACCATGAGTATTGTTTCTCGCTGAGGAAGTCCTGTAAATAACCACAGCCACTGAAACTGAGATGCACAGCACTTGAGATTGGAGACCTGTTTTTAACCTTCTACTTCACTATGTTGTAACAAGTGTTTGGGTTTCTTTCCTTGTTGGTTGGGGTTTTTTTTATGTGCATGTGTAGGTGTTGTCCTTAATCAGCTTATGGGGTTTGTTTCTTCTTGGCTAAACCGGTGGTGGTTTTTGTCCCTGGTGAACTGAAAATTTTTGATTACTGTGCCACTTCAAGCAGGCAGAGCTGTACTTGTATTTGAGATTGCATTGCACTAATCCATTCTTGGGTTTTGCTCTCCATATTGTACTATCCCAAATCCCTCTTCAGGTAAAGATGTTACCTGAGGAGGGGAAGAGATGGGTGTGCAGTTTTCAGAGAATTTGCTTTTTATAATAGCTATGTGCTCCACTCTGGAATCCCTGAACAGCCCATGATGGCATAAACATCCATTTGTTTGATAAGCTATGGTGTAACTTCACATTAAATGCAGATGACCCATTTGTGTTTCAAACCCCCTAACCAGCAAGTCAGCATGGCAGCAGTGGGGCTTTAAAAGTTAAGCAGTCTTCAGGGCTTCAGGCTGAGTATTTGCACTGGAGTTGTTTGGGTTTCTGCTCCTTGCAGAGCTTCCTGAGCTTGTTGTGATAACTAAAATCAAGTTTACTTTGTTAAGCTCAGCAGTTCCCAGAACTCAAGAGATAACAGGGGAAAAATAAGACCTTTAGGAGACAAGAAGTAAATTTCTGTCTGTATGGGGATGCAGATCACTGTCTTTGTATGACTTTTTGATGATGATGTGCCCATTTCTTTATGCATGGTTGTGTGCCCATGCATGCAGGGGTCCTTGCCCACAGTGATGTACAAAAGCAAGGCAAAAGGAGTGTGAAACTTGGGAAATGTTTCTACCATAAATGCAGTTACTCGCCAGCCTCTTCTGTAGCTCTGGATCTCCGGTGCTTAAAAATAAGTGGAATAGCAGATTTTCAGATGAGTAAATTGTGCAAATTCATGCCTAATTTACATGTATGATCACCTTGACTGCTTGTACAAATCAGGTAATTGTGCATGCAAATAGGTAATTAACACAATTAGCTGATCTGCTGATGCAGACTCGGGATCTGTAAGTGTATACTAGCCATGTAGTTATCATGTATCTGCAAACCAGTGTGAAGAAAATATAAGCCTTCATAATTTAGCAGCTGTGAGGAGTTGCTTATTTTTTTAGTATCACTGGTTTTGTCTTTGAGGTGGAAGTGTCTGATGGCGATCATAACTGTTATTGCAGTTGGAATCCAAGATCACTGAGGTTTAGTAGAAAAATTTAGTAGAAAAATTTCACTTCAAAGTAGAAAGTCAGTGTTGCTGCTGATGCACATTCCGAGCACTGCAGCCAATGGCAGGCTAGATGGTCTGGTGACATGAAGGCTGCAGTCATGCCCTTCACATATAAATTTTCTCGCAGTATGGACCTATGGCTTCATAAAAGTACCTATGAACAAAGCTTGTTAAATACCAACTTATTACTATTTTTAAGTAAGCAAAGTATTTTGGATTTTAAAGCTGCCTGCCTCCTTCCACCTTGGTAGAAAAGAATTTACTCAAAAAAAGTTTAAAGGGCAAGTCTCCTGGTTTTGTTTATTTGCCTTAGTCTCTTCCTCAGCATATTTGACTGCTAGGCAAAAATACCCAGGCAAGTTTAAACACGCAAATTGTTCAAGTTTTGCAACTGCATCTGTGGACACCAAATATGAGTGCAGGGATTTCAGAAGTGTTTCTCCTGTTTCTGTTACTTTTATGTCTGTTATGGGGTGGACAGACAGCCTTCATCATAGTGATTATTTGCAATTTCAAACCAAACATAATGTGAACTTGGAGTCAGTTCCTACAAGTAATTTAGCATCAAGATTTGAGGCTTCACATTGAGTGTGCACAAAAATAACAGCAAAATCTTCTGAAGGCAGATATTTCTTGAACTATCTCTTTAAAAATGTCTTCTAGTTATACAATAGAAAAATTAAAACCTGTGTATTAATTTGTGACCATCCTAGGATCTCATTTGCTCTCTGAATTTCCTTTCTTAGAAGTGCAGTTTTGTTTTAAAACAAAGATGAAATATGTCATTAGCACATACTAAACCAGGATTCAAATCCTAGCAAAAGTTTTGTGTCCAAGACCACAGCACTGTATGTCTTTCATATTTCTCACGTGGATGCCTGTGATCTGTAGCATTTTCCCTACTGGGGGACTTCAAAACAAGCAAAAGGAGCACCGTGTTACGTTCTTGACAGTAACACTCATTTCCTTAAAATCTGTTCTCTGAGGGGGATTAAATATGGCTGGAATCTGTCTTTAGAAGAACTGCTGTGAAATATTTTACTGTCATCTAGGTGGCCTCCAGACAAAGAACCAAGGAACTTCAGTGTAAAACACAGTGTGGAAAAAAAATCCTGTTTCTGGTAGAGCCACATCCATCTAGTGGTAGCTGGGTGCAGAGTCAGGAGAGAAGAGTGCCAGCCCTGATGTGGCCACAAAGCCTCTCCTCTGAGGGTCAGGGTGCTTCTAAGCATGAACAGAGGAAACCCTCAAACATGGACAGAATATCTACTTTAAAGGTAATTTTTTTAAAAAAGCAGAATGAAAAGCAAAGTAATGGAGACTTCCACACTTTTCATCTGCAAACAACATTAGGAAGTTTAAAACCCATAGATGATAGCCTCCTTTATCAGGCTGTGTACCGGTGGCAATTAGCACACACCCTCTTTCAAAAATACAAAAAGACAAAACAAAAACAAAAACCCACTAAACCCAAGCAAAAATCATCATCACCACCACCCCATCCCAAGAAACATACCAAAATCCAAAGCAAAAAACTTCCAAACCAACCAACCAAAAGAAGTTAAGGGTTGGATGCTAGTCAGCATGCTGATACCTGAGAGCACATGCAGCCCACGGCTTGCTCTTATCAGCCTGTGTGTCCCAGCCCTGGGAACAGAAGGCAGGGCCTTGCTACTGTGTGCATGGGCTCTTTCCCCCCTTCCAGTGCGTGCCTTGCAATTTAAAGATGCAAAATTCATTGAGTGACAAATGATGATTGGTGAGAAGCTGAGGCCTATCTGCTGCAAAGGGGAGCTGGGGAGGATGACTTCATTCCTGCTGGTGTCAAGTCTTTCAGCTTGCTGCCCTTTAAAGGAGCAGTGGCAACTGGCTGCTAAACATTTTATTTAAAAATTTGTTTCAACAAAAGCAACAGCTTTCATTACTTTTATAACTCATTATTTCTCAATGAATACTAAAATGTAAAAAAAATAAAGCTGGCTGTAAAAACCTTTTCCATCATCCCTCAGCCAAATTTTCCCATTGACTGTACTGGCGACCTGGAATTGAAAACTAATGGGAAATGAGAAGAAAGCAACAATAAAAATAAGCAGTCTGGTTTTAAATGCCAAGCACAATGAGACTAAAGGAGAAACAGAACTGAAATAAACTGAAAATAAGTTTATTTAGGTCTTTGTGTTGGGACAGATGAAATCCTTCTTTCTCCAGGAAGCAGGGCTGCTTGCAGAACTGGGGCTGAGGGCTGTAACGTGCTCAAGTGTCTCATAGGTGTGTGGTGTTTTTCCTTCTAGCCTGGATCCAGCTGTGGGCTGTACAGTGCCAGTCAGAAAGCGAAGGAGCTTTTTACTGAACTGTTTAGAATTGGGAAGGGCAGAGGAGATACTTGACTATGGTGATGACGTTTATGCTTTTGGTTGGTTGAAATCCTGTTAATATCCATTAATACAGGCTGAAAGCCTGCTCTGAAACTTTTGGAATTACCTGTCTCTCTGTTATTTTAAGAGACGGTTCTTTTTCTTTGGATCATTGATGCCCGATTGAATTCAGTGGGAGAACTTGTACCTGTGATGGGATAAAGGTTCCAATCCCTGTTTTACTTCCTTAAGGACTAAAGGAAAAGGTAGGCTTTAGATGATCTTTCTTAAGATCTTTTTTAAGAAAGGATGCATGTGCCAAGTGGTGAGGTGGCATCGTATAAGTTCATATTATTTTTTCTCCAGTTACTCATAGGCACTAAATAAATGGCACTGAAAATGCAGTGCTGATGCAGGTGCCAAATTGCTGCCATATGCAGATGACTTCTCTCCTTGCCCTTTCCTGTCGAAGGCGTTAGTGCCATCCAGTGACATGGCTGATTGCCTTTGCCTGATAAAGGGTCATTTGAGGGAACAGCTGATGGCTGAACTCCTCTAAAATGGAATTGATGATTGTAGTGGAGGAACCTGTCCTAAGAGTTGGTACCCACATTTTATCTAAAAATATGTGCCTGCAGGCACTCCCTCTAGCCTTCAATTCAGGAGCCTGCTTGAAATCTCTTACATTGTGATGCCTGCAGAGCATAATCGCCATTATCTCCAGGTGATCAGAAGTATTCCCTTCTGGCAAAAGATGGCCTCTTCTGGTTAGTTACACCTCTGCCTTGCAGCCTAGAGCCATTTGGTGTTCCTGGACCTGAAGACAGTAGCACCCAAGCTAATCTCTTTTGTACAGTGTGTAGGAGTGTTGGCTCCAGCAGAGCAAGTCTCTGTGAGCATCCTGGTGCTGGCTTCGAGGCAGTTTGTAATCCTGGGTGTTTATCTTTCAGCTTCTTCGTGGCTGGGCCTTGCTTGGGTATTTTTATTGAAGTCCTGTGACAAAAAAACATGACAAGTGGCTTTGTGCCTGTAGCACAATAGAGAGTGCTCTGCAATAACAGTGCTAACATTTTACCCCCAAAAGAATCTGCAAGTGAAGTCACAGACAGCTATTCAATGAGTTTAAGTGACTGCTCCTCTTGGTCATCTCAGGGTTTTTTGGTTTTATCAATTGAAATCTGTCAAAATCCTGTGCTCTGCAGCCAGTGCAGAGCAAGTCTGTGCTCCAGGCAGGATTGTTTTGTAGAATAGTCTGAGATGGTTAGGTGGACATCCCCCAACTTTCCCAGTCACATGTCTGGTCATGTGCACTGAGCGCACGGTTTTACTTCATTCTTGTCTCTCTATCACAACCACAGGGTCTCTGCTTACAGCACAAACAAAATGCTGCTTGAGTTGTTTCCTTTGTGGAGGGGATGAGAGAAGAAGCAACATGTGAGAGATGATAATGTTTCCTTGGTGTGTTGGTACTGGTGACTGTGTGGTGATACTCCCCTAGCACTTCTTGATCCCTGTTTCCATGAAATATAGGCTGTTACACCCTTTAGAAAGCAAAGGAAACATGCCTTGGAAGAGACAAAGAAAAAAGAATTGTGCTTTGTCCTGCAGCGCTTTTATTTACAGAGTTTATCCTGGGAACCTCAAAGCATCGCTAAACAGAAACTCGGTACACAGTGACTTGCCTTTCCCAGGGAATCAACAAGCATATTGCATTGACATTTAAGTTTTGAGGTCTTTGTATATCCCTGGTGCAGGAATGAAGCTCCCAGATCAGCTGCTGCTGGTGAGGAGACATAGATGCTTTATTAGGGATAACTCGGTTTATCTCCTTTGACACTTTTCTGATATCTCTTGATCATTAAGGTCTGGATTAAGTGGAAAAAACATTACTTGCACAGATGTTATGTAGCTTATGCCTCAGATCTTTTATGAGAGAGTTTGGGTGCTTAATGTCTCCTAATTCAAAAAGAAAAATCAAAGTCTTGTGTACAGCTTCCTTCTGTCAGGTGCCAAGATGAGGGTTAGGTGAGCACATAACAAAAACCTGGATATTTGAAAGTCACATTTCCAGCTGCATTTAAGGAATTGTAGATAAAACACATTGGAAAGAAAAGGGCTATTTGGGGCTGGCTTTGCGTTTCCCAAGTGGGTTTAATGAAATTTAAGGTGTACTCCTCTGCAGCACTCTTGGGAAAGTAGTCCCCTGTATTTTCTTTCCCATGAACTATCATCTTGACATTTTTGTGAAGTACTGCTGTGTATCTGGAGCTTGCTGTGGTGTTCATTCCTGGCTTTAGGAAGAGAGGGTTCTCCAGTAGTGGCATCAGCAGCATTGCACAGATGAGAAAAGGTGCTTGGCAGCAGGTATTGGAAGAATATGGCAAAGTAGGTCTGTATTTATTTGTCTGCCCCCCAAAATACTGTTTTTCATATAATTGTATGGGTTTTCAATATTTTGTTCCCAATCCCTACTCCACTGAAAATGTAGCTATTATTTATAATCAGTAAATTAATGTCTTTGACTCTGAGCCTGTAGCAATGCAGAAATCAAGCATTCCTGTGTTTCAGTCTGATGATGTTTCACAGGAGCGCAACAGGCGTTTCTGGGGCTCCTGAACTGATGAAAGCTCGGGGAGGCTGCTGTCTTGCTTCACTGTGATAGTGGAAATACCATGGTAATTTTGAAAGACCTGTCCTAGGGACTGATGGATTTAGCAGCCTGATGCACCCTAACCAGGGCAGCCCTTTATTTGTCCTAGTTTGCTCTTCTTCAGCACTTTTCATCCGAGGATTACGAAAAGTGGACTTCACCCTGTGAAGCAGTTACTGTAACCATTTATGGAGGGAGAGCTGAGACTCGGATAAATGTGACTTTCCAAAGGTTAGCTCTCATGCCGGTTGCACAAACAAGGGGCTGTGCATCTCTTTCCCGAGCCCTTACTCTTTTGTCCCACATTTTCTTTAACCACGTGGGAGGAAATCCATTTCTGCACAGGGTCTAGCACAACTTACGTAAGCAAGGATCATGTAAATTGTCAAGTGAGAGCTTCTGCTGGTGCTGCACAGAGGGATAAATTGGTTGAGAACTTTGTGGGCTGCTTCACTAAAGACAAATGACCATGTGAAATTTGATTTGCGGAGAAATTTTCTTCCTAGGAGAATGCAGAACCTCAGCATAAGTAGATCTGCAAGCTAATGATGTAAAAATAGCTTGGATAATAAAAAGCTGGTAAATAGAGGTATGGTAGCAATTGGGATGTATGGGAGAGACAGGCTAAACTGATCTGAGTTTATTATGAGGAATTTATTCTCTCACAGAGCTCTTCTGGTTTAACTCACTCAGTGCTGTGTCAATTTTTTAGCTAAAGCAGAATACTTTTTGTAGAATTCTAAAGACATTTTCCTGTAAAACAAAGCAAAAAACTGTTCGGCTGCAAACTTCAGCTCACTCAGAACAATCCAGATTTGTTATGAAGGACTTCAGGGATGTATTTTCTTCTGAAGATTCCCATTCTTCTGTATTTTCTTTGCCAAGTGAGTAATTAGTTGCTCCTTGATTATTGCTTATCACTTTATACTTTTTCATGGAGACAGCAAGGGACTGTGGGGCTGTTAATAGCTATGCTCAGATCACCTTTCCTTCTCAAGCATGGTTTTATTAGCTTAAGAATAACAGTGGGAGTGAAATGCTTTTAAGTTCTTGTATTTATTGGGTTTTTTTACTGGAATCCTGAGTGCTTTTCAGTGAACACCAGAAGTGCATAGTCTCATTTTTCTTGCCTTGAATCGCTACACCCCAACGCCGTTGATCAACA
Source organism: Falcunculus frontatus (assembly GCA_013398115.1). Classification (NCBI taxonomy): domain Eukaryota; kingdom Metazoa; phylum Chordata; class Aves; order Passeriformes; genus Falcunculus; species Falcunculus frontatus. The sequence continues at coordinate 51,999 of VZRV01010604.1, read as the reverse complement.
GCATCGGACGCAAAAGCTTGACTTAGGCAGCCTTAGTATGGGATGAAGAAAAGACTTTAAAATTTTCTTTCATCCTTTCAGATGTTCCTAAACACGGCAACAAGCGTGGCTCTGCAACAGATGCAATTCTTTCTAGGTCTCTAGGTAACATTTGAACCTGTGTAATGTTCGCAGCACAGCACCGTAAGTAATATTCCAGGAAATGCGCTGCCGCTTGTTAAAAAGGATAGGACCCCAGAGATGCCTTTAAATATGCCTGTAAAGTGAGAGGTGCCAAGAGAAAGATAATATGGCTGATTATAGTTATTTACCTTACATTTTCATTCGCCCTTAACTGGGTGTAATTTAGGGGCATGAAATCTCTTATTGGAAGTGTATTTGCATTAAACAGCTCTAAGCAACCATGAAAGTGCAGAAGCTGAAAAATTGACAGACTGGGTTTCTAGAATCCCAAAGTAGCATTTTTTTAATAGGCATACAAACAAATCAAATAAACATGTTTTGCTTCAACGATTTAAAGAATATGGTCTTTGGAGTAATTTGTCTCCTTTTTTTTTTTTCCCCCCTATCATTTCTAACCTCTTCACTGCCTATCTCTAGTTTGCAGCTCCTCCTAACAATCTGCAGCAATTTCCAACCCAGCTGTTGTGGTTGCAATGCATTGTGCCTTTGTTTAGCTTTCCCTGAGCTATCAAATCATGCTATAAAGGGGATTACCTGGCTAGTGATGTTGTTTTTGAGGTCTGCACTTTTTAACAAATAATTGCTTCACAGTGGCTCTTCCCCATCCCCTGCTGCCAAAAAAAGAATAAAGAAAAAAAAAAGAGCCCTCTGAAATTCAAACTTTACAGTCGGATGGAATTAAGTCTTGCAAGTAAGCACCTTTGGCTGGCTTTGGTAAAACCCCTTCACTTCCTTTACAAGTAATCATAACCAAGTTGAAATCAATCAAAGAGTAGTTGGTCTTTTCAGTCAGCTGGTATATTTGTAGCAAGACTTAAATTCCACGTGTGCTTTTAGAAAAAGACAAATATGTTTTTCCTCTACTGTGTTGGCATGTGCTAAGCTTGAGAAATTTATAATCCAACTGTGTGCTGTTAAACAGGTATGATCTTCCACCTCTACCCCCAGCAGTCGGGCAGAGGCTTTTATAGCCACTGCCTCTCCCACAAGGCAGTTTATTTAACTGATGTTTGTGAAATGTTGTGATCTTCGCATGAATGGAGTTATTGAAGTGAAAAGCATTAGCAATATTTATTTCAGGAGGTTGTGGAATTAATGACTAAGGAAGGAAAACTGGTAAAACTTGCTTTTTATATGCACAATAGAGTCTTTAAGAAATTTAATTCATGTGTAAGAATGCAGATGTGTCTGAATTTGTTACAGTATGTGTGCTCTGTCAGAAGTTTCCTAACAACTATATATGCTTTTGGAATATATCTATAGCATTCATTTTATAGTATCTTTTGAGTGTTAAGTGAAAGCTAGTGTCTATCTTGCTCTGCTCAATGCAAAAGATGTATTTACTGTACCTGAGTATCTTCAGTTTTGGTTCTCATTTTGCAAACACAGTACATTTTAATTAAGGCTTGTCACTCAAGATCTAATGAATACATTTACTGTAATATCTCCATCTTCAGGAGGTGAATTTGACTTAGAAATTGTCTCTGTCACAGAGGACCTGATAATACCAGCTTAAAGATTTCTTTCTTTCCTAGGGAAGAGCAGTTTGTGTCGTTCACCCAGCTCTCACTTAGGTCATGCTTGCCTAAAAGGTTGCAGAATGGTATTTTTTGCAACATATAGACAAGTAAAGTATCTAAAGACAAAAATGTCTATTTAGCCCAGGGAAGGTTATGTACCTACATAAGACTGTCCTATTCCCCCCCCACCCCTTTTTTTCTTTGACACAGTTTCAAAGGTGGTTTATTGATTATATTTGGAAAGATTAAGAAACTCCTCTCCCCAGTCATGCTTCTGGTGGTATATGAGAGGACTTTGATCAAACAAACAATGAATTGTCCAACACACACAGTAAAAAAAGGAAAAAAAAGTCCCATAAGAGCTGGTTTCAGTCGACCTTTCACCTGTGCCTATTTCTACTCTGGTGGGTGGGGACTGTGCAGGGGGAGGGTTGTTGTCCTCCTGTGACTCCAACTCATGTTATGGTTGGTGTTAAAATTCCTGCTCTTAATGTGGAATCTAAACCATAACTACTTTTATTGTCATGCAAATGCCATTTTATGTTCTGCAGTTGAGCAGGAGTGTACCAAAAAAGTGAATTTGGAGTCTTCAAGAGAAAGAGAAACAAAGTAAAGCCTCAAATTTTTTGCTTTTCACTGTTGCCGTATTTTAAAGAGTACAATTTTTTCAGCTAGGTAAACCAAGATTATATTATGGTGCTGTCTCCTGGTGTAGTGTTCTGGGAGGAAGGCTTTAGATCCCAACCTTCTTCTCCAGCCTCTTCTACGCCACCATATTCAAAGTGTGTTATACCAGATTTGTTAGAAAAGGCTGAGGTTTGCACGAAGGAAGAGCCCAGTGCAGGGTTGAGTTAAAAAGGAGATGTTGGGGGGACCCCACAAGACACAGGGGTGCCCAGAAGAGCAGCCAGTGGGGGAGCAGCCACATCGCCCTTGGATGTCCTGGTTAGGGACTTATTTGGCAGGTAATGTGTGATTCACCTGAGGTGATCCAACGCAAACGTTTGGGAAGTGCTATTGCATCTCCTCTGCGTGTGAGGAATCGCGTCACAGTGAGGGCAAAGCCCAGATTTTCAAACATACTTAGGTACTGTGCGCTGGTGTCCTCATCCAGGGTCCTGATGGAGCAGTGTGACAGCAAAAGGACCAAGGCTGCCTCACCCAAATCATGCCACAGGACTCATCCTTCCCTCTGGCAGCCCATCCCTGCCACTGGGATGGCAGGAGCAGGCTGGGGACCAGGATGCTCTGCCCTCTGGCTGCCTCTGCAGAGGGGCAGGGAGTTAAGTGCTGCAAAGGGCCCTCAATGGGCCACCTGTGAGATGGCAGGTTATGCTGGTGACAAACGTGTGCCACTGATGGGTACATGCTTTTTTGACCTGCTTTAATTTTTCTAGCTGGGCCTTTAATTGCCAGGGTGAGGTATAGACAAATGCAATAAAAAAGCCAAACAAATCAGAGCTGTAGCAAGGCTCTACAAGGAAATACATTTTAGAAAGACTTTTTTTTTCCTTAATTAATCGGGATTTTGTTGTCAGGCTAAAACAGACTAAAAATAAACAGCTATATAGTACTTCATTAAGCTGCCTGCTTGGAGTGATTTTCCCATTGATTAGTCTCAGGGCTAATGCTGGTTCATTCCTCATTTCATTGCTAATTAACATCAGCTCTGCTCCTGACCACTTGACCGCACTCTCTCTATGAACATGTGCTGGTTTGGCAAGTAATAACTGCTCCCTCCCTCTTAAAAGGGAGAATTAAGGTACAAAATAGCTATCAAGAGTAGATCTGTGCCTCTACTGTAAGGAGAGCAAACTGTAAAACCGTGTCGGCCCGCAAGAAGGGTAATAAACGTAGTTTACAGAGCGCAGGAGTTTGATTGAGGAACTATGTAAATACAGATGATGAGCTCAAGCTGCTGTATGAATTGACAGGCTTGGCTCATCTCCTGTCAGTTGAGTTGATTCAGGCTCTTCTGGGATGCTCGTGGTGCGGATTACCTGACCAGGGGCTTAGGGCTGCTGGCTGTTGGGAAGAGGGCAGCTCTGGGCAGTGCTTACTTTTCCCAGTCTCCAGAATGTTCTCGGAGTTTGAATAATGAAATACATTGGCAGCGGGTACAGAAAGAACAGGAAACAACACCACGGTTATAGCTTTGTCAGGCCACTTCCATGCAGGAGGAATATAGATGAAAATAGGGGAATGAAATACTAGAATTGGCATGGATGCCCTCTGAGGAAATATCTAACAACTTTAATGAAATTAGCAGCCTCTGTTCTGGGTGAAAAGGTCAATTTTTCCATAAAATCCAAGTAAACTGGCATTTTGGAAAACATCTACTAAACTTGGCACGGAATAAATAACATTATCCCAAAGTCTTGGTTCAATTCCAGATAATAGCTTTTTCTTTTAATTGAATTGGATATTGCATTTCATTTTCAGAAAGTCTTTTTTTTTATTCCTACATTTTGAAGCATTCATATCTCAGAACTAATCAGAAACTCAGCCTTATACAAATCTATCAATCAGAAATAGTCACTGAAGAGAGAGCTTGCCTGAGTGATAATCCTTTTCTACCTACTTTTGAGCAGAATCCTAATTCACTTGTTCATCAATTATATATTTTCTATATTTCCGCCATTAATTTAATGGATTTAGGGCTCAGTCTTGCAAACACTTCTGCACGTGAGTAACTTTATTCATACAAGCAGGTGCTCATGTGAGTAAAATTAACCATGTGAGATATTTGTAGGATCAAGCTTTGCATTAAGCTTGTATCCGGACACAAAGCCATTGCGTTCCTAACTTCCCTTCATTGATCTGTAGTAACAAGAAGCATATCTTACTCAAATGAGTAAAAAAAAAACCTTAAAATATTAGTAACTGTACTAGTTATGGTAAGAAAGAAGTCATTCCTGTGTTTAAGAACATAGCCATTTTGGGCCAGGAAGCCCTGCCTCCTAATTAAGTATTGCATGGTTGGTTACATCATGTAACCGTTGTGGATGGTTCTGGAATTGGCCAGAGCAGAGGCTGAAGTGTAGGAAATCCCATGTTATTGTCAACTGACTTTATATACTGCTAAAACCATATTGTGCTGCAGACCTTGTTCAGCTGGAAAACGGAAATGGAATTTTGATTCCTGTTCCTGATACATGTTGCACCTCTTATTTCTAAAATGATGCCTATGATATTTTTAACTTTTCTCATGGTACTTCCATTTCCGGTCCTTGTCAGATCCAAAGAAACCCAAGCAAACAAATATTTACATTAATAATAAATAAACCCAAGAAAAATATTTCCTTGAATGCTCCTTAACTGTAAGGAATCTGGTTTGAAGGAGTGTCTGGGTCTGTAGCTTCCTTTTGGTAGGTTGGAACTTATATTCTCTTTCTTACGTTCATTGCATCTCATTTTTTTGCTCTCCTGTGGAGGGGTATCGCAAAATGCTGAAACACTTATTCATTGCTGGCATAAAAGTGACCCCAAAGCTGTTTTCTTCCATCACACTTCTGTAGTGAAATAAGCATATCTGTCTACTTTTGCATCCGTGCACTAGGAGCAAGTAGAGTTCTTTTGCTGGCAGTGTCCGAGCTGCTTGCTGGTGGCCCTGTGTCAAGGGCAACGTTCTGGGTAGCTTCACTGGCTTCACCATGTGGGGTAACACAGCCCCCAGGACATGGGGACGAGCTCTGGAACCCCTTTCCATGCTTGGAGGGGACTCCAGTGGTGATGGAGAGAAGAGCAGGCAGATGGGCCAAGCAGCATGGGCAGGACTGACTTGGACGCCGTGGGTGCCCCTGGAGTATTGCAGGTTTACCTAAAGCAGTAAATCTGTGGATGGTTCCTTACCTCTTAACAGAGCATTTAATAATGAAGGTTGGGTGTTTTCTGTTTTTCTACTTTGCCTTTTCATTCAAAGAATGCAAAAGGAGGAGACTAAGCATTAAAAACCCTTATGAGAGTGGCATGCTTGAAATGAGATCTTAGAGGAGGCTGACTTGGATGACAGAGACTTTGTGATCCTCAGCAGTGGGACTATTTAAGATGTAAACCTCATGATAAAGTTGCCCTTTCTGGCAACTTGTTACCCTCACTATTTAAAAAGAAAATTAATCTTTGAGTTTGAATTCAGAGTTAAAAGACACTGTGAGGGCCTCCAGTCATTTGAACTGTAAGTTGGCGTATTGTATTAAATAAGATTCAGTAGCTTCTTGTGTCACTACAGGCTAGAATTTGGTGAATAAAGTACGATTAATAGCTCTTACAAACCTCTGGATGGACACCCAAAGGAGAGGAATAATACACTTGCAGTATTACAAGTCAGCAACATATTAAACATTTTTTTTTCCTTAGGAAAGGATTTCCTGTAGAGGTCCTGAAGAAAAATAAGTTTCATTAGTCGAGCGTCGAGCAGAGATAGAGCAACAGGATTGATTGTAATAAGCCTCTCCTTTTTACTGAAATCCATTACTTTCTGAGCTATTAAGTGATGAAAGGGATTAAGAGAATAAAAAAATATAAGCGGGACTGTATTCGTAAATCTAATAAAGTTGATAACAGTAGAGCATTTTGTGAAATTTGCATGTGAATTTATAACATCCTAATCCATCGGTAGGCAGCGTCGCGCTGCAGAGGGAAGGGGGTGCACTGTGCATACAGGATAAAAATGCAAGCACAGAATTTCTGGCCAAGAAGCCTTCTTTTTTTTTGCCTTTTTTTTTTCTTTTCCCCATATGGATATCCATATGTTTTTATCACAGATTCCATACTTTCAGTGCCAGGATCCATATGTTTAGCTTTTTCTCAAATAAAAGACTATAAAATCATTCTTCATTATCTCTTTCTTCCTAGCTGGTGTTTTTGTAGACATAACCAAATGTGATGCTAGATGGTTGAGGCATACCCAGATAGGCTGCAGTTGGATCTCATCAGAGGTATTTAAAACCAGTATCTAGGGAGTTTAAGGGCTGGATTATCTTCTGAGTATAATGCCCCTTGACAGTGCTTGAACAATGCAGGGGGTGCTATCATCTGATTGCAAAGTCCTGGCAAGGCTCTTCCCCTATAAAAGAGAAGCTCCTTTGGGACCAGCAATGAGAATTTTCCTCCTTTTTATTTTATTTAATTCTCAGCTTGCACCTCTGCCTCTGTGCTTCTGCTGAGGGGTGTGTGGTGCAGGGAGATGACATGACAGGGCTTTATTTCACTTCTGCCTTTTCTGCTTGCCCAAGGCCTGCAGTTGTAGAATAGCAGCAGAATTTAGAAGTGCTGATATAGGGAATTTGGGGTTGGCGTAAGGATGGTGTGTATCACCATCTCCTTGACACGACCCAGTCTGCTCTGTGCCAAGCAGATATCACTCACTGAGAATTGTGCCTAATAAGGTTTTATTTCTCCTTTTCTTTTTTTTTTCTCTTTTGATGGAAATGTTAATATAATGCTTTTTAAATATGTAAAACACAATTCAGTGTCCATGGTTAGACCTTGGAATAGGTACCAAGTAACCTTCGATAGGAAAATCCGCATGTTGACTTTGCAGTCGGATCCCATCTTCACTTGGACTTTCAGTCCTTCTTTGCTGGGACAGCATGTGGCAGAAAAGCAGCTGTGGTGTGTGTGTTTCCTTCTCTTGGGAGTTTGACTGGCTGCCAGCAGGTTCTGACTGTCCTGTGGCTGTGGTATGTAATGTGCAGAAGGGGTAAGGAATACCCTGTAATTTTGAATAGAAGAAAATTAGGGTAGTCATAATTACAAGCATTACAGTACACAGTTTCAAAATAAAGCCATCAATGTGAATATTTTATTCACAGTTCCTGCCTCTAGCCCCTGAAACATAACCCTGAGGTAGGCTTGGAGTTATGCTTTATCCTCTGCATTCCTGACAATAATAGAAATTATTGTGAAAGGTTAATAACGATTGTGCATCGGAGCTGTGGAAGAAGGTGGTAGAAAGAAGAGGTGACTGACTACCTTCTCAGAATAAACCAAGCAATAGCATCTTGGCTTTAGAGAGGAGACAATCAGTGCCCTAAGAGCCCTACTAAAGCAGCTACATTTTGGCTGGAGTCATTATATTAATTTTCAGGCTAACTTTACGCTCCTCAGAGACAAAAGTGAAACTTACTGCTGATATCATTCAAAGCAGCCATGACTCCTGATAGGATCTTTAGAGAAAACTATAGAAAAAAATTAACCTTTCTTCTGAGATTTTCTTGTAAAAATATGATCCATTTGAGGTTGACTTTAGCTTGCATTTCCATAGAACTAACCCACCATTTTTCAGTGCTGCCTGTCCTTCCCAGGATTGTGGTGGCTCTGGTGAGATCAGTGGCAGGTTTGTAGTGAGTTGCCTCATGGGCCTTGACTGGCAGTGCAGTGAGCCACTGTTCTCCTTTCAGAAATGATTCTCTTATAAAATTGCTGTGCTTTTTTTTTTTTTCCTTTTTTTCTGCTCACCCAGCGTTTGAATACCAGATTGAGCTAATTTTAAGATTCCTCAGGGCAGTGGCACTGCATTCCTTCCACTCCACTATTCCTTACCACATTACCTCACTGCATCAGCACTTGTATCTCCTGCTGATGGCATCCAGTTTCCATTCCATTCACAGCGGCCAAGGATCATATCTCTGATCCACTTAGAAACACAATGATCTCTACCCCTGAGAATGCAAACGCTTTCTCAGTCAAATCTATTGATCTTCAGGGCTCTATTTCTGGCTTTCCATTCACTCACTCAACATTTTGGATGCTGCATATTCATTCTGGGCAAAGAGTTAACTTGGCTACTAGGAACTCAGTGAAAAACACTTCTGCAGAATCCAAAGATAGACATGATCTCTTATATATTATTATGTCTGTACAAATACTGCACTTCTTAACTGAGCAAAACAAAAACCTCTCAGCTGGCACAGTGACAATGACAGACCTGCTTGTGCCATCACATTCTTATCCCAAGCCAACTCACTGAACATGCTAATGTTGAGATGGGCAAGCACATGCTGAGATCTGCAAGGGAAGAGGTGAAAACGAAGGGTCTCCAGGCTAGAGGGGGATTTGCAGTCTAAAAGGAAACGATGAGACCAACCAGGCAAGGGCATTGGGTATGAAGAAGGATGTAGTTTGATAAACAAGCAAAATGAGTGAAAGCACTTAAAAGAAAAACATTTTTCTGAAGACCATTGCTGTCAGGGAACTTGGCCCTTCAGGGCTTGACTCTGGGCTCTCTCAGAAGTGTAGTTATAAAGAAAAGTAGGGAACTGTGGGGTGAGTATTTCAGCATCTCCTTGCAGGTTATGTACTGAAAAAGGCCTCTCCCGGAGGCGAGCCTTATGTGTGCTTCAGATAGTCCTCAGGAAGCCCACTTCTTCCATCACCAGTAGTACAGGCTAGAGAACAAATATACCTGGCTTTGGCTTTGTTGGTGTTCAGATGTTCACTGTCACCCTCAAATAGGATTTTTCTTCTTAGCAAAAGAAGCAACAAAAATATAAAACAGGATTTTAAAGGATTTTTAGGTATTGCTCACCATTGACCTTGAACCCATATTTAAAAGAAATCCAGGCACCATGATGCTGAGTGAGCTATGCCTGAGTTAATTTAATTATCTAGAGCTTAGACAATTTTGAAAATATTACCTGTAATTCATATCTTCTAGGTTCCAGCAGAGTGCCCTGTTTTCTCTACTTGTACATGACGAATGAATCCACTGTTTCTGTGTGGTTTGGTGGCTTTTTTTGTTAAATACAGATATTAGGTTACTGCTTGGTCTACGAGAAGACTTTTGTTATTCAACACTTGCACTGCCAGGGGCACAGTAGCTAACCTGGTTTGGTCTTGATTGTGTCACTCTGTAGCTAAAGTTGTTTCCCACAACTCATGGTGCTCAGTCTAAAAACTGACACCATATAGCTAAGTCAGGCAGGAATGGAAAGGGTCCCAGGTGAAATAATTATGGGGTTGATTATTGTGATTATGTATAATTATAACCTTTCTTAGTATATCACTAAGAGGACTGAGGTATGAGAGAATTTGACTTGTAAAGGAGTATTAAATTTTAACAGGGAAAGTAACTCTGTACTTAGATATTGGTTCCCAGTGTCCAGGATTATTACAGAGTTGGTGGCAGACCGCCTTACTTCACTTTCTCCTTTACCCACAAAAGTTTTCTCCTCTTCTCTTGTGAGCTTTGCCTGCAAAGTTGGGTAATAAGAAATAACTAGTGCACTTCCTTGTAGCTTCCCCATGTAGCTGTTTCCTCTCACTGTTCAGCATGTTTGTCAATATTTCTGAATTTAAACTGAGGGAGGGGCAGGAAATTTTTATTTATTGTAATCAAGAAATGCAGGAACAATAGTATAAAAATATGAACGCTGAAATTAATATGTAATGTGTTATAATGTCCTTATCTGGACATTTCATTGCCTTTACAGTAATTTTTTATTTAATGTTATAAAACTCCAGGGATTTAATAGTAAATGGATGATCCGTCCCTGCTTACCGACATGAAATAGGCCTGTGTGCATACCATACACACAGGTGAAAGCTTCCTCTCTCTTCATCTTTCCAGCAGTTACAAACCATTGCTCATCTTTGATTCCTGAAGAAACTGAGGGAGTGGGCAGGCATTTCGTAGGAAAAGCCGAGAGCTGCTTGCCCAAGGCTTTGATAAATCCAGTCCTCTTGACTCTAAATCCTGCACCTTAGCTGCCTTCTCCTAGCAAATGATACAGATTGTAATTCTTTGGCATGAAATAAGAAAGACTAATTGCTTTGAAGATTTTATTACTTTGTTTTTCAGTCCTTGATTCTAGTACACTGTTTGCTAATGCTTTTCCCTCTGAAAGAAAAGAATGTTGAACTCGTTTCCATCTCCATCCCTTATCTCCACGTGCATATCAGCGCGTGCGGCACCCATAGGTCTTGCTAGAAAAGAGTGTCTTCACCAGCAGGTTATCACGGTGTGCTTACCAACAAAAACACTTCTGTACCAGTTTGGGCAGTAGATTTATTAGATTTCAGGTCTCCCTCTTCTTACCCTTTCCCAGATCCAAATAAAGAACTTCAGAGGGCAAATGCGCCACTGCTGGTAGACATGTAGCTACTGTTGTATTATGGGGTTTTGGTTTGTTTTTTTGCCAGCTACTTGACATTGTTTTACAGCTGGACTGTGCAGCTATTTCCAAAGGGCTCAGCTAATTCTGTTGTCCTTTTTTATCAAGGAAAGTCTTGAGAAACCACAATAAAGCAGCTGTAACCCTGGCGATGCTTACAACGGTGGCCAAAAATAGAAATCAGTGCTTCATGCGTTTTCTTAATGAGGGTATAGGGGTTTTTTTTTCAGTGTGGTCCTTGACACCTAGCCAAGTTAGGGCTTGGCTCTAAATGTTTAGTGCAAGCTTTATAAATAGCCCTGGATAGAGGGGGCATTTCTTTTCCCAGTGGCGTGCGCCCTCTCAGGGCTGGCCCTCGCTGGGGCTGCTGGGGGCAGCTGTGCTCTCGGGGCATGACAGAGTGTCTGCAGTGAGCCCTTTAGGCCACAGTTGCCAAATACTTTGCAGGAGATGCTGATCACCTTGGGTCCCTCTTTGCTCGAAGGGGGAGGCTCAGCATCTTGCAGAATTAGGTCTGTAAGCTGTTGTTATTAATAACTGCCTTCATGGTCGTTTTGCTTACAGACAGGATTTATTTGGCTTTTGACTATCAGTGAAAGTGTCCCTATAACTGGATTTTTATGCTCTCTCTGTGCAAATAGAAAATCATGGTTTGTTTGCCAACCCAAATAAGAATTTAGAAATGGGGGGGTTTTTTCATGTGGCGCATAACATGGCTAGTAAATGGGTATGAAATGGCTGGATGCAGGGATTTTGCGATGTTCCCACAGGCAGAAAAGAGAGACATGAGAAAAGATGAATTAAAACTTGGGGAAAGTTCAGTCAACAAACTAAGAAGTGCAGACATACTGATTTATAAAGAGACTATAACTTTTAAACGTGTACTTTCAATCTGAAGGACTGCAGTTGGGGTTTAAAATATGACTATTTAATTTTTTAAAATTACATAAATTAAGTGAACAGCCCATTAATGGGATGCCATCAGGATCACATGGCCAATTCAGTTAAAGTTATATTATCTTGCTGGCCGGATTTGAATAAGAATTAAGAAATTACTATTCAAAGTAGTATGGGACATTGATCCTCATTCACAATGAAATTCGTCACCATAACTACCTGGAATTCCGCTGCTTTCACAGAGGTATTCCACTGAATCTTCTTTATGGAGCAGCTAGAAGGGAATTGTATTAGTCGGCGGAAAAAAGCTGCTAATTAGTTGTTCGGCCTCCACGTTAAGTAAGTCCTGTCTTGCAGAGGGTTTGCAGATAAGCAGCAGGATGTGTCTAATGAACGGGAACTGGGATCCAACAGACACCACCCTTGTCCAGCTGATCCATCCCTTGGCTAAAGGTTCACCTCAGGGACTATTTATCTGCCCCAGCGAGAGGACCTTGCCTCTTACTCACAGCTGGTGCTTCATATTCAAACTTGGCAAATCGAAGCATGTGGTTGAGTTAACCAAGCTGAGGGATGGTCCTCTAAGGGTGAATGGATCTCAGTGCAGTATCTTCCAGAGTCTCTGTTAAACTGAATAACCAAAATGCACCATTACGTGCAACTATCTAGTTACTTTTCACAATTTTGGAACCCCACTTGAAAACACCTAAAAATACCAACTTATTTCTATTTAACACTATGTTAAGAATACATAAAGAATAAAACAAAAAGCTGCTATGAATGGTCAAGCAATTTGTGCTACAGTTTAAAGAAACAAAATCACTGTTATTAATCTTAACTGTGTTTTCATATTTTGTAAACGTTAATTTCGCTTTTTTTTCTTGACTTGACTGCAGTGCATCTCAAGTCTTATTTCTGTGATAATTAAAATGGGAATATCAGAATCTTTGTACCACTTTTTTCTTGCTCCAATCTAATTCCATTGACTTGTTGCTAATTTACACTGGCATAAATGCAAGACTACTGGGCTCAGCAGTTCAGCATGTTGAGATCAAAACCTTTTAAAACCTTTTACTGACAGAGAATACTTGAAATGGCAGATGCTGAGTATTTGCATTGTTAATCATTTTAGAAGTGTGATAGTTGTATATAAATACTATAAGTTATACATCCACACATCAACTGAAATTAGCATTCTGGAATTTGCAGTCCACGAAAAGAATGGCAGTAGATGGTCATGAATATTTGTGTTGCTCACTGTTACCTGGAGATTCATAGTCTGGAACCTGCATCTGATGCAACACAGATGTGTTCCCTTGAAAAGGCTTCAAGTCTTTTCTGCACCTGGGCTCTCCTAAGGTCACAAATTACTATCATAGGTGCTTTTTCTCCATTTTGCATACAGTGAATTGGTACCAACAATCCATTTTAAATAATCACAAACAAAATATGAGAAGTGTCTGTGTAATGAAGTTAAACAATCTACCACTCACTGATGGTTACCTACCTTTGTAGGTAAGAAATAAAACTACTTTCTTTTTTTCCTGTTTTTTCCCATTCTGTAGCATTCTTCATATCTCTTCACTGCTAGCATCTTACTGGCAACATAATGGGAAAGGGACTTCTCATAGGTTTTACAGCTGTGGCTAAAAGCAGAAGAGCCTGAGAGGAAAGACTAGGCTAGTAAGATTTGCAGTCACATTTGCAGTCCCAGTTGAATCAGAGACACTTTTAGAGAAGCAGCTGGTGATGGTCTGAATTTGACCAAAATTCTAAACATTTGATTTAACTCGTGTACTGATACTGGTCTTGAGTACCCTTTTTTGAAACACAATATTGAACTTAATTTTAGAATGTTACTTGGTTTTTTAATTTTGACGTTAAATTCCAAGTCAGCAGCAGGTTGTAGATGAGGATGCCAGTGGGGCTGTGCTCCGCTTTCTTCAAATGATAAGAAGAGAGGAAATTGATACATTGAAAATTCAGAGTTTCCTGGTGTGGCATAAAGTGCAACCAAAGACTTAAAAACCAAACTCATATTACTCATCTCTTTTGAAATCACTTAAGCTGTAAACATGAGCTTGAATGTTACTTGATGAGGGTCTGCAGTACAGTGAATTCCCGAGTCTCGTGCTTGCCAGACACTGGTGGTGTTATGACTTCTGTGATGGGATGCTGATTTGGAAAACCGGACAAAAGCTCTCATGAAAGGAGTAAATCAAAGGATGGTAATGTGGGATCTCACTATGACCACAAGATACGAATATTTTTTGTGTGACTGTAAATGTTAACTGAAAGAACTTAAATGCCCCAGGAGCTGATCATCTGACAGCAGCCTGAGTTGTTTTGTGGGTTTTTTTTTAGCTTTTATTTAAGCCTGTCAAAGTGTTATTGTACGCAGTGGGGTAGTAACTAGAGACTTCTGTCCCTTTGTTCTAAGAAAAAAGTAGGTATGTATCAAAATGAGTTTCTACCAAATAGTGACTTAGTTTAGATGGATTTTTAAAAGGAGGGGTTTTAAAAATTCCTATAGTTTGCTGCTCTGTTGTTTATTTAAAGATTTCAGTTTTCACTGGCATTTGAATGGTCTTGACCTGTCTTCAGAGTTTTACTCATCTGGCCAAAGAAGAGAAACTCTTCAGTGTGTTTTGTGTGGCTAATGGCAATTAACCAACAAAATTTGGAACTGATTTGTTGCAGGGTCAGTAAAATTTATTTAACTTCAAAAATAAAAACATCTAAAACTAAAGTTGTAAAAAAAACTTTCGAAAGAGGACAAATTACTTCAGGCGGGTGTGTGTTGAGGGATTATACAATCATGTTAAGAAACTGGCTGGCAAGCCATCTACCTATGGGTCAGACCGTGTTTTAATGGTATTCTCCTTACCAGCCTCTCATTTTAGCTTTGCCTGTCTAAGGGAAATGAGCTTATATGACTCCAGGATGGAAAACTTGCGTAGTCTGCCAGTTTACAAGTCTTCTGTTGCTTATGGATCAAGGGGAAGGGAATGTTTGCCCTCAAAATGAGTACTTAAGCAACTTGTGTGGTTTGGGGTTTTTTTGTTTTGTTTTTGTGGTTTGTGGGGTTTTTTTTAAGTTCCTTTGAAAACACAGAGGCACAGTTTGTGTGTAAGACTCATGTTCATACAATGGCCATTTGATCAGAGACCCTGTTGCAGTGCTGTTCTTTGAAAAATATATTGCAAGTGGCTCCGTTTTTGTTTTTATTTACTGCCAACCCACGTTGCATCACATAGCTCTGGAGGAAAAAAAAAAAATTCAAAATTTGCTTGGCATTTAAACCTCTTCTGTTTTGACATTCAGTTTGAAGCAGTCTTTAGACACGTGCTTAGGCTGAGCTTGGTCAGGTGGATGCAAAAGGCTGTGCTTGTCTTTAATGCTGCTCAGCACAAGCTAAATCTAGTGTTGCCCAAATTCCTAGTGCTTTCTTGCAATGGTTTTGGCTGGGAGGGAATCTGGGCCACGGAGGCACTTGACCCTCCTTCCCAACCTCCATCTCATTTGCTGTGGGAGTTGTAGAAGGTTTGCTGCTGGGCCCCATTTTGTTGCCCAGTGAAGCCCGTGGCAGGGCTCACTGATGGTGTGGGTGTCACTGCAGGGGGAAGGACGCACCTGCAGGGAAAGAGAGATGGTGCCTTTCCTCTGCTGGGGCCGCATTAATGCGGCAGTGTGGCCCCAGCTGTCCTTTTTAAACAGCTTTATTTATATTTTTTTTCCTCCTGTGGAGTAAGCTGACCAGATTTGCAGTTTATAAAACTGGGACAGCCTAGCAGGGGATAGGGTTGTCCACGCACCGTCTTCAGGGGATAATAATATCTGTCAGGGAATGACTGTGATGACAATTGCAGAGAAAGGTGAATTGCTGTGTGCGTGTGCCCATGCAGCAAACAGTTCCCTTACAGAGAGAAAGAAGGGGAAGTCTCCCAAACTGGGTGCTGCCTTGCGCTAGAGCTGGAGCAAAGCGCTTGCTGAACTCTGGGCAATGTGCTCCTGTAAACTCTTCACCTCGGTATTGTTTAGAGAGAAGGAGAGCTGCAAGAATTGGTTTAAATAAATAAACAGCGCCCACAAGAATCCTTTCAAGCTCCAGGTTTGCAGCTAGAAGTAAAATATTGTGGCTAACAAAAAGAAATTGCTCTCCCGCGAGCAGTGTTTTTCTTCTTGCGCTGTGGATCTCTCTTTGTACCAGGCACCCAAGCGTGACTCCTCCTATTTCTTAATTTCTTCTGTCTCTGCTGGTCCCACAGAGTGGAGGTTAGTTGATGCTGGGGGCATGCTACAGGGGCTGCCTGTTTGGATGTGGCTCTTCCCAAGGGAGAGGAGTACTGGGGTGCAGCGAGGGAAGGCAGAGCTGTGGTACTGCGGGTGTTTGAAGCTTTGTTAAGGTAGCTGTTGGATGAGCAGCGACTGCTGTACAAAACCTTCTGCTGGTTTGTACCCTCACCCTGAGTTTTCAGACGGAAAGGGTTTTTCCCCTGTATATTTTTAAGTGATGTATAGGAAAATTAAGAAAAAAAACCAAAACACATTTTGAAACAATCTTTGTTCCTTGTGTTCTGTTGAGGCCTTGGGGACAAAGAAGAGCAAATAGTCCTGAGCCTGCCCAGCTGTTTGAACTCCAGCTGTGTTTAGAAACCCACAGGTCCAAAAAAACCCTATTTACTTGTCGCTCATGGGACAGTTGATGTTCTGTTCCCCTACCTAGTTTGCAGGGTTCCCAGGGCCATTGAAAGTGAGAATTGCAAACTTGTGCAGACAGAAAGGAGGATTTGATTGCCCAGGGAAGACTACAACAGCATGGCTGCCAGTTTTTCACTTTTCCTCGGTCTTTAAAATTGTAGATTTGGTCTTGTGTCTTTCTTCTGCAGAAGTGGTATATGCACGTGTGCATCATACATATGTGTGTGTATGAATATACCTCTCTGGCAGCCACCCAGATCTGAATACTTTGCTTTGAAAGTGCTTTCCAGTCTCTGAACTGAAGCAGAGATACCCAATAATATTCTTCTGTTTGGACACTGTTACTGGGTACTACCATGTATCCCTGGTGCTCTTACAAACCAAGCCATTTGGATTTTTTCCATCACAATTGATGTTTTAAATAGTCAATACAGAAAAATCTCAGCTGTGGTGTAGCTTAGAGAGTGTCACTAGGAGCTAGATTACTTAATCAGTATGTTTCAAACAAATCTTTGAAAGAAAATGGGAGAGGCACAAGAAATTAGAGAGACAGGAATATATTTTTCTTTTAATATGGTGATAGGACCAAATTTAAATGAGGAAAAACTGGGACTGTAAGTCATGTTTTACAGAAGACACTGAACTGATAAAAGCAGGAGGAAGATTGTGTTTGTTAAAAGCCTCTGGTATCTTGAAAGTGATATACATCATTCCATTTCTCAGCTTTCACTCTCGTCTAAACAATTTAAAGACAAAAACTAGACCATTTATTTTGTCTATACATGTGGTTATCTATTTACCCATACACATCAGAGTGTGCACATCTATATATATCCCGTAGGTCTCCTTTTAGAATGCTTCCCAGTGATTTTTTTTCCCTTCAACTCCTGGATTTCAGTGTTTTACCCCCTACTTAAAAAAAACCAAGAGATTAGGCAGGACCCATTATTTTGACATCAAATGCAAGCCCTAAACCGTTGCTAGGATACAGGATGTGGCACTATAATATTGCCGTGGTGTAGGGTTATATTGTTTTAGGTGTGGGGAGCAGGCCATATTATAAATCTAAGTAACTTGATAGAAGAGATAACGATTGCTGCTCTTACTCTGTAATTAAAAGGAAAGGAATGTGTACAGAATAATTTGGTCATATACTCCTTTTTTATTTGGACAGTAAGTGAAGCACTATCAATAAGCAATTTCATTACAGTCTGTATGGGTTTTGTCTACTTTCATTTTCTCTCTGCATTAATTTAGAGTAACTCTATGGGTTTATTATTGACTGACACCAGTTTAAGCAATGGTAAAATTTGGCTTTGATGTCAGACCTGTTAATTTTCTCGCTTTATTTTTCTTTTGTGTGCAAATTAATAGAAACTTGGCTTCTGATTTCAGCAGTATTAATTTAGGTCTGCTTTCTTACACTTTCTGTGGGTCTCAAATAAGCTGCAAAGTTGGTATGTCGTGGGGGGGAAATAAAGTGGTTTTGTTGTAGACTTGAGGGAGTTGTATAATTTTCTGGGATGTCAGATCTAAACTGGCTCAGATGTAGTGTCTAAGTGAGCCAAATCTAGTGTCTCTGTGACCATAAAAAAGAGGAGAGGGTGTTTTTACTACTTGTAATTTGTTTTGTCTTTTCAGGATGCAAAAAAAACCCCAGCTAAAACCACAAACACACAAAACGTCCCCCCATGCCTTTCCCAAACCAGCAAAATGAAGATTCCTTTCTTTTATTGTTTCTTTTAAATGCAAGTGAGTTGTGTTGAGGAATGGCAGTGGTTGATATGCAGCCCCTGCACGCAGTTGGCACTCGCAGAGCAGCTGGCTCGTGCAGAGTGAAAGCCTGCACTCTGCTGTAGAGCTGGAGTCTCTATCACTGAGGAGAAATAAGGACCTCTGGCTACACGGGTGGCACTCAGGGCTAGGTGCAGGTGGAGTGTGTGAACACAGCCACCTCCTGGACAGGTTGTCCACTAAGTGTGCAGTGTGCCAGATTAGCACAGCAGCCTCCTCACCCATGAAAATTAGGAATTTTCGTAGGCGAGGATGCTACCAGTGACTCTTGGCTTCCTCACCACTGGAGACAGGCCATAGGCTGTGCTCCAAGGGTCTCACCCAGATGCAAAAACACCTTTCAGTGTACGTGATGCAAGTGGGTTTGTCCTTATCACAAATGCCAGCCTAAGGGACGTGACAGCTGGCACCTCAGAAAAGTAGTGTTGAGTTGGGGATGGACAAATCGTACATGTGTTTATTGGGGCCAAAATAATATGTGTTTGGACAGAGCATAACTGTGGGCAAAGTGGTGCTAGGAAAGAGGTTAGTGCCTTCAGAGAGAGGTAATGTGAGCTTTCCCACTCTTGAAATGGTGCAGTGGGTGAAGCTGCTGAAGGTTGTGCTGGAGCTGGTGAGGCTGTGCTGAGACCACCCGTCAAAGCAACACTACCTTGAAGCAGCAGAGTTGCTTCCAGCAGGTTCCTGTGTCCTTGCTCCTGCAGCCATTGAGGTGCATCCTATGTGGGAAGCACAACACCTGTAAGAGGCAAGGATCACATGCTCCATGTTCCCATAGCCCAACCCACCTGTTAATGGCTAAGATGCTATTCCATATCCAGCAAATATCCAGCCCACTGACTGATAGAGAGCAGATTAGCAATTATTTTAGGGTCATTTTAGTCGAACAATTAAATAGTTCCATACCTGTATAATCACATCTGTGCAAATATCAAATTGATTCTTGAGAAATCTCTTTTAGGATGTTAGTTTTGTCTTCCCAATTTTGTACAGAAAGACATGCAGGTTCACACCTTGGCCCAGACACCTGAAAAATCAGATTTCACTGTCAGGGGTCTACTAGTCCTCTGTTTTCAGGACACTGATTTAGAAGTCTAACTATGAACCTAACCAAAATGAAGTTGGATGTGCAATAATAGAAGTGGAAAATAGTCCCCATATTTTGGCTAAAAAGCCTTCTACAAGGTCAAAAAGAGAACCAGTAGCAGAGTCAGGAATAGAACTGTTACCTCCCAGGCCTTTTTCTTTTGCTTCTGTCCCAAAAGACACTATGCAAGGTACAATATCCATTTGACAAATTGCACAGATATGTGATGAATTGCATTTTTAATGCACATTTTATGGCCTCTTTTGGCCACTTCCTACTAATCTATCTTTCCTGGGGTATGTTCTTAACACTCCACAGCTCTCAGTAGCTATTAAACAACAACACAAAAATGTTCTTCTCTCCCAAATGTAGAATTTACCACAACTTCTCTGGTCTGAAGCAGAGGCCTGGAAATATCCCGGCCTGCTCAGGTGGCAGGTTTAAGGCCTGATTGCCTTCAGCCTAAGGGGGTAGGAAGTAAGATGTGTATCATAAAAGGGACATGGGCATTCCTAGTTTCTCATTAAAAATATAAATTCCTACTCCCCCTGCATGTTTATAACATCTGGTATTTATACATAGTTTTGTGATTTGATCCTAAATGTAATCTGGACTTTTTTTCATAAGATTTGTATCCTTCAGCCAAAGCTTTGCCTCTCATCACTCCTGTCAAATCTGTAGCAATCAGCAAGTTACCAATTGCTTCTTAACTTCATGTATATAACATTCCACATATATGCACACACGGACCTACCAGGAACATTAATATTCAGAACATAAAATGGCTGTTTACCATGATTCTAGCTTCTTGAATTTCTTGCAGTAAATGTGGATGTACTGTGGTGGAGGATAAAGTGACTGGAGTGGGGCCCAAGTTGCTGGGACATGTATAGACTTAAGCTAAGGAAGTGCCTCCGATCAGGACAGCTGGGTGAACAAAAACCAAGTAGTTACCTTTATTCTAATTTAACATCGTGAATGTACTTAATTTCCACCAAACCTGATGACCCCTTTTGCTCTCCATTTTTCTCCCTAGAAGACTGTGAGAAATAAACTTGTTACCACATCAGGTTCATCCTCCTGCCTTTGGCATTTTATATTGTGTTTCAGAAAACATGAACCATGAAAAAAAAAATGGTGTTTATTTTTAAGTATGAAACTATGTGGACAATATTATTATTGCATTTCTTGAAATGTGTCCAGAATTCAAACCTGGAGGCAATAGACATTTGAGAGTGAAATTGGCCCCAGACAGTTAATAAATTCTGAGCAGAGATGCATAAATCAGCGAGAGTATTTCACAAAGTTTTTTTTTTTTTTTTTTTTTTTCCTCCAAAGGGTGGGCATGGAGGAGGGAAACGTCTTTGGAGAATTGTTTTCTATCAGTTCAGAAAATAGAGAAAAGAATTCAGCAATACCCAGTGCTGGTTAGCAGATTGTCATTTTTGGGTTTGATGTTCCTGGGTTTAATTGTCTTTCATGTGAACAATGGCAGGAGCTCTCTAGTGTGCCATGCGAGCATGATAAAAGGGGGCCGTTCTTGCATAGCAATGCCTTTTTTTTATTATTAGCGTAAAAAATTAGCAAGCTGGAAGTCGTTAGAAGGAGTTCCATTGGCATTAATTGTAATGCAGCCTGAATTTGTTTGCAGACCAGTGCGGCAAGACAATAGCAGCGGGGAAAAAAGCAATATTAATAGCCTTTTACTTATTGTATCATTTTAGTGAGCCTTAATAAGGTGTCTGCTGTCAACTGGAATTTATTAAAATAAAAAAAAAGACATGGTAATTGATGTATTGCAGTAAGTATGGATGAGGGCTCAACTTGATTAATGTATGAGTTGGCTTTTTAAGGCATTTTAAAAAGGCTTCTTAACTGGGTCTTAAGAGACTGGCACAAGCCCACTGTAAACTACCTCATTGCAGTTGGAAAACAGCCTGACAGCTGCTGATGTCTCCTGTGGCTTTGCTTTTTTTTCTGATCAGAGAAAACTGAAGTAATATAGTCCTCGTCAATAATTGCAGTGCTTAAAAATCTTATAAAGGGATTTCTATTCTTCCCTCCGGAGATAACTTTTCAAAGGTTAAATTAGTTTTACTTGTGTGTGCTTCAAATATCTCGGCTCCCAATAAGGATCAAGTTTTGTTTTAAATAAACTGCTAGTTTGTGTGTTGCATTGGATTAGCACCTTGCTGAATACCCTCTCTTTCAGCATGAGATGGACACTACAAAGCACTCAGTTTAAGTCTAGTTGGAGTCTCCCAAAAACCTTCAAAATATCGACTCAGTCAGGCTAGTTTAGTTCAGAGAGGGGCCCTGTCTTTTGTTATTCTTTGTGGTGAACACCTGAATTTATCAGCTTTGCTGTGCTATCTTACTACTCAATTTTAAGTAGTGGTGGGAAAAATTGTGTGGAGGGAAATGGGAATTAGGGACCCAGCTATCTTTTTGACTTCAACGTGATTTCAAGAAGGTGTCAGCCTAAAATACTCTGTGTAGGTGGTTCTCACCCTGCCAAAATGCCAAAGCATATGTGGTAACAGGAAGACCCTAACATATGAGGAGGCTGTTTTATGTGGATTATGAGGAAACAGTTTTGTGGAAGTATGGCTTGTAAAACAGTAGTATTTCTGTAACTACATGTTAGCTTTTTCCTTTACCTACCTGTCTTGTCCTAGGTCAAAACCCCAGCTATTGGGGACACGGCATGGAGCAGTTGCTTGTGCATACCTTGTGTTGCATTTGTATTTACCAGGTGGTCTGTGGACACTCAGACAAATGCCCTGTGAAGAACAGATGGAGGTGTCCCCTATAGAAATTGTTCAATTAGTCTGAATTAATATATTCCATACTTTCAGATGGGGTCACCATGAGCATGAGATAGAAGATGAAGTGACAGTGTCTAGTTCTGTTAAAAATTTCCAGATTTGTGTCCTAGGATAAGCTGGCTGGACTAATCAAGGTTCTTCTTTCCATACCGTTGTCTCCATAAGTGCTGCAAATGTCATCCAAGTAGATATCAAAGTCAAAGGGAGAGAAACAGACTTTTAATTTGTTACAGTACCATGTTGTCCTTCCTGATAGTTGCGGGCCTTTCCCAGAGGAAGTGCTCATGCTTCATTAAGGATGTAAGCTTTATTAGGATGGACGTCATCAGGTTCAAGTGTTAGGAAAAGTCGCTGCTTGTTAACAAAGGCCACGGCCTTGGATAATGCAACTGTTCTCCTTACTGGAGGCTTCAAGGCAGGGTGGATGATACTGTTCTCTTTGTATTTTTTTTTTTTTTTTTTAAATCCTGATCCTGCCTGGAGATCTTGTGTGATACAATTGTCCTTCTCCAAAGGCTAAAAAGGAGAGCTTGAGTGCTCTGTTTTCAGCAAATTCAGTCATTCACCAGAGAAAAAGCCTAGCTGAAATTATTTCAGAAATATATGTGTAACTTACAGTCAGTTAATCCACAGCCTGCCATATACAAATATTTCCTTTAAGATTTCTTCTTCAGGTTTAAAATATAAGAAGTGCAGCGGCACAGCATATGCACTTGAAAGATTTTTTTTTTCCTTCTGGCAGGATTGCTATTAAATGAAATTTTTCAATGGTTTTAAGTATGAGTTTCAGTTTCTTTTTACATTAGAAGTGTGAACTTCAACTGCTTTCTATGTAGGCTTCCTTCTGCATGAGAGATGGAACTGAGGGTGATATTTCTAGTAACTTTTCTTCCTGTCACCTTTATTTTATCCAACAACATCTTCTCCAGTAGCTGTTAGGTAAATACTTTCTTTCTTCTGTCCTCTGCCAGCAGCTGAGAGGAAACGTGAATGAATTGATAATGATAGAGCATTTCATTAATTGCAGTTCCTGCTCCTTCTTCTGCCCATTGGCCACTCAAGCTTTCCAGTTCCAAGCAACACTCCAGTAGCTCTAATATGGCATTGAGGGTAATATTTAAATATAGACATCTTAAATATAGATATTTACTCTTCTAGTTACACCACCGTGGCAGATCCCGCAGTGGTCCAACATATCTCTGTGATTTGAGGAAAAAACCCCCATGCTGTCCCAATGATTTCTTCATTTAGCCTAACTCACAGTTTACATAATAATTCACACCAAGGTCTGATTCACCTCGAGTCATTTTCTCCTTCTCATTTCCTTCTCACCTTCATTTTTAGGCATGGACTTTTTGAAATCTGTTCCTGAATATACCCAAAGGTTGCAAGCACTTGAAAGCTAAGTGTGGATTCTGATCAAAATTTTACAAATGGTTTCCATTTTATTAAGGAGTCAGATTGAAGACCATTAATAAAATGGAAACTCTGCAGCTTAATCTAACCTTGATATATTTCCAGCCTAATGCATCTGCTTATAGCCCTGTCACCGCTGGATCTGAGCACTGAGAGCATTGTTGAATACATTTTCATACCTTTGCATTTTTTCCCCCCCCATCCCAAGACAGGCCAGTTCTCTGCTGTTCCAGGCATCTTTCTTTCCCTCACTCTGGCTGGGATTAGAAGAGCCATGCCAGCCTTTATTTGATACCCTGTTTGCTGCTAAATGTATAGTTTGTTTAGTGGAAGAGGAGTGATGCAGAAAGGACACTGAACTTGTGGCAGATTCTGGAGTGGCTGAGACCAGGTGCCACATTCCTTAGTTACCTGCATGGAAACTTGTGCTGCTGAGCAACTCCATAGGACAGCCCCACCAAAACAACCAGCAGTGGTGGGGTGACCAAGCCAGGTTCTGCAGGCCTGACCCATGAGATTTCATTTCACAGAATTCACATTTCCCACTACCTTTGCCTCTGCTGAAGCTTCTGCTTTACCATTATATTTATGTGGGGCCTTGTGTGGGCTGGTGACTTTTCTTCCTCCCTCCCAAAAATTCAGCTTTCCCAGCTGATGTACAGAGGTGACCTCAACTTCTTAGGTTGTAGGTCAGCTGCAAATCTGAATGAATGGATTTATCACTGAATTGTGAGTTATCCCTGAGTGATAACTATCACACAACTATAAGATATTATTAATTAATGTAATTATTTAACAGTTGTGATTAGAAAGTGGAATTGGGGGTGTTACAGGGCAAGTGTTTCTTCGGGCATTCAAAACATGTTTCTCCCAGCGCTTCCTGGGACTGAACCTGACCTTAGCAAATGAATGAAATAATTGGCTTTGCAACACAGATCCAGTGTTTGGGGGTGATGGCAAATTTGCTTGCACTTGCAGTTTTTGAGGTGTGTGCCTGAAAAAGCCCCATTTCCTCTTTTGCTCAGGTACCATTACAAAGCCTGGTGCAAAGTCCTTTCAGTGGCACCGAAAGAGGTCTCATCTCTCACCGCATCAGAACACGAATCTCAGATTCCCTCTTCTGAAAGTGGCCTCTAGTTATTACACAAGTAAAATAGAGACGCTCTCTGCCAGACATACACGGAGACTAGGTGTCTGTGCTGACACATCAATACAAAGAACTGTTATCAGAGGAAAATTTCTCCTTCTAAACCTGGGCTTAAACTGATATGAACGGACACATAAAGGCCCCAGTGGGTGACCTTTCTTCACACGAGAATATGTCTGCTCAGGGATTTCTTAGTTCATGTTAATTGATTGCCTGATGGGATTGATTAACTAATTGATTTACTGTGGTTTGTGATTTAACACAAAGATTGGCCTAGGGTAATCTTCAAAAGTTTTCAATGTGGAAAAGATATTTGGAAAAATCTGGCACTGGCAATGAGTCTTGGAGTGCAACTCCAGTGTCTTGTGTTGGATGAATCCCATTGCTGAGGGTGTAGTAGTTGGCATGAGGAACGCTGTATAGGCTGGGTTAGAGCAAAGCAAGCAGAGGAGGGGAGTGAATTTACAGCATCTTTGTTAACCTGTATTCATTTCATATACTCCCGTTTCAAGTGCATGGTAATAATGCCGGTGGGTGAGGTATCCATCCTCTCTCCTACCCTTTTGCAGGCAGAGGGAGAGGGAATACTGACAGGGTGTGTGCTTAAAATCGTTGTCCTTTCCGCAGGAGTGGGCTCCTAATGGTTATTCTCCATGTGCTTCTGCTCCCCCCTCACCACCTTGTATAGATACTCATGCAGTTCTCACCGTGGAGGTGCAGGGAAAGGCAGGAAAACCCTCTCAGGAGAGCAGCCTTGCAGCTGAGAGTACCCCCGACGCTGTGGTTCACACGTGTCTCTGCCTCCTGGTGAAAAATGCCATTTAGTGTGAGGCACCAGAACCAAAATTCAGATCTGTGTGACAATTTTAAAAGCACAGTCCAAGCGCCTGGTGGCTGCAGTTGGAATGGTTTTCCTCTTGCTTATATAAACTTCTTTCAAAGAAATCATGCTGTAGATGCACAGTGAGGGCGCAATAGACTTTCTGTTCACTCCCTCGGTGTTTCTTGGTACTTGGGAGACTTGGGGGGAAAAAAAAAAATTTCCTATTAATCTGTTTTGAAAATAGTCTTCCCATATCAAAGCATGTTTAAAAAGCAGATTGCATTTGATAGCAGTAGCTAAAATGCAGTAAGAAGCAGCCTTTTGATCTGTTGCAAATAAACTCTTCTGCAGATAAATACGTTACAAGTGTATTTTTGTTCATTTGCTATCAAATTTAATAACAACCAGTGGAATTGAGTTCAGCCAAAATGGTTTCATATCAGACTTTGAATACATACTTTTAAATATTAAAAGATAATGATTTGTATGGCATTGTTATATAATGCATTTCTTGTCTTCTCTTATGTGCATGTGACGAATTCCAGTCGATAAGCCCAGGACTCTGGAGTCAGTTGTCTGGCTAGTTATTAAGATTAAGATAAGTGCTGAGAAGGGAAAGATACAGCACATTGTACTGCCCTGCTGGGACGGGGCCACCTCGGATTCCAAGTGTAAACAATGCATTAATTCTCCCTGGCTTATTTCAAACCCGAGGTGTACACTGTAAATATTTGGGAAATATGATGGAAAGAGTGTGGAAAGACTTTCCTATTTTTTATCCATTAAATGTTATTACTAAAAAGTGAACCTTACCTCCCCCTTGGGTCCTAATCATTATTCATCTGTAAAAACCCAAGACTAATTTCTGTTAATTACTTATGAAAAGTAACTTTTTTCTCTTTACCCAAGCCATAAAAAAGCAGACAGACATTTGGACGGTGTTATCACTAGTCACTTCATGCTGAATGTGCCACAACAATAACAACATAATTAATGCTCACACAGCAGAGCTCAATTAGGGTTTGGGGAGGAGAAGGGAGGGCAAAAGCCTGGAAGGTCTGAACTGAAGAATGCTGAAACTAATGCAAAGTTTCCTTATGACTTCAGTAAACTTTGAATCGGGTCCAAGATGAACGTTAGTGAGATCAGGGCTTTCTGAGCACATTGGAGCTGTTATTGCTGGTGTCTCTGCAGGGGAACCCTCAGGACATCACTCTGCCTCTGCCAAAGGGGGAGAGGGAGAAAGTTTTCTGTTATTCCA
This sequence comes from Falcunculus frontatus, assembly GCA_013398115.1. Lineage (NCBI taxonomy): Eukaryota > Metazoa > Chordata > Aves > Passeriformes > Falcunculus > Falcunculus frontatus. The sequence continues at coordinate 25,229 of VZRV01010604.1, read as the reverse complement.
AAATATTAATGAGATACTAAAAAAAAGACAAATTTCCTGAAGTTCAGTTGTTGCTTCTCACTAACTTAAACGTGAGCTTTGCTACAAATTGATAGTCAGTGCCTTCAAGGCAGGAAAGTTTAACTTGTCTGTAGGATTGCTGGGAGGAGTGATAGAAAGCAGTAATTTAGAAAGTGTATTGAAGCTCTGTGCAGTGTAATGTAGACCACTGGGTAGCAATTAATTGTTGTTAATGAATTTAAAACTAGATGTATGGAAGTGGTTATATGAAATGTATATGCTGCTAAACAGCTAACTAGTCCTTGGGGTCTGCATTGTCATTATCTGTATGTAAATCATTTCAGCCAGCACGATGTAATGAGTCAAAAACTGCTCTGAAACTGTGACTGAGATTTGCAAGACACTTTTTGAAAAGCCTTATGCCCTGCTTCATCATGTGGCCCTTACAATGAAACTATGTCTATCTTCTGATTAATCATGTCTTATGTGCAGTTTATAGGTTTTCTTGTGTTTCAGAGGAGTTATTTCTAAACCCTAGGAATATCCCATGTTCGTGGAGATGGGAAATTAAGGAACATTCAAAATCATTCAAGAAGAAAGAAGGAGCACAGCTGAAAGGTCCCCAGTGACCCCTCCTAAATCTTACAGTTCTTATGTGGTGGGAAATAGATTAAAAAAATAAAATAGTTAACTGTGAAAGGCTATCTGACTAAACCATGCACACCACTTTTTCCTGAGCATCAGAAAGTTTTATTATTGAATTAGAAGCTGTCTCTTTCCTTCATATGCTTGTTAAATCATTGTGCTTCCTTAGCTTCCCTAAGGTATATGCTACGATTTCCTCTTAACCAGCAATGAAGATAAATAGCTCCTGTATCTTTGCTGTTTACAGTTATCTTAAGCAAAACCAAAATTAAAGCAGAATCACTGCGGCATCACAGTTTCTTTATGGAATCTTGAGTATAGGACAAAAAGTTGGAATACCTCAGAAAGGACATATAATGCATTAAAATATGCATGTGTATATATGTGTATGTATATTTACAGCTAATCACTAGTAAGACCCCCCCAAAAAAAGTAATTAAAACAGTATCTCAGCCTGATGTGCTGTAACCAGACAAATGAAATGTACAGAGCGGACTGGAATATTTGGAATACCGCGCTCTGTTTCTCACCTCTTTTTTCACAGCGTGGGCATTATATCATGGCTGTGTACATTCCAGTTAGCTGCAAGTGAGAAATCACTGCCGAGGTTGCTGAAATGTCAGTGCCACAGACGCCGAGGACAAAAATGGATGGAATTCCCCGTTAATACTCTAATTATCAAAACTCAGATGATCCAAGAGGAAAAGGTGTGCGTCCTATATGCTCTGTGCTGCAGTCTGACAGAGACACTGCCTGGCTGAAAAGCCATGCAAACAAATCTGTGCCATAACCTGTTTCAGATTTTAAAACACTGAGTAAATTTAGCCTCTGCCACACAAATACAGCTTTATGCTATATATTCACTGAATACTCCTGAAACCAACTACGTGGTTTTTAAGCTCTTTAGCTGAACCCTGTATGGTCTGAAATACCCAGGTAGTTAGCATTCCTGCCAGTTTGATATGATGGAGACCTTTACTTGAACTGACCTCAGAAGGAATAGAAGACTAATTGAGGCAGCCCTAGTTCTAGCTCTCTAGAGGTGTAAAACTGCAAATGGTATCTGGTGCATGCATAAAAAGGTTTACATAGTGGAAGAGGGATATGGGAAGGAAAAGAAAGACTTTTCTTTCCCCATGTCTCAGCAGCCTATTCCCCCTTCCCCCTGAAGCTTAAAGAAAAAAAATTTCCCATCTTAATGTCATTGCATGGTAAAATAATAAGCAAAATAAAAGATTTAAAAAAAAAAAAAGGAAGTGCACCCAAACAATCCAGAAGGTGAAATTAGTACAGTACTTGGGTGCCTCAGAGCTGTAATTAGAGCTATCTAGATAAAAAGAGATATTCTGCCTCAGATTTATGCTCTGAGAATAAGAAGAAAAAGGCTGAAAGTGAAACACAGCAGAAGAAATCCGTAATTCCAATGTATTCAACCCGCCCATCAGAAGAAATGGCATTAATTCAGGTACCCAATTACTGTAATGTGGTTCAGAGCACCTCAATAGGTGTTTCAATCTGAAGCCAGGACTAACATTTGTAATCCTTTAAATGCACTTAAGAAATTGATGTTACAGCCCCACAATCTGTTAGGGGCCTTGCTTCCTGGCTGATTGCAAAGTATCCCACCATTAATTGGATCATCAGAATGTGATCCGCGTTCTGGTCCCCGGATTATGTAAGACTGACTTTGCTCTGACGCGCTGAACCAGAGGCTTCTTTTGCTGGATATTTTGACCCTTAATGTAGATAAGTGGTATTTTTCATCAATCTTAGCTTGCATTAAAAAAGGGAAATGTCAGTTCAATGTGGGGCGTTTAACTTAATTCAACATCTTTTAATTTAATACCTTGGGAAAGTTAGTCTGTCTCCGACCTGCTGGAGACTTCTGCTGATGGAATGGTTTGTGGAGTGGGGCTGGAGGCACGTCATTCCTGCTCCATAACACAGTCAGGTTCCAAAAGTCTATGCATGCTTCATCCCTATATGAAAGGGAAAAGTAGAAAAAAACAAAACCCGAAAAACCCAAACCAAAACAACAACAAACCCTCCCCGCCCCCCCCGAAATGGTAACCTGGCCATGCTTTACCATATTGGTTATGAGTTTCCTCAGCTTCTTTGGACAGCTCCCTAATGACTACTCTATGTGCCTGAGGGAAAAGAGGCAAAAAAAAATTATTCAGTGTTTACTCTCCTGGTTTTTTTTCCTTGAACTTCAGGTTTTCTTGATTGTTTTTTTCTGTATTTTATTTTTTTTTTAATGAATCAGAGTGTTTTGATTAATTGGCTCAATATTCTTAATGTGCTTTAGTGCTGTAATAACGGCTGGTCTGAAAATCCTCTACATAGACTAAACCTAAAATCCTGTTAAAAATATGGGACATTTTTTTCTGACAGAAGGAGGCTTTATCTCAAAAAAAATACCTATATTAGCAGAATAGGAACAGGACACGTCGTAACACTTTTTTTTTCCCTTCTTTTTTTTTCATGTACTGCATCATAAAAGCCCTCCTAGTGCTTCTTTTCCTGATATTGAGTGCATTTATCCCAGTGGTACAGACAGAAGTTCAAAGGCGACTGCAAGGTTGCCTTCTTTTTTTTTTTTCCCCAATGAAAATAGTAAGTTTCCTAGTTTTCCGAGCATTGCAACAGGCATCAGATTGATCTGAATCTTACCGTGGCTTTGGGAAAACCATTACACAGGGTATGGTGTCTCTGGGGCTTGTGATTATTAGCAGTGAAGATGTTGAGGTGAAGAGAATAACATCAGGTATCATGACCAAGGCTTGATGTTTCTCCTGGAACTGATGCTTAATAATCTTGGGTATGGCACTGATTTCAGTAAAATTAGTACTCACTACCTACATTATCTATAGATAGATATATATGTGTGTGTTAAAAATCACTGTTAGAATCTGGCATTTTTGGTGTCTCGGAGAAAGAGCAATCTCTTTTCATGTGTCACACAGAGGCAGAAGCTCATGGAAATCATTTGCAGCCGAGGCTGGCTGACTTAGGTCTCCATTCTTTTGTTTTCTGTCAAGATCTCGGTCTCATTTTTCCAGCTCTCCCCTCTCCCACTTCTTTTGCAAGGCATTCAAATTCAGTGCCATGCTGCGGGCACATAATGCTGAGGCACAGCAGCGGTGAGGTGGTGGTTGGACTTCATGTTTCACTGTCATCTTCTAGGCTGTGGAGAATTGTTTTAAGAGGTCTTCAGAATTTTACAGGTTGAGGGGAAAAAAAAAGCTTTCGAGGCAACACATTTGTTTTGTGAGAAGTGTTTGATCCCAAGGAGAAGCAGATGGAAGAGTGTGACTCTTGAATTTCCTTCACTCTCCTGCTGACCAGGACCTGTTCAAAGTCTGCCATGTAGGGAAAAAAAAGGTCAAAATTTTGAGGGAAAGAGTTTAAATGTGAGATTTGGGACAGTCTTGTTAGACATCTCATCCATATGGTTTTGCAGTCACTTAGGATGACACCCTGTGAGTTTTCTTAGCATGTCAGAGAACATAGCTCTCCTTGCTTTTAGTCCACATTACTTACATTTTGTAGATTGGCAGAATACCTAGATTAGCTTTCTCGCTGGATTCACAGGCAGTAAATATAGATATGTAAAAAGCCTTTTGCTGGGAGATATTTTTGTGATCCTGAACACAGACAGGAAGAGAACTAGTCTGGCATTTGGAGTGAGATGACTTATTAACAATTAATTGTGCATTGAGCAGGAGGAGGCAGTTTCTGGTGCTGCACTGGGGGTTTGATTCCATGTTGCTGTTACTCATACAAGGTATGTGGCTCATACGTAAGTGCCTGACCTTGCTTGCTTTTTTCCCCTCTCCTTTTTTCCTGATATGAACTGAATAGGCAGGCAGATATATCCAGTTCTGGTCAGCCTAATTGGCGCTACAGGTGATATGGTGCTGCACCAGGACAGGGTAACCTTTAGGTTTAGGCTCCTGGCTGGAACACAAGAAATACGTGTGCTCCCAGCAGCTCTCTGGCTGGTCCCTTTGAATTGCAGTGTGTATTGCTCATGGTGGTCTTCTTTCATTGCACTTGTACAGCTCCTGGTGCAGGAGGATCTCACCTGGAACAACAGATACCCCTGAAATGTAAATAAGAGCCCTGGATAAGATTCCTATAAGCAGGTGACCAGCTTTCAAAAATATAATATTCTTCTGTCAAGCATGTTTCACATTACAGTGTTTGAATCTCTGTGTTCTCCTTAGAACTGCCCCCATGGATGAAGAATGTGAGTTCCTCCTGTAATATTACATAGTTGCTGCACTAACATGTGAAGAGAAGTCTGAAGATGTATACTTATTTATTATCCATGAGGGAATTACACCTGTTTAAGCTTAAATATTTTAATGGGCAGTGTTGAATATTTGGCCGTATTCAGTCCTGGCATAAACAGAATCACCTTTCCTGACATGAGTGAAGCTCTTTCTACTTCTGCCAGACCTAAGTTTAGGCTGGAGACTTCCAGTCTCATAATTCGGCTTGCTCAACACCAGTACAAAGCTCTTTTATGAAAAGAGAAATATAAAGCAATATAGGCAAGTCTATAATTACTTTGGCCATAGAACAAACATATTGTTTCTTCCTGCTTGGAAGGGCCTAACCTTCTGCAGGGAGAGTAGGATCTGTGATACCTCCGGTATTGATAGCGTTCCTACAGCAACTGTGCTTTCCAGCGAGCTGTGTACTAGTGTAAGATGCTTCTGAGTTACTCCATTGTGCGGAGGGGAAAGGAAACTGTAGCTTGTGGCAATGCCTTCCTGGGCAATTGATTTGAAACAGTGCATCGCAGGGTGTTTTGCTGTATGGAGTTGCACTGGGAATGCGTCACTTCCAATCTGTTTAATTGGAGTCTTGGGTGACACTTCTCTGCTGCCTTATCCATGGATAGAAGGATGATACACATTTTAGCTTAAGTACACTACAAGGTTGGAAAGTAAAGTTGGGTTTGCTCTGAAGCAGATATATCGGCTTCCCATGCTTTGAAGACAAATGGAGGCTCATCCATCGCTGCTACACCAGTATGCTGGTGCTGTTTCAGGCTGCTTTGGGTTAGGATTTCAGTTTGCCCTTCCTTCCTAATGGGGTCCCTTGGTGGAGAATGCCATCCAAGTGCAGGATGGATGAGGTGCCCTAAGGACCTGTATCAGGCTTGCCTTTTAAGCAGTTCCTTGCTGAACTGTGAACTGGACTTTTCTTGGAGTGCTGTGTGAGGATATGAATTCAACTTTGAGACAAAAAAAAGGAACAAACACCACATACACCATCATATGTCAGCCTGAAATCACACAGTATTCGGTGGCAGTATTCATATTGCATCTAAAACTATATTCTTGTAATGTCTTCAGTATTTCCCCTGGGCTCATTTCTTTGTTCCAACTCCCTGTGGAAGAGGCTGAGAAAAATGGTTGGTGTGTTCACTTCGGCCACTGTCAGCGCCAGGCTTGCAGCAGAATTAATTCTGTCCTCCCTAATGACCATCAGTTACCTCATTGCCAGGGAAGGGGCCCCTCTGTCTGCTGGATCACAGTAATGAAGTTTGGTTACGCAGGAAAGCACACTGCAAAGGCTGGAGTGTTCCTGCTTGCCTGTATGGCTGACTGATACAGGTTTCTCTGCTGGGCCACACTTACCTGTCCCAGGGTGGGCTACCTATGAACAGCTGGCATGACTGATGCTTGTGGTTTTCCTTGAAAACTAAGCCACATATTTCCTTCATGTTATGGGGGAAAAGATTCAAAAGAAGTGGGCAGGATGAAACAAACCCACATGCTGTATCCCTTGTGATCATGTCCTCCCCTGGGGTTCTCGGCTCCCTGAATATGTTTGTGAGACCAAGAGGGTTTCCATAGATATGGAGTATTTCTTTGCATTGGGATGTGTGCTTTTTTGGGGATTACGCTTCTGTTTAAATTCACGAGTCCACCTTTCACACGGGTCCAACTGCAAGAATTGCAAATATTTTTCAAGGCAATGTTGCTTATTTTCAGCAAATTCAGACCATCTCACGCAGTGGTGCAAAACTCATTCCCTGTTTCTATTTCCCAGACTGGCACATGCTATGAACTTTACCTGTCCAGTTAGTTGGATGCTGTTGGTAAAAATGTAGGAGAAAAGTGTCCTAGAAGGGAGCACTAATCAGCAGATTCTGCTATGTCGTGAGCAATAGCTCATATGTGCTAGGGTGTGAAGCTGAGCACATCCCTTTTAAATGGTTGGTTTTGGTTTTAGTGTTGAGCCCAGCTGTTCCTTGAAACACTCTGTACAGTACAGTAATTTAGAGTGTAATGATCTTGTATAAGGAGGCAGATGTGAATCACAGGTGAACTACTTCTGAATGATGGCAAGGGTGTGAGCACTCCCCTGCCCTTGTCTTTCCCCTCCCAGTCTCTCAGTCTCCTAGATTTATTTTCTCATCGCCCAGATTTATTTTCTTGTCTCCCACTGCTTTTTTGCAACACATGTGGGCACGTTCCAGTATGAGTCTGATGAGCCTGCTATGTACTGGGTAATCAGGTTCTTGTGGTTGATTTTAATGTCTTTTTTCACTTTGCCTACCCTAAGAAACCCATACTGCCTCAAGTAGTTTTGACTGTACCAATAAGTGTATGTCATGGAGTGAGAAGCAAAACAGAGAACATGTCTTCACCCAAGATTTGGAAGTGGTAGGAAATGACCTCTTAGCCTTCTTTTGCTTTTTAGATCTTTAAGCCCTAAGCCACCCTAAATCTACTGTCCCTATAAAAAGCTGCATTTTAAAAGGCTTTAGGAGGCTTGCTGACCTTGCAACCTACTTTGTAAGGAGTCTGCACCCACAGCTATTAAACAAAATTAATTTCAGCACTTTTAAATTGTTAATCTTGCAAAAGACAACTTGCTTGCTCTCCAGTGATCCCATAGGTCATCATTCTGTGAGCTGCAAGCCATCAGCAGGGTTCATGGCTCTCAACATCATGAGAATGCTTGTGGTCTCCCAAATGCCTTGCAAAATTAATTCCTCTGCCCTCCACGTTTCCTCCCCGGCAGCTCTTTGAGATCTGGGCTCTTCATGAGCTCGTTGTGTGTAGCAGCTATTCACCAGTTGCCATGCTGCAGATTATTCTCTGAAGTTATTTTGAAGTTATTCTGTCCTAACTCAGTTGCTTCTCAACTCATGGGAATGAACCTGGGGCAGCAGGACATGAATTCAGGTAGGAAATGACAGATTTTGTCTTTGGAGTGTTAGGGCTTCTATTGAAAGGGTGATGCCTCTTAAGTTACATTTCCACATATCCATGGGGCGGATGTTTTACCAGGTATTAATTTATTTTGCATCTTCAAATTTATTTGAAAGTATTTTTTCCGCCTGGCCATGAAACTCGAAAATGTTGCCATTTTTTCTCCAGGAGGGATATGTGTAAATGCACTGGGGGTAGGGGAGAAAGTGCACACTGTATCTGCTATTATCATGCCTGGTTGTCCCTGCTCCTTCCACCTCTTTTGTCTCTGCCACTCAAGCCAATTTCAGCCATCCGCCGACTCTCATTTGGGATAATAGCCTCTCTTTTTACTGTTGTCTTGTCATGTTTGATTCGGCAGCACAAGGGCTTTAAATTAGCCAAAACGTTTGCATGCTGGGCTTACTCCACTGCCACTACCAGTTGTAGAGCCACTAAACCACTTGATGCTGAAATTGATGATTGCTCGGAAGGAATAAGAAATTGTTGGTGGCTACCGGGAAGATTCATTCACGCCGAGCCCCTTTTAAGAAACCTGGGGGGGAGGGAGAGAGAGATTTCCTTCAGTTTCCTGCTGCCTGGCTGGTGGTTGCATTGTGCTTGTGCCAGGTTCCCGCTGAGTGATTACAGCCTTGCTAGGCTGCGTAGTTCCTGTGATTTCAACATAAAAACACAAGAAGAAAAATATAGAGGGAAAGGAAGGGAGGGGGATAAAGCTCCAAAGACTTGCAGCTCTATTCAGTAACATAGAATTGTGATGTTTTAACTCACTGCCCGCCTTTTTGTTGTTGTTGTTATCTAATTTATTCCCCTGGGTAAAAGTTCACTTGTTAGAAGTTTTACTCTGTAGAAAAACTACTGTATTGGCCTGCCTTTGTTGGCGATACTAAACCACAGCTGGGCTGTAAGCAGTTTTTAATATTCTCTGGATTAAAAATGATCCATCAACAATGGGATCAGGGATCACCAAGAAACTATACAAACCTCCTAATAATACTGCCGCATGCCCCCCTAAATGCCTTTTACTTGTTTACATTAGTGTTTAAAAATATGAGGGGCCATAAATTATACGGGAAGAGAAGATGACAGTGCTTGAGAAGCTGTACAAAGAGAATATAAATGTAGGATTAAATGTGAACAACTAGAGTTGTATGATGGATATATTTCAGAACTACATACAGTCACATATGCAAAGTGAAAGAATCTTTTATTTCTATTGAGTGGATTTCCATTTGAAGAGGGAGTATTTTGTTATTTTAGTTTATTTTTCATATTCCACCCCTAACTCCTGGGTTCCAGTGATGGTAGGTAGTCAAATGGTCAGAAAGGTCAGTAAGAGACCCATGTATAATGGCTCAGGGTTTCCAAGTCCAAAGACAAACATTATCTATCAGAAAATACTAGCGATTGTTATTTTAAAACAACAACCAACCAGACCCTCTATTAGCCATATATGCAAGTTCCCAGACAGTTAGAAACATGACTTCAGATATATAATTCATTATACAGTGTCACAAGTAAGACCCTAAATAAACACATGGGAATACAATTGCATAGCATCCAAGCCAAGAAAGATGTTCTCATTGTATCTAATATTGCTAACATTATTATTACTAATATTCTAGCACTTTTTTCCTGATTACTAAGCCACATGTTCTCTTGCAAAATACGACCTTTTTCTGCCAAAAGGAAGAAGAAAAAAGGTCTTGTAAATTTGAAGGTGTTGGCATCCAACTTTATTGCTCTTGTATGTAATAAATCGTGAAGAAATCATGTGAATGACTCAAGCTCTAAAAATACAAATCTAACTAAGAGGCCGAATCTCTGGGGCCCAGCAGTGGCGTGCTGTTGTGCAAGCCCAGCTCTAAGGGCTTCTGTCCATGCCAATTAGCAGTAGGTTGGAAAGCCAGGCGACCATGATGGGTTTAGTCCCGTTATCTAACTGCTGCACTGTTCAGAATTGCTGATTTCCCTGCAAAATCGTGACAGATGTATTACAGGAAAATATATTGGTTGAGTAGCTAGTAAGAGAGTTAATGCAAGGGATAATAAGTAGCTAAGGCTACGTCCTCCAGCAGACTTTGATGTGGTTTGATAATATATGGGACGGGTCAATCTGCCCTATTAGCAAATGTAGCCAGTTTATGCTCTACATACAAACTAGAGATTTGATAAAGCACTAAATTAGTTTTCACAAGGTATTAGATGTTAGATACTTAATGGGATCATCATGCTTTTGCTACACTTGGTTAGGATGTGTTCTGTAACAGAAGCATGTGGCAGCATGACATTTCACCAGGAAAGGAAGCGTATCTTGTGACTGAATCACGAGTCTGGGAATTAGAACGTCCAGGCATCGCTTGGCTTCTGAATTACTGTCTGACTGGCAGAGATGTTTCTCTTTTCACATCTGCAGAATGGGACTGCGTCCTTCCCTTTCCTCTTTGCGTCCTTGCAAAGCCACCCCTGCTTTTAAAGTGTATTTTTTTTCATCCTTGGGAGCAAGTAATCATAAATCTGTGAAGCTTCAGTTACATGAGACTAATCCTGTCCCACTCAGTAGGTGCTGAGAAAGTCCCTAGACTTAATGTCAGAGAATTTACAGGTTCAAGCAAATCTAGGTAAGAAACTTCAGTAGACTGTGAAAGGAGAAGCTCAGGGTTTTGATGTAGTGCTCCCCAGCTGTGCTCTGCATTTCCTCTGTGCCTGTGGTCAACTAGTAATTTAAAATGTAGCTGAAACCAATAGCTTAGGGAAGCCAATAACATTTTTATAGTCAAAAATCCATTGGCAAGGTATGCCATATGGGTACAAATCTGCATACCCGTACCCATTCCAGCAGTGGGAAATGTGGATGAAGAAGTCAGCCTTTCTGGGGCTGCACTGCAAACCAGTCTGAAATGGGTCCTTGGTCTGACCACTCCCTTTATCTGAACTGGTGTTTGGTCCACTAAATGCTTTGGGTTCTGTCTTGGTAAATAAAAACCTAAAACTGCTGGTAGTAGTGTATGCCCACAGCTACCTTCAGAAAACTATGTTTTAAAACCCATTCAGTGTTTTGTGTTTCTCACGTGGACCTAATTTTTTCAAACGATATTTTACCCTCTGTTTACAGACACTGTCCTTAAATACATTTGGAATGCATCATTTTACTCTCTCTAACATCTCACTGCATATGCAAGTAACTGATCCTGAATGACCGCTGCCAGGCTTTGCACTTTGAGCATTCTTGCCTTTTTGTGAAATGCAGCAGGAGTGTCGTGCATAAAATGATCCTGTTTGAAAGGATAGAAGCCGTATCCCAATATAGATCACAGTGGAAAATGACTCAAAATTACATGACAGCTTCTCCCCCATTTACCTTCCTCCCCTCCCTTTCCCTTTCTCAGCCTGTTTCCCAGTTGGGCTGTGGTAAGAAACACATCGCGTATTGTGACGTTTTAGTTTACTGTTACTAATAATCCTTTGCATCTTTCATTAGAGTGTTATTTATAGGATTGCAAAAGGGCATTGGTACCACTCAGCCTCTGAGTGGTACTGCCACTGTCCCAAGGATTGAGATGATTTTAAAAGGGGCTGGGTTGCACCCTGGCCTTGGCAGTGGGCTTACCTAGCTCCAGCAGAAGCCTTGGGCTAAAATCCCATGATTTAAAACCTGCTGAGGCCAGTATGGACTTTAGATGCTTTTATAAACAAGAAGACTTTGCCTCATAACTCCTGCTAAGCCTGCACCTGATGAGCTGCTCAGAGCTGGAGGGCTGTGTTTTCCCTAATAAATTCTTTTTTTTGAACCCACTTGTTAGTCAAGCGTTGTGCACACTAACTACAGCGAGGGCCCTGGGCATAAATTACTCTCACGTGGCACTGTCTCCGAGCAGCCCCCCAGTTATGGATTACTTTGTTCTCGACTTGACAGGAACATAATTAGAACTGTTGATGAAATCTACCAAATTGTTCCTCCGTGGCCTCAATGGTCAGGAAATTTGGCTGAGTCGTATTTGTCACCGACGTAAAGGCTCTAAACACTTCATATTAACTATGTTATTAATGTGCCCTCTAATCTGTCCGTGAATTGGTAACACTTGGAGGGAGCTTGTGCTCTAATAGCACCTTGTGATGAATTCATTGTAATGCTGTTCAAAAGTTTCTGGAGGGTGGGGAGAAAAAAAAGAAACCTTAATAAAAAGTGAACATTTCTAGGTTGTTTCTTTTTTCTGTATGTGAATTTTTATGTTATACAGTTTTGTTTTGTTTGCTTAACTGGAGATTCATTTAGGCTTTACATTGACAGACCGTTTTCTGTTCTATAGGATTTGCTGACATTTGGGCTGTTTCATTGCCAGAGGAGGCTTTGTGTGTCCCAAAGGAAGTGAGTGATCTGGCCATAACAAATCCTGCCAAAATATTTTAACACCGTTACGATTTTCTAATGCAATGCGTAGTGAATGTGACTAGAAAAGGATGGTGAGTCCATGAAGGGGGTTCGCTCCCTCTCCTCTGCGATTTGTCTGGTGGAACGAGCACGCCGGAGCTGCCGGGGGGTGGGAGACCACAGCCAGCAGTGGGAGGGGTGTTTGCCTCCTGAAGTGTGTCACTTCAGGTGCAGCAAGGGCTCAGGCTTAATCTTTAAACCAACCTTTCAAATTTTGGTCCTGCTCTTGAACTTTGCTAGAGTCCAGGGTCATCAGAGACAGCGTTTTAGTGATGTGAAAAAATGTGCTTTGGCTGCTGTAAATGTTCAGTAAGTTTAAAAGGGAAACATGTTAGACACTTAGGGATGAGAGAGGGGTTAGTGGCTGAAGGTCTTAGAAGTTTACGAGCGCTTACCTTCAAAACAAAGTGTTTCTAATAGTTCAGTATAGTTTTGAGGAACATTAAGGTGGCTCTCAGCTATAGAAACAACTCTGCTTGAAGTGCTAGAACACAAAAAGAAGAGTTCTCACATGTAGTGTTCAGGGGATGGAGACAGTTCAGACAACCTAATGCTTAGCTTAGAGCCGTAGGTATGGGAAAACTAAAATTTATGTTCCTGAGCTATTCTCTAGAGCACCAGGTAAATTAACTGCTGTTTTTCTAATACCTTGGTGACTTGTTTCTATTAAATTTAATACTATCCACGCCCTCTCTCTCCCCCCATCCCCTCAAAAAACCCAACCCAAATACAACTAAAGTTATTATTTGGTAAGCAATTGAAAAACTAAGACCAGTAAGCAGTTTAAAATGTTCTGACTGCAGCATATCAGCCATCATCTTGTGCCCAGCATGCACTATGTTGGATTACTCTGGCAATTGGTTTCTGCACCAGGGTAAACTCGTGTCTCTTTAATCAATTTCACATTTACATACTTAAAAATAAACAAAGTAGCTGGCCATGTGCACTGGCAACTTTTGCTGAAGGTAGGAAAGCTACTGAGAAATAGAGAAATTGAGCGTGGCCGCAGCTTTTGCTCAGATGGGCATAAGTCAGGACTTTTGCTGTTGATGGTGTTTCCCACTTCGATGTTTCTCTGTTTGTTTGTCTTCGAATACTGGACAGAATTGCAAGTTCTCACGCTCGTATCCTGAGCCCTTGTTCAGGTTTTCTGGGCTCACACAAACATCCCATTCCCTGTGGCCACCATATATGGCATTTCCCATGTCCCAGGGGCAATGATGCTGTCACCAACAGGAGGGAAGTGTTAGCCTGGGAGTTAGGACTTACTCTGAGACTTTATTTTAGGATCTTAATATTTGTAAATGAAATGGGAATCTTAACTCTGCATTTTTCTCATGCAAATCAATCTATTTCTAGTAATGAGCAATTTAATTTTTTTTTTTAATATTGTAGTTGCCATCTCAGGAAATCAGGATCAGAATTCAGGATGCTCAAATTAGGTGTTAGTGCATACAGATATTCTGTTGATGAATCTATTATTAGAATGAAGTAGTACTTTCCATGGGTCTGTTTCTTTTCACTGCTTTTGTCTCTTTTTCTCTCTCGTGTCATCTTGTCTAAGTTTTTTCTTCTATTCTTTAATTTCACCTCACCATTTAATTCATTTCTACCAAAGCCATGGGCTCTTTAAGGACTTCCTAAATTATTAGATCTTGTTATACATCTGCTGTGTGTTCAAAACTGAATTGCATTTTCTTTTCTCATAGTCTTGGTTTATCACTGTTCTAAAATGGGACGTTATTTGGGGCATTCTTCCCCAAAAGCATTCTTTATGCTGTCCTGGCTGGACTTCATCTGTTTTTCTAATATGCATTTGCTACTAAAAATTTTCTATGAGTGCATGAGTATTGTATTATCCTTGAATGTCATTCATTTTCTGGGTTTGGGGTTATTTTTTTGTTTGTTTTTGGGGTTTTTTTAAGTTTCTAATGGGAATGTCATATTATGCATTCTGTACATATAAATCTGTCTTTCAGAAGAACCAAATGCATGAGGAGAACTTAATCTTGATTTCACTTGTTTAAGAATAGAAAGTAAAACTACTTCTGTAAAAACCAAGGCTCTTACTCAAGGAGGGGAGGTGAGGAATAGGAGTTTAATATCAGAATTGGGTCCTGGGATATTAATTGGTAGAACTGTGTGCTCTCATGGTGTCAGCTGTGGAGAGCATATGCTAGGAGATGCTGGTGTTCAAAATCAGGTTGCATAGTTAATCATTCTAGGACATAGACTTTTCACTTCATAAACTCTAGGAAAGACTGTTTTCTTTTCCAAACATTTAAATTACTGAGCTGTTTTATACATTAAAACCCAATTATGACTTGCATGGTATTTCAAAGAGTTTTCAAAGCTATTTCTTTTAGTAACTGTGCATAGTCTGATGCTTTAGCACTGAGTGGTTCATATTTTCAACTGTATCAACTATGGGGTTTTTTCTTCCAGAATAGTGTTTGGAGAATGTTCATTACGAGACTAATCAGTGCAAATCCCCAGCAGCCAGTTCCAGAACATGCTGCATGTCCCCTAAAACTAGCAAACTAAAATCCCAGTGTGGCCATTGAGCACCAGAATATAGATTAAAAATACTTTATTTCCTTTTTTTTTAAGATGATAATGACCAGGTTAAAGTAAAGGTTTATTCTGCCACCTCTCTTCTGCCACATTATGCAGACTGTGTGCAAAACACATTCAGAGAGAAATAAAAATCAAGATCTGTTGCAAGATTTTAGGGAATGAGATTTACCTTCTACTGATCAGAAATACTTCTTTTAAACACCACCTTCTTGTTTCTCGGGGCCAACTTAGTACTTGAGGTAGACATCAGTTCAAAGAAAGCCCCAAACTGTCCGAAACTCCAGAATAATCTTTTGTCTTACTTATTTGGGTGCTGGTTTATCAGCAGAGAAGTGTATGTGGATCAGATCACGCTAATTTGGTCAGGAAATGACCGATTTTGGTTGTGTGTAGTGCAGTGGCTAGGGAGGAGTGTGTTATAAATATGAAGACATAAAAAACGCACATGACACTGGCACCATAATGAGACCAGTTACCAAAGGCACCCTAGTCTTGAGTATAGAAAGTTATTCCCAGAGCTTTTTTGGGAATTAATAGGATGGTGTTTGGTAAATGTTGTATTCCCAAATCAAGGCTTAGCTACCATGGGTATCAGGGCAAACAAAGTTTATAAGATGAAGTAATCCTACTTTAAGGGCCAAATAAGAGAGAGAATAAGTTTTCAAAATCAGAAGCTGCTTTATAAAGACTTCTATGGGCCCAGGATCCCTGTATAGGAAGCAGCAAAGCTGTTTACTTTAACAAAAAGAACTAAAAGGGGACTAGGCAGTTCCTCACCCCACTCGTTCTGTATCTTACAGCAGAGCTGAAGTTGAGATGAGAGCCTGGTGCTTCTCTTCATGAAGAGACTGTATGAATGAAAGGTTGCAAAGATATTAGAATTTACTAAGTCAAGTCATACTTGTCAATGACTTCTCTTGCTAGATATTTAAAGTTCAAGTGCTTGTTTGCTTTAGTTAAGTGCTCTGAAGTGCTTTTAAAAGTGTTGGCCCATTTATATAAACAAATTGAGAAACTCTATCGATAGTCTTCCCAGTCAGAGTGTGTTACCCAATATTTGAATATCCTTCCTTGAGTCCCAAAAAGATTTGCACTAGCAACTTCTAACACACGTGAGGCTTTGTTAATGGGGCACTGTGTTCTTTTATCATGGACATTGCCAGAAATGCAGTTTCTCGGTTGCACTCAACCATGAGGAGGAAATAGAGGGGAGTCAGTAGCTCAGTAACATACTTATCCAGAACTTAAGTGTGACTTGAGAGGAAGAATAAGCTGGAGGCCTGATTTCCTCTTGGAACATTTGGGGTAGGGAATTAATACTTACATCTCTCCCACAGTTTTTTCCCCTTCTGCTCAGCTGTGCTAACTCAGGAATCTCTTTTAGTGCTTGGAGTCAGGCAACCAAATTTAAACACATTCTCAAACCGTGGGAAAATCCTGTTTGCACACATATGGCCACTCACAGAAAGAAAGGAAGCTACCAACACTGTTAGTGAAGGTGAAGGCTGGGATGGTATTTATGTGCTTCCCCACAGTGATCCCTACCAGGCAGTGCTGTAGGGCTTCCTTACTAGTTGTTCTCACCATAGCATTGCTCTTCTGGAGTGATGTCCTTTAACCTAATGATACTGTTTGATCCTGAAAGCCTAAGAATGTCGTAAGATTGTATATTGAAAGTTAGCCTTTTTCTGTGGATAAAGAAACAAGCATTATTTGGAGGGATCACTGGAGAGACCTTATCCGGTAAGATCAGGGCAGTTATCTCCAGAAAAAGTAAACTGAATGCCATCAGTAACTATCTCCCAAAATGCAATGTAGTGTGAGCAAAAGGGATGTAGCTGAGTGCTATCTTAAAACTAAAACTGCATCCTTCTTTAAAAAAGCACAGCTTGTCCTAATAATTTTAATCTGCATGTGCAGTTTTTTACCTACCTTATGTGCTGTTGGTGAGATTCAGGGGGTGTCATAAGCAGGTGAATTTAGAGCTGTTGCTAATTTAAACTGCATTTAATAAAACACAAGTTTGAGATATCTTACAAATCAGCGAATGTGGCATAGTTTGAAGATTGCTTTTGTCAGGTTTGATTAACTCAAAGAGAAACCTTTTCTAAATATTGGTTGAGAGATTAATCAGACAATGTAAGACCTTGAATTATTCCTCATCACAGGAAAACAACATTATGTATTATCTCATTTGAAGACGGAAAATGTAACTTTTGAGGATTTGAAATTTGTGTTTTAAAGATTCTACCCAAGGCAAAACTTTTGGGCTGTTCTTTTTTTAAACTGACTTGTAATTTTTCCGTATTATACTGCACTTTCTACAGCGTATTCCCATTTTACAAGCTGATAGTACCAACATCATTACATTGAAGGATGCTCTCATTATTGACTCCATTCTCAATTAATTATAAGTTTGTCATGTTTTAATGAGTAGGATTAAACTTTCATATTCCAAATATATATCTTGCATTGCTTGCTTAGAAGCTTTCTAAAGAATGTGGCTGATCGACTTCTCTGAGTCTGTACAAGGAAACAAAATATTCTTTGTGCACATTAAAAAGTGTTTACTGTATTCACAAACACTTGCAGAAAAGATTTAATAGCTCTCTGCTTTGGAACAAAGTATAGAATTTGGGCAAAATCTTTGCTGCTCTTTTCTAGCCTTCACTGTCACAAACTCTTGTTGTCTTCACTAAAATAGAAACTCATATAGATCTCTATTATGTCCTGTAAAATAAAGGATGGCAAAAGGGAGAGCAGCACTGACGTATGTCAGGCATACCCTAATTTTCACGGGGTGATCTGTATTCCTCTTCGATAAATCCCAGCTTCCTTCTCTGGCCTTTTTCTGCTCTCTCCCAAAATGAGATGGTACTTCGTACTTTTACTTAATTGCCCTGTCTTTTAAAAGCCTGGTACATTTGCATCAAAGCTGCTGCCACCTGTGCCTTTCAGATTCGGTCCAGTGCAGCTCTGCAGGGCATCTATCAGGCTTTCTCTCCTAAGTTCAATGTGCATTATTAGATCCTGTTCTGTTAACGGAGATTCTGGTCATATTTTCTAGCAGAAGTTTTATGTTCATTTGCCTTTTATTTCCTTGTACAACTTCACACTTTTCTTACTAGTACAGATCAAATTATTTCTAAGAGTACTTATTCTTTTGCTTATGTGCCTGCAAAACAGTCACACAGGATGGATGTACTCTAGCCCTGTTGTGGGACCACTTCTGCTGATTTCAGTATGCTTTGGGGTTTTTTTCCCCCCAGTTTATCAGTAATAATTAGATACTGTAAACAATAAGCACCAGTAAGTTTGGACTCTGGGTCAGTATAGATGAGTGTCATAGCAAGGGCAGGTAAGCAGGTTCCTTAGCAAAAAGGAAATCTTTCATTAAATATGTTTTTACATTGCTTGTTTAGCCTGTATTGAATTTGAAAAGTAACCTTGCAATGTGAATAGCAATGTCAACTGATATCACAGTCTGGCTAATAACACATGAGCATGATTTTGAGGGGCTTGGACCAGCATGTCCCACACCAGGTAGGAACCCAAAGTCCTGGTAAATGCTCGGCAGCAATCTACACCCCAGGCCATTTCTCATGAGACCTGTTACTACAAATAGCCTGTGGCTACATTTGGGTATTCAGGTTTCGACAGGATGTGGCTGCTCTTTCTCACTTACCAGATGGTTTTTCATGTACCATCACCTGTCCTAGTGCTCTTTTGCCTCACTAACAGAGTTGTGACAAGAACTGTCGTGATGGTTGTGAAAGCTGCTTTCTGCATGTGGCCATCATAATTATCACATGTGGGCACCTTTATTTAGCAAGTCCACACATGTATTACTGGTGCAAATGTCTTATGTTTGGGTGCATTCATTTTATATCTTCATTTTATATCACTAATAAAATGAATCTGTGGTGTTGATATTTCGCAGCCTAATCAGAGAGTAAAGCCTGTGCAAAACCTGCTTGATCTAAGGATCAGGCTTTGTATGTCTGTATGATAGGGGATGAAATTCTTCATACCCGTGTTTGGAGGAACACCTATAGCTCAGTTGTGCCTTTGCACTGGTTGAAAGTAGTTTGGTAATCTCAGGCATGGCAATGGAAGTTTTATACTCCACCTCCCCATCTCCCATCCTCAAACACATTTCGTACATGTACCATCCTTATCATCAGCATCTGTCTTTTGAGTGATGATTTGCTTGTCTCTAGGTCTCTGTCCCTTTATACAATACCAGATATAAAATTACATCTGTCTGGAGAGAAAGGCATGATCTCAAAGAATTAATATTGATCTCAAATTTTTATTGCCAGTAACTACATGTGATATTGCTTTAAATTAACCAGTAATTATTCAGAACCATGTAGGAAAGAGTTAAAAATATTAAACAAAAAAAATCCCTTTTCCAGGCAACTGGACCCCTTCCTTTCAACACAGCTGTTGCAGGAGGTTTCAATGGTATGAATAAATGTATTTCTTTTAACACTTTTGTTGTTTAAAATGCTATTGTTTCATCTGAGGTGTGAGGAGATGTGCTAACCTTGTCAGTGTGGGTGCAGTAGAGCAGAAATGATAACTGTATATACTTTTTTTTTTTTACAAAATACAGAGAGTGTGTGTGTGAGAGAGAGAGGGAGAGAGAGACAACTTATTTAAATCCTGAATACAGTCAGACCTCATATGCATTGTTAAAAAAAAGCCCTAAAGAATTGCATATGGATTAGGGGGATGAATATTCTATTATTTCAGTCTGTTCTGCTGATCTTCTTATTGTGACTTTGCGCTTCAGAAATCTGCCAGGAATTTGGCTTTGCTGTACTAGACAGTAATTTTAAATGTGTATCAAGCACTTGATAGTGTATGATTTGCGTGCTGTTGCATTCCCATTCCCTAAATTTTCCACCAATTTATTACTTTTTTCATACTGTTTTAATATTTCAGGATGATGAATATATACAGCATCATTAAAAGTAAATAAAAAATGCATGAAATTAAAAAATGGAATATTAGATGTTTCTTTGCTGTAATCCCTCGGTCCAATAGGAATGAAATGTCTCTGTTCTGTCAAGTAATCCCTAAACATGATTAGGGACCTTGTAGTTTCCACATAGCCCACATAATATTTGTATCATATAAGCCTATTTATGTAAGGTTTGAGTAAAAGTTGTTATTAGAAGACCTATAAACCTATTCTACAATTCAAAAAGATATGCTTGCCTCTTAATCTCTCCAC
Source organism: Falcunculus frontatus (assembly GCA_013398115.1). Taxonomy (NCBI): domain Eukaryota; kingdom Metazoa; phylum Chordata; class Aves; order Passeriformes; genus Falcunculus; species Falcunculus frontatus. The sequence continues at coordinate 5,095 of VZRV01010604.1, read as the reverse complement.
TTTTATTATTTTGCTGGAGATGGCAATACGTCCTTAATTCATATTTCAGAATTCTGTTGCATCTTTTGGGCACTTATATCGTGCATTAACAATCCAAATGAAATGTATTTTTAAGACAGAGGACTGAGTTCAACAGTTCATCTACTCGTGCAGCTTCTCCTTAAATCCTCATTGGAGGGGATGTGCACCTCTTTCTAGGTCTCTCCTTCGACATCTGTGTTTAATCTGACCTGGGGGTCTGGAGATGGAGAGATCGTTTTTCTCATTTTGGGGAAGGGAAGGTGGAAAGAGGGAGGGGATTAATTTTCTATTTATAATCCTGTGATAATATATTTTCAGTGATGGAGGTGCTTCTGGCAGCTCCACAGAAAGTTTTAGAAATCAGCTTTTGATTTGATGAGCCTATAGCAGAGTTTTAGGGAGAAGTAGCTGGAAAGAAGGAAAATGGGGAAAAGCCTTGAATGACAAAAGAACCAGACAGGAGAGACAATGGCCATTTCCAGCTGTTTCTTGTGACACAGTTGTGTTGCAGGCACAACAGCCAAACTTCCTATTCCCTGGCTCAGCTTCTTGCCTGGGCAGCAGAAATGCTCATAGTCCCATCTTAGGTGTTGTTAGGCTGAATTCATTACTGTTCAGAGGTATTCCAGTTCCATGGTAGCACAAGGAAGATCAATAAATAAATAAGAACAGTAACTTATATACTTCTATGGTTTGAGGAGGCTTTCATGAAGAAAATATTTTCAAATGATAGCAGGGGTCAGCTGTGGCAATTCCGTATTTCCCATAAGGAAATTTGAGATTATATTAACCTTGAGCTATCTACTCAAGAAAACCCCTGTGGAAATACACCTGTATTGCTTTCCACAGTGCAGTGAAATTTACTTTTATTTCATTTTCGGCAGTTAGGGTGGCATTTGAGCAATAGCCCTATTCTTGTATTTATGAACTAAGAGAAGCAAAACTGCTCACTGCTGAGCCCAGGGATCCTCTTCCAGGAAAACTGAGATCAATAACTCTTATCCAGTCTTCATTTATAGGGAGTCTTAAATGACCACGAAGTCTTGATGTTCATCAATTAATAGGTTATGCTTAAAACCGGGCTATGTGCCCCCTGCCCCCTACCCCAAGCTACCATAGTCAGAAATTTTAATCTTTGATATAATTTTAAACAGTCACTTTCAGTTGTTACAATTCCTTTTTAGCTGGAGAGACTGTGTTCCAGCAGTACCAATAAGTTAGAGGTATATGATAGTTTCCCTCACCAACCTCCTCCTTCCTGCAAGTAGTGGAAGGCGGGAATGAGATGATGATACTTGAGGCTTTTTTTATCATCCAAAGTAGGGATTTACAATTATTATTGCAGTTACTTTTGGGTTTTGGTAATCAGCAAAAAGGGAAGTGCACACCCCAGCCAGAACAGAACAACCCTTGAAAACTGAAAAGAAAAGCCTTGCACACAGATGTGTTTTCAGTTGCCTTTATTTCCTCAGTTTTAGTGGAAAAGAGGGATTTGGGAAAGCGAGAGCTTAATTTAACAAAATAATATTATGCTTTCGATCCTTAAAATGAATGAATTATTTGGATACTTAGCAGTATAATGTCTTTGAATAATGCTGGTACTTAAGTTAGAAAAAGTGATATTGTCAGTGTGCTGTGTTTTCCTCTTATGATGTTTTTACCAATTTGGCATTTATGGGAAGCAATATCATTGTTGAGAAGTTTCCAAATTGCTTTTTATAGAAATCCGCAGAAATTAAATCTCCTCCTTGTTATGAAAATGAAGTGATGTCTTGAGACACTGGTATATTAGCACAAATCTGTGGAGACAATAAGCCAAATTCTGCTTGCAGTTATTGTGTGTCCACTTCTAATAGCTTCAGGAAGCTGTGTAAGGTACAGGCTGTTGCAGGGCATTGTAAAGAAGCACGTGTTTAACTACAGCGTGTGAGCAGTAGCAAGAGGCAGTGTAACATCCCAGCCCTTCTCCCTTGTCCCCTCGGACCACGTGGTTCAAGGCATATTGGGAGGAAACACACAAAACGGGTTGGAAGTGGGACCAGTTCATGGGCAGTCCAGGCAAGCCCTTGTTTAGTGGGGTGCAGTGCAGAATTATTTTAACTCAGAAGCCTAATGGGTCTTCATAGCTGAATTTAAACCACATGAAAGTGCTGTATGTGATGCGTTTAAATTCATTGATGGAATTAAGGCAGGCCTAAGGCAAGTGCATGATTGATTTTCACAACTACAATCAAATCTAAGAGATGGAGGAATGCAAGATGGATCAAATTTGAAGACCTGATTTACCTACATCAGATATTTAATGGGATGCCTAATTTGATTGCTTCACCAAAAAGTACTCACAGTAGTAGAGCCACTGACTAAATGTCTGCATAATCAAGGAGTCTGCATGCATCTACATCTTGATTTTGATGTACAAATAACCAGCAATTAATGGTTCAGAATGACTGCAGGGAATGGTTTAAGGTTCAAAATGGCAACTCTAGGGTTTAGGGGGACTTTTAGCTTTATTTCACTATGTGTTTTAGGAGTATAGACAGACTTGTGCTAGTCCACGCAAAGGGAAGTTTTTTTAACTTGGGTTGCAGAAGGCTCTTCATGACTGTAGCTAGAAGCCATCTCTCTTCAGCAAGGTTGAATGTTTTTAATGAGATTTAGGCTCTTAATATTAAACCCAACGTATTAGCCTACTTCTGTGTAGCCTAAGTGTCCCGTTACATGGGTTTGTTAATAAAAAGTCAGGAAAGATCTTTGGATAGAGGGATGAGAGCTGTTGAATGTATTTTATAGTAATCACAAGGCACTGTATACTTTCTTCTTGGGATTTAACACATTTCTGAGTGAAAAGTCAGCAGTCACTATTGGCACCCTTTTTATTTTTTCTTTTTTAATTTGGCTCCATGTAATGTGTATGAAGTACATTAGAATATCAGACAAAGAGTCTTGAAAATACTGATACATCCTCATTATTTTTACTCTAGTATTTCTATAGTAGTGAATCATCAATTACATTAAGTCTTTTTATTTCCCACAGCACAACTACAACAGTTGAAATTAAGGGTGTTATGCTCACAGTCCCTTTCACCGCTCATTCGAGTATGGGCAAACTTCGGCTGTTTTCTCACAGTAACCTTTACAATGCAACCGATAAACATTATTTTTGTCTTAATGACTCCCAAATAATGTCATATTTAAATGAAATGCAGTTTGCCTCAGCAGGGTTCTTTGAATTTATGAGCATTTTTGTCCCATATCCTACAATAATGTGACAAATATTTGCATTTTTACTGTTTTCTTGAATACTTTTAAACACCCATTTTTAGGAGACTTCAGATTGCTTTTGAACATATTTGAATGCATTTTTAGCTATCACCAAGCTTAAAATAGGAACCCTTTTTTCAGCTTATCTTTATTAAACACCTGTAAAAATCAGTGGTATTTCTTTTTTCTTATAAAGCTTTCTTCCTTTAACGAATGCCAGAAATGCTGCACAGTTTGTTCCAGTATGGGCTTCTTTTCTTGGCGGTAATGGGCATTAAATGGCCTGGTAATGTCTCCTCCATACATGCAGGCATTTACCTGCCTGAATATCATAAACAGAAACTTAAAATTGTAATGAAAGGTGCCTGATCTTTAACTGTAATCAATTAATATAAGAAATGTTAGGCAGCTTTTCGAAAATATATATAATTAAGTCATAGAAATTGATCATTCTGTACGATTGATCATGCTTACAATAAACCTCTGATCTAAAGAGTAGGTGGCCAGGCATGGCAGCGGCCCTTTTTTTATGTTTTCTTATTGAATATTCACTTTCCTTTTTTTAAAACCATGGGTTTATTTGTCAGAGGAGGGATTTTTGGGATGTGTCTGTTGTTTGGAGTGTGCTCAGATAGGTACTTTAGAAGAAATTTTATTATTCGGAATCTTTATAATGTAAGTGTGGAGTTAGAGGCTTAATCTTGGTGTTCTTAGAGGCAGTTTCACGGAGTTCTTCATGTCTTGGCTGGGTTAAGTTTTCTGGTTTTATATGCCTTTTTTTTTTTTTAAGAATGAAAATTGGCTGATTATTTTTAAAGCAATGTTTTCATGTGCTGAATCAAGTTTTAAAAAATCAATCTTATTAATTCATGGTCTCTATACAATCATCCTAAGACCTCTCTAACATTCACAGAAGTCAGTAGAAAGGTTTCTGTATTGTTGTTCTCCTGCAAAAATAACTTCTGTATATGCCTTTTAGTCAAAAAACCCAACCAAATACCCTGTACAGAATTTTGTAAGTGAAACCAAATAATTTAAAATAAGATTGTGGTTACTCACCAGTCTGCGTTTGAGCACTGTGCTAGATGTTGGTTAAAATTAGACTTCCTTAATGGACTAGAGAGGGAAGGTAGGAGTGAAAACAAGAAAATGATGACAGAAGTAAATATGCTCATAAATACAGAAACACCGTGTTTGCTTTTGTGGCCTTTGATCAAGCCCAGGAGTTTACTTTCAAAGGACATTGCGGGATGCTTGGGAAAGGAACAGCCACCCGGTGTAATTGGAAAGGGAGAAGGTCTGCAGCACGGCGGCTGCTGCTGCTCCTGCCTCTCTGATAAGATTGTAAGAGTTGCCAATATCAGTATTCAGTCTTGTAGCGTGTCAGGGCGCTTTCATGTGAACTGAAGTGAACTGTCTGTACGCGCTCCCTCCCGCTCTCCTCCCGCGCTCCTTCCCAGCGCTCGGCGCCGCATTGAAGTCAGGGGAGAGGAAAAAAAGATTTGAGGATTGCCCAATTTGTTCTGACATAAAGAGATGTTTAGCTCTGTGAAAGGTGGTGGAGGCAGAGTGCCTGACTGACATTTCAACAGGCTGTCTGCTGGGATTGCTCACTTCATGTCCCTTCATATTCCTGCTGTGTCCTGCGCGAGTGCTCTTGTCTAATCTTCACAGCGAGTGTACCAAGAGTCCCCTGGGCTTCGGTGCTCAATACCTTGTTAGACGGGGCGTACGATGCCACAGCTCCTTCTTTTGTACTCACTTTTGCTCTAATGTTTCAGGCTTCTTTCAAGTCCAATTATTTTATTTTTTT
>VZRV01010594.1:3124-51263 GCA_013398115.1 Falcunculus frontatus | reverse complement strand
TCCCATCCCATCCCTGCACATCCATCTCCTGTGCATTCCCAGTGTATCCTTCTGCCCTCCTGCCCTGGCCCAGAAAAAGCTCTTCTGGATAAATTTCAGGCTGCAGGCGGTGCAGGTGACACACCAGTTGAATTCCTGTCACCACAGGCCACGTGGGAAATCAGGTCACCCTCCACATCCCTCACCGCCTGCCTTCAGCTTCCCCAAAATTCCCGTGGGTATCCCACTGGCATCCCTCTGCCAAGAGAAACCCCATCCCTCCCCGCTCAGCCCTGCTTAAAGCAACAACCACCAGAAAAATTCCCCCAGGCCACCTGCAGTGCTGGGGACGAGCTCTGGTCAGGAGCTCCAGTGAATCTCCCGGGATTTTGCTGCCGGAGTGCGGATGAAAAGCACATCCATCGCCGATCCCAGGAGGGCCAGGGGCTGGGAACAGCCCCGGGGGTCGGGGCTTGCTGGGCTGGGCCAGTTTCATCCGTAATTAATTATAAAATCGAGGTCAGTGCAGCACATCCTTTATTTATTCCAGGAAGGACGGGATCAGGAAGCATCAGGGACAGCAAACACTGGGTTCAGCCCCTCTGGGCACCCCAAACCCCTTTTCCCTCAAGGAGGGATGAAAGGAGCCCTGAGGAACCAGGAACAGCAGGACCCTGGAGCCACCCTGACTCTGTGGGAGCTGCTGGAGTGATCCCAGCACTGCAGCCGTGCTTCCATTAATCCCAGCACAGTTAACTGCGGCAGCCGGGCTCGGAGCAGTTTTTCCCGAAGAAAAAAAAAGAAGCCACAGCTCCCCTCCTAGTGCTGTGAATTTTTATTAAAACAGGAGAAAACAGTTATTCCTTCGGAGTACAACAGTCCAGGGAATGGGAAAGCGGCTGTGCCAGGCCACAGCCATCCAAGCTGCAGCCACGTGCGGGGAATCGATCCCAGGGTTTAAATAATAAGGGTTAGGATGGGATTTACTCCAGCCAAGCCACGGGCTGAGCCTCCCGTGGGGCTGTGGGTCCAGTGAGGTTGTGGAAAGGAGGAATTGGGGGTCCTGAGGGCATGTGGGGGATCCTCGGGGCAGCACCGGCTCTGCTGGAGGGTAAATCGCAGCTGGAAGAGGATTCCACCCGAGCGGGGGACAGGATTTGGGACGGAGACAGGAAGGGAAGGTCAGGGCATCCCTGTTCCCCTCGCGGGGGGGTCAGAGCAAAGGCACCCGCAATGGGACAGGCAGGAGCAGGCAGCCCCGGGCTCAGCCCGGGATAGTGGCATTCCAAGGGGGCTCCGAGGGGCTGGGATGCCCTGGGATCCAGGGAAAGCCCAGCCCGGAGCCCCCGGACCCCCCCAGCCTGAAGCTGCCCAGGTTTGTCACAGTTTGCAGGAACAAGGTTTCATTTGGTTGGCACTAGCTGTTCTCCCGCTCCCTGTGCCCAGCACGGAGGAGGAGGAGGAGCCCTTCCTCCCACCTCCTCTCCCCAGGGAAGCAGCCAATGATCCCCCCAGCCTCAGGTCCCTGGCATCCCGCTCCCTGCTCCTCTCCCACCCCAGCGGGCGCTGGGAGAGCCGGCGCGACATTCCTGATTTACAGCACTCCACTGGAACATGCTCGGGATCCTAATGGAGCTCCCGGCCTCGGCCTCGCTGCACGCACGGGGCTCCGGGAGCGGAGCAGGGCTCCAGGGCTGGCACACGGAATTCCAGGCTGGCACAAGGGGCTCTGGGCTGGCACACAGAGCTCCAGAGCCAGCAGGACAAGGCAATCCAGAGTGATGTCATCCCTGCCAGGGAGCCCCTCGGGCACACTCCTCTGCTGGTTGCCAGGGTGGGAAGGCACGGCCACAGCCCCAACCCCGGCTTCAGGGAAAAGCCTGGAGGGCCGAGCCTGGAAACAGTGCTAGAAAAATAAGGAAAAAGCTGGAAAACCCAGGAAAACAAAGTGTCGGGAGGAGGAGGATGAATGGATGCTAAGCTAGAGAGCATCACACAGTCCATGGGCAGCCGGCCCCGAGTCCGTGGGTGTGCGGAGGCTGGAGCAGCCGGCAGGGGCCGGGGTGAACCCTCTGGGAGCCTCCGGCTCCGGGACAGGCTCCGGCTGGGCGGGAGCTGTGGGAAGCAGCAGCGGTGCGGAGCAGTCGTTTCCTAGAGCTCCTCGAAGAAGGCCACGCGGGACTTGGTGCTCTGCAGGGTGAGCTGGAAGAGAGCAGAGGGGGATCAGGGGGCATCCCAACCTCCCACGGGGCACCCCACCCAGAGTTGCCCTCAGGAGGGAGCTGCTGCCTGTATCCTTCTGAAAATGCCAGGGAATGTGGAAGCTGGGGGTTGCGGAAGCTGGGGGTCGTGCAGCCCCCACCACAGCAAGCACAGCCCAGGGAAAGCGGGGTCAGAGACTCAGTCAAGGTCATCGGCATGGCTGAGGCTTCCAGGATGTGGGGTACACGGGAGAGTGGCCCCAGGACTGGCCCCTGACAAGGACATACAGGGGGGTCTTGGGAAGCCGGAGGAGGAACAGCTCCATGAGCTGAGGGAGAAGCCACGACTCCGGCAGCCACTGGACACATGTCCCCTCTGTCACCAAACGGGGCCTGTTCTCTGTCCATGCTCACATCCAACCCCATCCCAGCACGTGTGATCCATGCAGCCACCCTGGGACCTCATCCCACCCCGCTCCATCCATCCCACTGGAGGACAGAGCTGGAGAGCCTTCATTCCCAGGATTGTCCTTGCAGGCTCTGCAGGACTCAGAAACCCTCGGAAAGCTTTCCACAGCCATCCCAAAAATAACACCCCATGGAGCAGCCGTGAGCCCGTTTGCTAACCGGCCAGAGGAGATAAATCCTCAGCGGCAGGGAAGAAATCCCAGGATTTACAGACAACCACCCAAAGGAGCGCACCGGGAGAAGCGCCACCTTCCCGCCAGCCCCTGGATTGCCAGGAGTTTGCCAAAGCAGCCGGCTAATTGCCAGGGCTCAGTTTCAGCTGGATTGAGCATGGTGCCTTCCGCCGGGAATGCCGGGTTTGCTGAAACAGGAATCCTGGGATCACCTTACGGCGAGTTAAGCCCCTCCACGGAGCTGTCAGGAGTTTTCCCCCTCCCTGCTTCTCCCCCACGGCTTTTCCTCAGTAATTCCTTCACAGCTCTAATGCCAGTCGGAAAAAAATCTGTATTGCAGAGGAAATTTCTTCAGGGGCTTAATAATCTTCTTGGCAGCAGCTCCCGGGCCAGGGCTGGCTCTCCTCCTCCTCAGCATCCCCCTGGCTGCTCCAGTGTCCCCTCCAGAGCTGGATGGGAGGTGGGTGAGGTGGGACAGGGATTTCGTGTGCTACAGGCAGCATTTTTCCTCTCTAAGGCTGGAGAGGGAGAAAAAAAAAAGCAGAAAGCCCCAGTCTGCTGCCAGACCCACTGCTGGGGCCAGCTGACAGGAAGCCCCATCCCTGGAAGTGCTGCAGTGCCTAAAGGGGTCCAAAACAGCTGGAGAAGTACTTGGGACAAAGCCTGGAGCAACAGGGTAAGGGGGAATGGCTTCCCACTGCCAGAGGGCAGGGATAGATGGGATATTGGGAAGGAATTGTTCCCTGGGAGGGTGGGGAGGCCCCGGCACAGGGTGCCCAAAGAAGCCGTAGCTGCCCCTGGATCCCTGGCAGTGTCCAAGGCCAGGCTGGATGGGGCTTGGAGCAGCCTGGGATAGTGGAAGGTGTCCCTGCCCATGGCAAGGGTGGAATGGGATGAGCTTCAAGCACCCTTCCAATGCAAACCATTCCATGATTCCATGCTCTACCTGCCATCCATCTCCTTCCTAAGGCTGTGCCTCCAAACCCATCCTATCTGCAGGCTGGCTGGGGAACCAGAGGCTCTCACCCTTCCTCAGCCCGCAGGAGCTCATTCTCACAGCACAGAGAGGGAGATGTCCCCAGGACCCCCCTGGCAAACCCAGCGCTCTGCTCAGAGCCAGCTGCAGCTGCTGATGGAGCAGAGGGAAGATGTTTCCCTCAGGCTTATCAAGGAATCTGACTGTTTCAAGCCTGGCTCTCTCTCTGCCTGTAGCTACACACAGCTCTCCATTAACCCCCCTGTGTGTTTTTGGGGTCCTGGGGTACCCCGAGGGCAAAGCCCAAAGCTGTGCCTGTCTCAGCCCGGAGATTTGGGAAGCAGGCAGAGGCAGAGCTCCGGAGGACCCAGGACAGGCACAGAGAGAAAGGAGAGATGCAGCCCTGCTTCTCTGCTGGATGCTTTCATCCAAAACATCCAAAGGCTCCTGGAGAGGCTCAGTGGTGCTTTTTTTACCTATCCAGGGAAATCTGAGGCATGGGAAGAGCAGCCATACAGGGAGTGGGAGCAAAGGTGGGTCCTGAGGAGATGGGGTCCCATGGAGAGGTGTGAGCAGAGGCCCCCCAAGAGGGCCGTGCCCTGTGATCACTGGCTCCCAGCAGTGGCCAGATTTTGATACCTGAAAGGCAAAGACCACAGGGGTTCCTCCCTGTGAGGGTGGGGAGGCCCTGGCACAGGGTGCCCAGAGAAGCTGTGGCTGTCCCTGGATCCCTGGCAGTGTCCAAGGCCAGGTTGGATGAGGCTTAGAGCAGCCTGGGACAGTGGAAGGTGTCTCTGCCATGGCAGGGATGGCACTGGATGGGCTTTACGGTCTCTTCCAATGGGGACCAGGACCAGGATCGGGGCCGCCCGGCAGCTCCAGGCAGCTGCCTCCTCACATCCGACTGCAGCCAGGCACCAGAATCAACTGAGAGGAAATCAGGGCCGCTCCTGACTGCACCCTGACTCTCCACCACCTGTGCCAGGAGGGAAAACTCTCCCCCTCCCTTTTTCCTTCTTTTATTGCTGTTTTCCTCACTGTGGAGCGCAGGCAGGGTTATCCTTGCTCCCACTGGGAGCACCACAGTGATCAGTCCTGAGGGATGTGCTGGGGGAAGATGGGAAGAGCCGAGGGGAGCTCCCGGGGCATCCTGACTCATCCCAGCCGGCGCCGGGGGAGCCGGTGGGCACGGGGAGCTCTCTGCAGGAAATCCCACTCCCTCAGCTGGTTTTCCTTTCTTTTCTGCACTGGGATGTGAAAGCAAAGAGGAGAGCACGGCCCTGTGCTGGCCTCTCCATCACCTGTTGGGGGGAAAGCCTCCAACACCTCCAAAAACTCTCCGCAGTCTCCGCATCCCCTTTTCCTGGCCAGGCAAGGAGAAATAAATATCCCTCCCCGAAGCGTAACGCTGCGCAGGGTGATTAAGAGGGAGTTACATCCTCGTCAGTGCAGAGAAAAGGAAAAAAAATTGATTTACAAGCAGTATTATGATAATCTCCTTCCTGCAGGAGGGAGGGTGGGCTCCCCATGCTCTACCAGAGCCATCAAGGAAAATTTAGAGGGAGAGAGAGGCAACGCAATTAAGCGGCCTGAGCTCCAATGAATCAAGATCTGAAGAAGGGAAGAGAGGGAAGAGTCCCGCTCCCCGCTCCCCACATTCCTGTGCCGGGGCTCCTCCGAGCCTGCTGCCACCCAGGGCTGCTGGACTGATTTGATTTAGGAAACACAAACAAACCAAAGCAACCCAATAAGTGCCTGGCAGGCATCGGCGGTTTGGAGCGGGTAACCCAATAACTGCAGGCACAGCACTGCTGGGGCTGGGCAAACCCAATCCAGGGAAACCCCCCGAGGCTCCTGCGAGCCCCCGGAGCCACGGCCATCCCCACGCACCAGGCAGGGGAAGGGGATGCAACTCACACCAACCTGCCCCCAAGCCTCCCCCAGCAGGGAGAGGTTTAAATGTGTCATTTCCTTGCTGTTTCCTTCTTTATCCTGCAGCCTGGCCGGGCTGGAGGAGAGGGGGACCTGTGCCACCTTCACCCTGTGAGATGCCAGGATGTTTTCCTGCTGCTGGGAAGATCTACAGTCCTTGCTAATCATCACCCAGTGCTGCACACACTAAATCCTCTTTATTCCCCCACTCGCTGCCCTGGTGCCTCTCTCCATCCCTGCCCACTCCCCAGTCCCATCAGCCAGGTGGACCTTTCAATTCCCAGTGTTACTTTTGAACCCAAACCCTATTTTCCTGTGATTCTTCCCCTTTCCCTCCCCGCTCCTCTCACTCCCACGCTGCCGTTTATTCTCTCCCGAGCACAACTGTCCCCCAGCCCCCGATGCTTTGATGAGCCCGTTTGAAAGGAGAAGATGACGCTCCATGTGAAGGAAACGCTTTTCAAAGGCTGACACAGAAATAGCTGATAGGCCTGACGTTTCCTACTTTCCTCTTGTTCCTTGTAAACAAGGAAAAGAGGCTGCGGTGTCCCAGTTTAACTGCCTGGGAGTTTCACTTCCCAGCTCCAAGGAGAAGCGGGAAGAAAATGAACCTGGAAGGGATGTGGCCTCTCACACGTGGAAAATGTGCTCCCAGAGCTGCTCTGCCCACCGGGGATCTCCCAGCTCCCATCTGCATCCCAGCCAGGTGCCAGGCTGAGTGAGAAGCTGGCAGTCTCACTCATCTTTTCCAACCTCACAGCTCCCAAGGGAATGGGAAATGCCAGTGCTGCTGCTCCTGGGAAGTCCCTCGCTGGTGATGTGCCCATTCTGCCTTCCCTTTCCAGCTGGGATTGGGTTATACAGCTCTGCAGGAGACTCAAGAGCACCTCATCCCTGTCCCAGGATCTGCAGGGAACGATGGCAGCTCAGCCTGCGCTGTCCCACACAGGCTCCCTTGTGCTGGTCCCTTCTCTCTGCAAGGGGCACATCCTCCTTGTCCCACCAAACCACTGGAGCAAAACACACCTATTCCAGGGAATCTGCAGTTCCAGAGGGGAAGAGGTGAGTAAGGGAGTCCCCAGGAGATGACAGGGACCCCACAGGAATTGTGAAGTCCTTGAGGGACATGTTTCAGTGATCCCCAGCACGCTGCTCGCCCAGTGCAGGTGGAAAACAGGGAAAGTGTCTGCCCCAGCACCAGCCTCCCAAATTCCTTCCACCTGTCCAGATGATGAAGGAGCCTCGTGACATTTGGGGGTGGCACATCCTGTCTGCATGACGAGACACCAGCCACCAGTGTCCTTACAAGGACAAACCACAGCCTACCCCAAAGGTGGCAGGAGGGAAGACAAGGCTGCAGGAGTCCCCTTGGCTCTGCCTTGCTCACCCTTCTGGGCTTCCAGCTGGGAACTGTTCAGTGCCTAAATCCAAAGGGGACCTTAAAGCCCATCTAGTGCCATCCCCTGCCATGGCCAGGGACACCTTCCACTATCCCAGGCTGCTCCAAGCCCCAGCCAACCTGGCCTTGGACACTGCCAGGGATCCAGGGACAGCCACAGCTTCTCTGGGCACCCTGGGCCAGGGCCTCCCCACCCTCCCAGGGAACAATTCCTTCCCAATATCCCATCTAGCCCTGCCCTCTGGCAGTGGGAAGCCAGTCCCTGTGTCCTGTCCCTCCATCCATTGGCCCAACTCCCTCTCCAACTCTCCTGGAGCCCCTTTAGGCCCTGGAAGGGGCTCTGAGGTCTCCCTGGAGCTTTCTCCTCTCCAGGTGAACACCTCCAGCTCAGAGAGCATCTCAAAGCATCTCCACAATGATCATTATCCAAGCCAAGGGCAACACTGGATCCACATCCAGGATCAGAGCCAGGAGAGGAGCCAGCATGATCTGCATGATCTCCATGGGCCCCAGAAGTGATCCCTTGGGATTGAGCTCAAGCGCTGGAGAAGCTGCTCTCAGCCACGTGAGAGCCTGGCAGGAGAGGCCAAGGCTGCCTGTGGAAGGACCAGAGGCTCAACGACAAAGCTGCTTGTCTGGGAACAGGCGTGGAGATTTGCTCCTTGCCTGGATACTTCAAAGGGCTTAAATCCCAGTAAATAAGCATGACTGTGCAAGAAGAAAGCAACTGGAATCAAAGACCTGATTGTGTTTTAGCAGCCTGTCCTGGGAGCTTTCCTGCAGCAGAGATGAGGAAGAAGTGGGTTTTTCACCCTCTACCACAGCCTAAGTGACAAACCCTCCTGAATCGGAGCCAGCTGGAGCCACAGCACCAGCCCACGGCAGGGAGCTACGGAGAAGGGAGAGCAGCTTCCAGATGAGGTGTCTGTGCTGTGCCCACAGAGCTCATAAAAAGGGATTAGCATGTTAACCACGTAATTAAACATGAAAAACTTAGCAGGCGCCTTCAAAGGCAGGCACCATACCCCAGAGGTCACACTGCAGTGCTTGCTGTGCAGCTGCTTTAATTATGGGGCTCCTCCTGGGCACTGGAGAGCTCCCAGCTGCTGAAGAGTCTTTCCACAGACTGCCAGGGCTGCATTTCACCTCCCTGTGCTGCGGCCACAAGTGGATTTCACCCCAAATTCACCTGCCGTGGAGCTCTTCAAGCCAGGTGCGATGGGGTAATGCATTTCATGCACGGCCAGTCTGTCTGGAGATATCCAACACCTCCCCCAAGGTGGCCCTGCAGGGTCACCCCTTTCAGCCTCTTCTCCATGGAAGTGCTTAACAATGAGAGCAGCCTGTTTTGGGGAACACCTGCAGCTCCCCAGAGCTGGTACAAACCCCGAACTCCAGGGGTGTACAGCCCCTGGAATGGCTGGTGCAGTGAAGGACAGCACAGACTCGTGCTGACTGCTCCTGGGTAAAACATCCTCCTGCCTCAGCTCCTGAGCTCCAGAGGTGCCGGGGAATTGCTCTATCTTTTCCAAAAGCACTTCCCACCAGCTCTGCCACCTGTGAGTGCCGCTATCCCAGCACTTCCCTGAGTGTCACCGACCCCAAGCTCCCAAAATCCTGCAGCTGTGCAAGAACCTCACCCCAGGGAAGGGCAAGAAATCTTCCCCAAACTCATCCTCCCGAAGGAGGGAGGGGATGCTCAGGCATCGAGGGCGGATCGAGGGCAAATCCTCAGAGGAAAGCAGGCTCCGGAAAGAAGAGACGTGGCATTAACAGAGCAGGACCTCCCGGGTGGGAGGAGGCGAGGGACAGGCAGAGGCAGTGCAGGGATAAGGACAACTCGTGTCCCCAGGTGTGCCGGTGACCTTCCCCAGGCCCAAGAGTCACCTGCAGACACCAGCTGTCCTCAATCCCCTGCTTTATCTTCCTGGGACACTTCTCAAATAAGCAGAGCATCCTCGTGCCGCTCCGCTCCGAGATGGAGCTGCGCATTTTTAGCCTGTTTTGACAGTGTTGGCAGCAGTTGATGGGGTTTAGCTGTTTGTTTGGGGTATTTTTTTTCTACATCCTGAATTTCCTTCTGCAGCAAACAAGGGGGGAAGGTGCTGGTTTACTTCATTAAAGGAATCTTCAAAGGCTGCCCTGCACCTCCGATAGATTCCCAACCACCGGTGCAAAAAACAGGCATGCTGAATTATTTAAGTGTCTCTACCTGCACTCCCCCTCTGAGGTTGCCAACTCAACTCCTGCCAAGAAAGACGCTTCCCAGCACGGAGGATCAGGTGTAGGAACAAACGCAGAGAGGCTGGGAGTGCTCCTGAGGGAGGGAGAGTCAGGCTGGACGGGTGACCGCAGGCAGCTGGTCCCGCCAGAGCGCAGGCAAGCTCATGCACAGGTTAGTGCCACAGCCAGATCCCAGCACCCCCACGCAGAGTACTTTGGAATAACCTACTTGGAATTCTCAAATGCAGATAGGTCTTCTGCCCTGGGCTTGAGGCTAAATCAGCAAAATAAAATGAACAACAAATAATAATAATAACCCCCGTGTGTGATACAAGGGCAGGTGATTTGTGGGATCTTAGGGCTTGCCTGGAGCAATCGGCAGCTTCCAGGTGAGGCAGAGGGATGGTGCCATTGAAGCATTGCTGGACTGATATCCCATTCCCAGTGCCCTGTGTTTTCCTTGCCTTCACCACAGCAAAGACAAAAGCCCTGCTGACCTCCCTGAGCAGGGCAGGCTGTAATTTCCCTCTGATGTCCCCATTAACAGTCTGTTATTTGGGAACCTTTGCTCCTTGCTGAGATTCAGCAGCCGGGCAGCCTCTGCTCCCTCCAGAAGGGAGGGGATGGGACAAGGCTCCAGCTTCCAAGGAAGGCAAAGTGACAGCACTTTGACAAGCCCTGACAGACGTGGAAATGATGGCCCAGGCACCCTCTTTAAGGGAGACAAATGGGACCATCAGCTCTCTATGAACTCCTCTCTGTCAGAAGTGAAAATTTAGCAGTTTCTGTTTAAACCAAGGACTTGGAACACAGAGACAAATCCTACCAAAACCTACTGGGAGCAGAAACGCCTCCAGATTCTACAATGACAAAAGAGGCTGTGAAGATTTTTATTTTCTCTGCTCTGGTGTGACAGGAACCTGAATAGCTCCAGGCCAGCACGGGGAAACCGGCGAGTGAGCCCCGCTAGATTCATTTTCCTGCCCCAATTCAGTGATCACAAACTTCCAGCCATGAAAGTCGGCAAGAACTGATATTTCCAAATCCTTTCAGACATAACTCTTGGCTGGGAGTAGTGAAGAGAGCAGGATTTGTTTTTCAAGCCTGGAGTCATTACCACAGCCTGCATCCCGTGCCGTACGGATTTGCAAACCCTTCCCGAGGACAGCTGCCAGCAGAAAGCCAGCCAGGAAAAAGCCTTTGCAGGGAAAAAAGCCTTTGCAGGTGAGTGGGGCTGACACCACATCCCACCAAATCCATCGTGGATGTGCCTCCAGTCCCTCATTACAGAGCCCAGCACTGAGCCAAAGGAAAAAGATGGGACATAGAAATAGAGGGGTTTTGTTGTGAGCTTTCAGGTGACCCCTGGGTCAGCAGACCCAGGCAGCCTGAATTTTTGGCTGAAGTTCCTCATATCAGCCCCATTTCTGGAGGCAGGTGGCTCCAGGGAGCAGAGGTCTCACACCCCCTGCCAGCAAAGGCTTTGCTGTTAGTGACTGAAGCTGCACTACCGGTTTCTCTAGAGAGATTAAAAGAGAGGAAGAGCTTTTGGCTTTTTCCACTGAGAGCTCCTAAGTCAGGAGTATTTCTGCCCTCATTATTCACCAGACCAGCTCAGTGCTCGTAGGGAACGGCTGCAATAGGCAGGGAGGGCTTTTCCTGTTCTCTAGGGATGCAGATCCCTTCCAACAACATCCTTGTACAACTTTGAAGGTTCAGCAAGACCTTCAGCCCTGGAGACCTTCACATCCCTCCCCACAGCACTGGAGAGACCAGGCTGGGTCAGGACACCAGGACCACCAGACGCTGGAATTCTCTGATCAAAGCTAAGCAGCTGGGGAAGAAAGCCTAGATCCAACAATTTGAATCTCAAAAGCAGAGTGATTTTAGGGTTCTTTTTAAAGAGTTTCATCAGGGGAGATACAAACTGGGGCCCTCTGATACCTTCTTAATAGTGTTGTGCTTGCTGTTGCCCCGGCTGGAGTTCTCGTTGTGCAAAATATCCAGAGCTGTCTCTCTCTCCTTGAGCTTCAGTGCCTCGATTTCAGTCTTCAGCTCGTTGAGCTGCTCCTGCAGGTGCTTGCTCTTCTCCATGTACTCCACCCTAACACACACACAGAGAACAGCCCCGGGTTAGCACTGACCAGCTGCACGTGGTGACGTGACACCTGATAACAGAATTATAACAGGAACAGCTTTTCTTCATTATTTTTAGCATGTGGAACTGATAATATCAGTTTATAGCACACAGTGAGCTACTCAGAGCAATTATTTGTTCCTTATTAAAGAGGACCCAGACAGCCAAAACAGCAATAAAAGAGTAAGTTACATTATTATACAAAATTAAACCCAAGCTGGGTGGTATTTTAAGTCTCTCAATTTGCAAGTGAAGCTGACACACGTTTACACCACACAGTGGTTTAAGCAGCTACTCAGGAGAGCTCTACACCCCTGCACCCCTTCCCAAACCTGCTCCACAACCCCAATCCACGAATCTTCCCATGAGGAAGGACCCTGATGTGCTGACTCGTGGTGTTTTAGAGGGATTTAGCTCATAAACTGTGTGGGAGCAAGTGCTGTCCCCAAAATATCAGGTATCTTGTAGACACACAGCATCCCTGGCAGAGAGAAAGTCTTCCAAAAAAAAAAGAAAGAAAGGGAAAAAACCCAATCCTCAACACCAGCCATTCCCAGGACTTGTCCCAAACTGCTTTCCAGAATGAAAAATCAGCTGGAAAAATCACACCATGAGCTTTGTACCTGTGATTAACCCCCTGAGCCAGGTCAGAGGGCCAGCAGGGTAATAGGAACCCTTTCCAGTGCCAAAACTTGTAAAGAGGTTTGTCCCAGCACTCAAGGAAAGAGAACGGAGAAGACAGGAAAAGCATCCTATTGCTCTCAGCATTTGGCAGAGGCAGCTCTCCCTGCTCAGGAGAGCAGCATGACCTAGTTAGCAACCTGGGTACAGAACCAGGAATTATCCTGTTATTTTCAGCTTCTATCTTTTTCCTTCTGGCTTTGGGAAAAGTTTTGAAAAGTTCTTAATCTCCTGTCTCTAGGTCTGTGATTTCATACACGGAGAGGGCACTGAGCAGAGGCAAATTGAAGCACCCTCTGGGATCCAGGGGTGTGTCATTCCAGCCTCGGGAAGTTTTGGCCGGAGCGAGATGGATGAACAAAGCACATCATTACTACAGAGATTAAAATCTGACCTGCTTTGATTTCTGCTCCACTGGTAATTTCGAAGGCTACACTTACACCCTCAGGAAAACACAAGATCAAAGCTCATAATCACATCCACACTTGCTGGCTTGCACACTTTTTAAACAGGAATGTGACACAAATTCCAAGGAAAAGGGGTAAAAGCCCTAGTGCAGGACCTTAACACACCCCAGCTATCACCACATTCCCTGCAAACCCCCAAGCTCAGGGCTCCAGCACTCAGCCTCCTGTTAACTCTTTCCCACCACTGTGGGCAATTCCAGCCTGAGCAGGAGCCAGGATTCCCACACGGAGAGGAACTGCCTGGAGCAGGGCCCTGAGCTCACCTGTGAGCAGGTGGCAGGGACGGGTCTGTGACACCAGGTCCCCACCAGGGAAATGCTCAGCCAGGACAAGCACAGAATTGTTCAGGTTGGAAAAGCCCCCTGAGAGCATCAAGTCCAACCACTGCCCAGCACTGCCAAGGCCACCACTGATCCCTGTCCCCAAGTGCCACATCCGCACCACCCCGCGGTGCCAGGGCTGGACAGCCCTTCCCATGAAGAAATTTTCCCAGTATCCAATCTGAGCCTCCCCTGGCCCAGCCTGAGGCCCTTCCCTCTCATCCTGTCCCTGTTCCCTGGGAGCAGAGCCCAACCTCCCCCCCCGGCTGCCCCCTCCTGTCAGGGAGTTGTGCAGAGCCACAAGGTCCCCCCTGAGCCTCCTTTTCTCCAGGCTGAGCCCCTTTCCCAGCTCCCTCAGCCGCTCCTGGGGCTCCAGCCCCTTCCCCAGCTCCGTTCCCTTCCCTGGACACGCTCCAGCCCCTCCAGGTCTCTCTTGTCAGGAGGGTCCCAGAGCTGCCCCCGCACTGGAGGTGTCCCAGCAGTGCCAGCACAGGGGACAGGCACTGCCCTGCTCCTGCTGCCACCCCAGGGCTGGCACAGCCCAGGTGCCCTTGCCCTTCTTGGCCACACCTGGCTCATGTCCAGCACAAATCCCAGCCCAGGCTGGACTGGATGCATGCCACGTACTTCTCCTTCTCGATTTCCATGGACAGCCTCTTCATGTCCGTATCCTTGAAGTCGAAGGAGAGGCTCTCACTGATGAGGTTGAAGCTTGGCAGGTCAGTGGGCAGTGCTGTGGTACTTGAGTTCATGGACTGCTGAAGAGAGAGCACAAATTAATCACTCTGGGTCACACAGGTGTCACTACAGCAAATGTTCTGCAGTGTCAACGTAAAATCAGAGCAACGCTCGAGCCCAGAGTCCCAAGCACCAGATCAGCCTGGAGATCCCTTGCTCCATTCCCAATTTGCTCCTCAATTCAAAGCCATTGCTCTTCCAGGACTCTTTGCAGCACTAAAGAGGAGGCAAAACACCACCTGCCTTCAAAATCTATTGACAAAACTTGGTAAAATCGAGGGTTTATCACTGCTGTGTCACTTTTAAGTTGGACAGAAGCTGCCTCTTGGGAGTCATCCGTCAGCTATTTAAAATCCAATCAGGCTTATAAAGTTCAAGCTGTGAACAGGGACAATGTAAGACCCTGTGTGACAGCAGAGTCCTGCACTCCACAGCTCCCCAAAGCCTGAGCAAAGACTAATGTGACCCCAAGGATGCCATTCCAGCAAGGTCCATGGAGATGCACTGACACATTTTTATCTCCTCAGTAATTTACAGTTCCAAAGGTTTAGAAACCACTTCTAAATTCAGCTGGAAATGCAGAGATAACACAGCAAATCACTCCTGGAACACCTGAGCAAGGATCTGGGACTTTCTTCCTCCTGCAAAATGCTTTGCTATCCCCCAGTGACACACACTGCCAGGCCCTCAGATTTTATCTTCTCCTAAAAAATGACCCTTCTTCCTCTCAGTCAAAAATTCTGTCACACCTCTAACAAATGGGCTCATTAGGAGGAGAGGAAAAGCCTGATGGAGTCATGGCTCTGCTCCTTCAGCACGTTGGATGAGGTGGCAAACAGGGCACACGTCAAGGGTGGCACAGCAGCATCAGATGGGGCTGAGTCACAACTGCTGCCAGCCTGCTTAGCCCCACTCTGGGATATGAGAAATCCAGCCTGGCATCCAAAAGATCCTCCACCTCCCTCCTGGATGTTCCTTCTTGCTTTAGAGGATTCCCGTAAGGAAAACAACCTGCCCAAACCTGGAATGGCACTGCTGGGCACCTGCTCTAACAAAAGAGTTTGAGCTTCGGCTGGTTCTTTCTTTCCCTCATTCCCCCTATTTGGGGCACTCCAGGCACTGTTTTCAGTTAGCTCCACTTCAGCAAGACCTGCAAGCACTGGGGTGACAGATTTACTCTGCACAATAACCTGCCTGTTCCCTCACCACCAGCCTGGAATTCACAAACAGCCAGGGCTCCTTCCCAGCTCGGACAAATCTGAGAGGGACAACATTTCATCGAGCGGCGGAGCTGGAACACAAACACCTCGAACAAGCATAAACAAGGTGGTGCCTCAAACTGCACTTGGCCTGGTTGGAGCCTTCCGGGTGAGTTAAGACCCACACGACAAGGAAACCCAACTCCTTACTCCCCCTTTGCTGCCAGCACGGAACAAAGGCACATTAATTCTGGAGCAGGCGCTGGAAGGGACAGCTCAGTACCTAAATTCCAGTCTCGAAGGAAAGGGGACAGGTCTGCCAAAGCACTTAACTGATTTAAATACTTGCATCCCATTGACATTCAAGTCCCTTCCCTGTAAGGCACACAGGTGTTCCCAAAGCCCTTCCCACGTGAGGTTCTCCCGTCCCTGCAGCGCAGGGGAGCCAGGAGCATCCGAGCCAGCCTGCTGGCCTTCAAACAACCTTTAGCTTGTTTTTTTTCAGCACAAGCATTGTCGGGTTTTGTTTTTAAAAACTCCCAACAGCAGCAGTAAGAGTTGAGCAGGAATTTCAGTTGCTGCAGCCATTAAGGCCTGAGCCAATTCATCAGGGTTGCTACAGCCACTTCCTTCCCTTCCCTTGGCACAGCTCTGCCACGGAGCAAGGAAAAAATTGGTGGAGAAGTCAGAGAGCAGCAGGAGTGAGGAAGAGTATGGAAAAAGCAAAGAGTGAGAGGGTTCAGGGCTCTCAAAGGCACAGGCCGGATATCTGGAGCAAAGCATTTAACAGAATCATGGAATGGGTTGGGTGGGAAAGGACCTTAAAGCTCATCCAGCACCATGCCCTGCCATGGGCAGGGACACCTCCCACTATCCCAGGCTGCTCCAAGCCCCCGCCAACCTGGCCTTGGACACTGCCAGGGATCCAGGGACAGCCACAGCTTCTCTGGGCACCCTGTGCCAGGGCCTCCCCACCCTCCCAGGGAACAATTCCTTCCCAATATCCCATCTATCCCTGCCCCCTGACAGTGGGAAGCCATCCCCGTGTCCTGTCCCTCCACCCCTTGGCCCAAGTCCCTCTCCAGCTCTCCTGGAGCCCCTTTAGGCCCTGGAAGGGGCTCTGAGGTCTCCCTGGAGCCTTCTCTTCTCCAGGTGAACACCCCCAGCTCTCCCAGCCTGGCTCCAGAGCAGAGGGGCTCCAGCCCTCGGAGCATCTCCGTGGCCTCCTCTGGACTGGCTCCAGCAGCTCCAGGTCCTTCCTGTGCTGGGACCTTAGCAAAAGGGGCAGAATTCCTGTTGCAGATTCCCTGCCATTTGCAACAATCCCGGGCAGGTGTTGCAGCAGGTGCTGTTATTTCTAATCCGTAGCCATGGGGTGATAAAAGGGACAGGGAGCTTTTTCCATATGTGTTTCCTCACCTGGAACAAAGTGCAAAGCCCTGTTCCTGCATTACAGCAATTTCCTGCCGTTAATAGAGGCAAGCACCACGCTGGCAGTGGTCATCCCTCCAATCCCTCCGGAATACAGAGCGAGACGGAGGATCCAGAGGGAGCACAGAGCAGCTCAGGAGGTTCCCCCCACAGGGAAAGCTCCTCCTGGTGCTGCCACTGCCTTTACTCTGCTGCTCAAGAATTTGGGCAAGCCCAAACCAGCCACTTAGAGCTCCCACAGGATCAGAGAGGAGGTGATTGCCTTTATCTGGCACCTGAAGGGCACTGAGGGAGGCAAAGAGCTGTCGCTAAATCCATAAGGAATGAATTGTTCTCCGAGCCCTGACGGCCTGAGACTCAGATCCACATCTCACTTCTCATGCATCACCTACCAGTGACATCATAAAAGCAGCCTGGGCTTCAAGGACTAAAAAGACACTGAAACAAGCTTTAAAGAACCAGGATTGGAGACTGGAAAGTTGAAAAACAGATCTATTTAACTGTTTATTTTGGCTTTTCTGCAGCACAGAGTTAGATTAGGGATTGGACTCGATCTCTTAAGGGTCTTTTCCAACCTAAATGATTCTACATTCATCCACTCCCTCCTTCCTCTCTTCTCTTGGGAAGTCCTGCTTAGCTCCCAGTGTCAGGGGACGACACAGCACAAGTCTGGGACCATGGAAAAGAACAAGCCCAGTGTTACACCCTCGTTCAGGAAGAGAAAAGTTGGAATCCTGCACCATTCATCAGAGCTGCCATTTACCTGAGGGACACGAGTCTCCCAAAACCAGCTTTCAAAACAGGTTCCCTCCATGTGCTGGCAATCCTGGGAAGTGTAACAGAGGATGGAAGGGCCCAGCAAGATGTTTTCACCTGGATATGGACATGCTGGTCACACCAGCCTCCTCCTGACCTTGGAAAACAACAGCCATGGAGTCTGTGCAGCACAGCCCTCATCCCAGGGCAGGGAGAGGGGCAGGAAGAGCAGCTGCAAGAGGGGACCCTGCCACCAAAATGGGGAGGAAAAAAACATTTCCCTTCCCACCAGGCACTGGCCGTGCCCAGAAGGCCAGGGCTCTTTAGGGAAGGCAGAGGACACAACCCCACATGTCTGGAAGTGGCAGCTCTGCCTCCAGGCAGATGCAGCTGGAGGGATGGAGCAATCCCACAACATTCCCACTAACGAGGCTCTAACTCCACAGGAACAGAGAGCAGAGCCATCCAGCTGCTCCCTGCACCAGGATTTCGGCACAAGGGCTTTGAGCTGGGGCTCTGCTGGTTTCACTAAGGATGGACATGGCAACACGAGGGAACACAGATATGGAAGAGCTGCCCAAATTCCACACTGGGCTGGCGTAGCCATGCAGCAGAGTTCCAACAAGGACACCTCTCCCTGTGCACAAGTTAAATCCAGAATTAAGAAGCTGGTGCATCCCAGAATTCTAGTGACTTGTAAAAGAAGGAGGACTCCAAAGCTGGGCTTTATCCAGCACCCACTGACTGAGTGTCCCAAAGCTGAGAGCACCTGATTATTTTCCATCACTGTTATTTTTAACAGCTTCCAAATATTCTTGCAGGGAACTCCAGGGAATTGGGACGAAAAGTTGCTTCATCTCAACCCCTCTCCAATCTGCTCCTATAAAGTTTCCAGAGGAGGGGGGAAGGAGCCTGCAGGTACAAATTCAAGCCTCGGTGCTGGCATGTCCATAACTCTCATGTCAAGCCGATTCCTGATGCTCTTCCTCTTCCCCCAGGCCAGCAAGGAACACTGGCAGATGTGAGCTGCAGGGATGGGGACACTTAATGGGGTTTGCAGGCACAATTAGGGAAGCAGAAGAAAAGAACTGCCAGACAAGTCAAAGCAATGGTCATTTAGTCCGGCATTTCGATGCCTGGCAGGAACCAGGACCAGATGCTTCAGAGGAAGGTGTGAAATCCTCTTAATGGACAATTATGGAATAATCTCCCTTCAAGTAAGTTTTTTTCCAGCACATAAAGGTCCAGTTTATGCCCAAAGAATGAATTTACAGGTTCTGAAGAGTGTTTATCCCACCTAACAAGAATAAGGACATACTTAACCCTATTTTAAAGGTTATTGCTGAGCTGCTGCACTCCACACGTGCTGGCAAAGTGTTGCTCTGACATGGCTGCTAAATTGGTTTAAAATTTGCTGCTTTAATTTCCCCAGCAGCTCCTTTGCTCTCGTAGCAAGAGGTGGGTGGGAAAAAAAAAAAAAAAAGAGCATAGTGAAGTTCTGCTGGATGAGATGCAGGGATGAAAAGGGCAAGCACTGCTCAGGATTTCTGAGCAGCAAAGAGACAGCTCAGCCCCCTCCACGGCTGGGATGGAAAAGGAGGCTCCTCCAGGCTACACAGGAGGGCATGGAACTGAGAATTACAACACAGATCTCTCTTACTGTGTAGGAAGACTTGCTGGTGATCTCCAAGAGCTTCTGCTTCGCTCTGCGCTCCGACTCGCGAGCCTCCTGCAGGTCCTGCTTGAGCTGATCAGCCTCCTTTGCCCTGCAAAGACCAACAGCAAACAGCAAATGTCAGACTGGAGCCAGGAGGAACGAGAGGATAGAGAAGTAGGATCACAGTGTAGGAGTGGAAAAGGCAGGAAGAGATGGACGAGGGCTGTGTTCATCCGAGCAGAAGGGCTGACACCCAGCAGGCTCTCACACGGAAAGGAGTAACCAGCTGGAAGGAAACAAGGCCGATCTTTTACTTGCTCACTGCCACATTCACCGTGGGACCTGGGCTCGGGTAGCAGCAGGGTGGAAACACCAGTTTTAACAAGGAGTAAAGTCTCTGTTCAAGGCTAACCTGGAACAGAACTCATGGCTGGAAAGGAGAACTGAACTGAGAGATAAGTAGAGGAATAAGGAGAGAGTAGGGAATGTAGATCTACCATCCAGAGGAAGAACAACCCCCAGGTGTTATTAATGTTGTCAAATACTTTGGGGAATGCAGCGAGGGATTGCAGAAAGCACCCAAAAGCAGAGCTGGCTTTTGGAGAGGGAAACCAGCTGGGCCAAAGTGCCATTTGCTGTTGGACACGTGGGAAGCTGAGGGAGGATAACTCAGAGGGATAACTTGAAGGGACTGGGAAGCAAAGCAGAGGCAGCTGCAAGGTTGTACCCTCTGACCTCCTCTCCGACTCCTCGGCCATTTTCAGTGCCAACATCTCTGCCTCCAGCACCTTCTGCTCCATCAGCCGCTTCTCCTCCTCGGTCCGGATGGCTGTGGCCTTGATGCGCTGCATCTCCTGCTCGGCCTCAGCTGCCTTCTGAGCCAGCAGCTTGGCCTCCTCCTCTGTGATCTGCGCCTTCTCCGCCAGCAAATCGGCCGTCTCCTCCGACCTCATCTGACAATTCCGGGACACGAAGCCATTAAGCACAGCCAATGTCTCCCCAAATGTGCCCACAGCTCCCGGACAAGGGCCCCGAGCCGCTCGCTCTGACACGCTCCATAGAATCCCTCCCTCCCATGAAAGCCGGCAGCCGTCTGCCACCAAGGCCGGGATGTGCCCAGGCTCCGTCCCAAATCATCCTCTTTGTGCTCCTCCCAAGCAGCCCAGCAGGATGAAATAGCTCCATCCAGCCTGCTGCTCACTGGCCACTGGCAGCAGTTTGAGAGCAGTCTTAGGGCAGTCATAGTGCGCTTCCAAAAACACTTCCGTAGCGGAAAGACTGAGGAGCAGCTGCAGGGCTTGGGAAACGGCCTCCCAGGGACCTACCAGAGCCTCGTTGGCCATCGTTGCCTCCTCCTTCAGCTGCATCAGCCTCCTCTCCAGCTCATCCCTGGTCCTCTCAGCCTCTTCTCTCATTTGCTTCTCTCGCGCCAGGCGCTGCCGTTCCATCTGGGAAAAAGGGATTGGGGAAAGCGAGGAGAAAAACACACGTGAGGAAGGTTTTCCATGGATGAGAAAGAGTCATAGTTGGGGTCAGAGCACTGCTGCCTCCTCCCTGCTTAGTGACGACGGGAACATCCCTGGACTGGGGTGACCTGATCAAAGAACAGAATCATGGAATCACTTAGGTTGGAAAAGACCTCCAAGATCATTGAGTCTGACTGTTCCCCCAGCACAGCCAAGGGCACCCCTAACCCATGTCCCCAAGTGCCACATCCACATGTGTTTTTAACCCTTCCAGGGATGGTGATTCCACCACTGCCCTGGACAGCCTGTTTGAAGCTCCCCTGAAAAGTGCCAGTCCTGAGACAATTCCCATCCTCTGCTCAGGCTGTCACTCACAGCATGGCCACAGAAGCTGCCTGCAGGTGATGATGTCCCCAGACAGTGCCCTCCTAGGCTGAGTCACAGGGCAGACCAGGACAAGTGGGTCTTGAGATCCCCAGCTTAACTCTCTGGAGTGCCTTACAGCAGGACTGGGCTTAAGGACAGTCCGAGGGCATCTCCCAAATGCCACAGCACGTGGCAGGAGGCTGAAGGACAGGGATAGCTGCTCCTTTTGATCAGATATCCAACCCAGCATCCTGGAACCTTCACTTCCATTTGTTCAGAGGGAGGTCATACAGAGTGCAACCACCTCTGGCAACTCCTGGGTACAACAAACCCTCTCCGTTTGCAGGGAACAGCAACGCTTCTCCAAGAGGGGAAGATCCAAGCCACCAGGATCTGCCAGCTCTTCCCAGAAGATGCTGGGAGGGTTGTTGTGCCCAGGGACTGCCTCTCCACTAGCCAAGAGCCCAAGGGAGCCATTGAGCTAATTAACACACTGAGTTTAATTCCTGCAGTCCCACAAGGATGGGGCATTATAAATATCCATGCTGCAGCCAGGACAGGAGACCTGCTGGGTTTAATAAGGGAAGGAAGTGAGACAAGGCACATTTCTCTGCTCCTTGGACACCAGCTGTGCTCTGAAAGCGGGACGCCCACTGTTCCAACCGTTCTGCTTCCTTCTATTAAAGGTTCCCCTCATTAATTATCATTATGATCTGCATCCCACTCAGGACTTCCATTAACAAGAATTCCTGATCTAAAAGGGCTTTCTGAAACCAGTTAAAACTGTGGATGCTGGGGAGGGAGGAGGGAGCAGGGCAGACAGCGCGGTGGCTCACTCAGGACAGGAGCCTGATCTTTCCCATGGAGCCCAAGTGCTCTGGATTTGGGAGCTCATGTGAAGCCATAAAGCTGCTGCTCCCTCCCAGTGCCCTCACGTCTCCCAGCAGCCCAAAGAAACACAGGATCTTGGGTCTGGTGTTATCCAAATACATCAAAAACTCATAGACTGTAAAACTTACAGACTCATGGAATCGTTAAGGTTGGAAAAGCCCTCTAAGATCAAGCCCAGCACCACTGTGTACACCACAAAACCATATCCTTAAGTGCCACATCCACTTTTGAACTCTTCCAGGGATGGTGACCCCACAAATTCCCTGGGGAGCCCATTCCAGTGCCTGACCACCCATCCTTGAAGCCACCAGCACTTGGACACTGCACTGCTCCTTCCAGGGACCTTCTGCTCCACTAAGGACATGGCTTAGTGAACACAGTGGTGCTGGGTTGATAGTTGGAGATCTCAGAGTGCTTTTCCAACCTTAATGGTTCTACAGTGCCAACTCCTTCCTGGTCAGAGGAATCTCTGCGTGAAGCACAAAGTCCCCCTTCCCCAGTGGAGCTTGTAGTGACTCAAGTCCTGTCCTCTCCTGCCACTCCACGAGCTCCAGGAGGGAGAACTGCTTCAGGAGGTGCCTGAAGGACAAGTCACATCCCACCTCCAGCCCAGCTGAGTACCTCAATACCACACAAGCACCTTGCGAGGTGCCTGCAACACAAGACACATCCCATTTCCTGGCCCAGCTGAGCACCTCAGCACCACACAGATACTGAGAGAGGTGCCTGAAGGACAAGCCATGTCCCATCTCCAGCCCAGCTGGGCACCTCAGCACCACACAAGGATTGAGAAAGGTGCCTGAAGGACAAGCCATGTCCCATCTCCAGCCCAGCTGAGCACCTCAATACCACACAGACACTGAGAGAGGTGCCTGAAGGACAAGCCATGTCCCATCTCCAGCCCAGCTGGGCACCTCCACGCCACACAAGCACCTCTGTGGCCGCGCTCAAACCCAGTAACGCACCAGACCCGTGAGCACAAGCCCCTACTGGATGCAGCGACTGCTCTGGCTTCTCCTGCTCCTCTCTAGTGGCTTCCCTGCCAAAGGGCCATTTATATTCCGAGCACCAGTGCTCATATTAGCTGTGTGGGTTTCAGTGAGTAGAAAAGGTCTACGAGCAGAAAACAATGATTCATACAATTCAATTTGCTGATCTCTGCTCGTGGGCTCCACGTCGCTGCCTCCGCCGTGCCGTGCCGGCCGCCTGGGCTGACCCATGGCACAGAGAGAGGCCAGTGTGGAATTAGCATTCCAGGCTGCAGAGCCCGGAATGTCGGCGTGCATTCAATCAGCCTGCAATTAGAAATGAGGCAAAGAGCTAAGGCAGAGCATGGCTCCCCCTCGCAGCCCCTGATTTATCAACTGTCCCAACACACGTCTTGCCACGCACTTGTAGACACCCAGGGCAGCTCTTCCCTCCTGTCCTCTCAGTTTTGTTCCCAAATTGGGGGCTGGACTCAGGCTGCCATCAACCTGCAGAGCCAAGCTGAGATGACTGCAGAGCTGGGAGCAGGCTACTAAAAAATGTTCAGCTGGACCTTCCCTCAAAGCTGCTTTGATGCCGTTCCAGAGACCTGTCCTTCCCAAGCCCATCTGCATTTCTGATTTTGGCTCACTGGTTTTGGGACATGTGGCTCACCTGCTTCCTGGCCTTCTCCTCCCTGGCCTGTGCTTTCATCTGCTGGACCTCCAACGAATCTGCCTTCCTCCTCCTCATGAAGAGGTCGTGGTTGCCAATGCACAGCTGAAGAATCTGTTCCAGTCAGGGGTGAAGAGCGAAGAGAAACAGCTGTACACGTGATGGCAATGAGGCGGTTTGTATTCTTGACACACAGAAACACTAGAATTGCTTTGATTTGGTGCTTGTTAGTGCTTCCACCCACTGAGCTCCAACCCTGCGAGCTCTCACAGCCGTAGGAGGGGCAGGGAGCCAGGTCCCACACCAAACACCAGCTCCTGGGTATAGCAGCTCTTTGCAGAGACCAATTTTCTGTGCCTCCAGCACAGCACGGGTGTTGTTTTACACCCACCCTAAAAAGGCAAGAGGCCAAATAATGAAATAAAAATTGCTACAGCTCTGCCCGGCTACCTGGTTCTCATTGCCCTCTTTCTTTAGGCTCAAGATGAACTTGCACCTTCTCCCCAGTGTATGTTTAAGGCACTGAGATTAAAAAATAAATTAAAAGAAAAAAAAGGAAAATCACCTTCCACTTGGACAAAAAAACTTATCAAAAAATTGCTTGGGCATCTCCAGATACCTTTGCTGAAGGGATTTGAGCCTCAGTGTGGTTCTCTCTCTGGTAAGGATCAGAGAGGTGGCAATGCTAGAGGAGGGTTAGCACAAGGTGGGCACACAGAGGAGTGAAAAGATTTTCTGGCAATAAAATCAGGGTTCTAAATTTGGATTCTTTTCTAAAGGACTGATTTACATGCTCTTCTTCCATTTCATAACATTATGATCAGAATCATGGAATGGTTTGGGTTGGAAGGGACCTTATAGTCCATCCAGTGCCACCCCCTGCCATGAGCAGGGACACCTTCCACTGTCCCAGGTTGCTCCAAGCCCCATCCAGCCTGGCCTTGGACACTTGCAGGGATGGGGCAGCCAGAACCCAGGTCACAAATGGCATTTCCCAAGTCACCAATGACTTCTCTGGAGTCAGAGGAGCTTTCAGCACTATGAACCTGATGTTGCAGGGAATGAGGAAGCCCCATTTCGTATGGCATGTGAAGCAGAGCTAACAACCAGGACAGCAAAGGTCCCTGTGTCACCTAACAATGGATCCGAATCCAGAACATCAGCTAAAGCTGGTCTCCAACACGGACAGCTCAATGCAGCCCATCCTTGTCCAAGCAGAGTGTCCTCAGAGGGGAAAAGCCAGGACTCTGGTAAAGGTGCCCCCCAACACAGGGCAGAATGGGAAAGATCCACAGGGGAAGAAAGAGGAACTGAGCAAAGCTGGGACCTGTATTTACTAAGTGCTTCCACTATTTAGACCAGCTGAAAGCCAAGAGCTCTGAAAGGGAGCAAAAAACAGGGGAGGGGGAGACATTCTGTGGAGGAGCTTGTCTTGAGCCTCCCCCTTTTCTCCTTCAGCAAGCAGCAACTGCTACACCCCATCACAGCTACACAGCAGCAGCTCCCTCTCAAAGGAAAAGCCCCAAAAGCTCGTTTTCTCACACTCTCTGCAGAACCCCCTGCTGCAGGCAGTAAAAAAAGACTGTCTGTGCACTTACCAGCTTATTCACACGCAGCTTTGATGAATTGAATTTAAAAACATCAATCTTTTTGTCCAATGGCTTAATCGTAAACTGAAAAGGAAAAAATAAAGAGGGAGAGAGTTATCAGAGAGTGGTGCATTAAATAAAAACGCAGCTATAAAATTCCTCCTGAAAGCTTTGGCTCAGAGCAGGTCAGCAGGGTCAGACACACGGCTCAGAGCCGTCCCCGTGGCTCTGAGCCAAGCAAGAGGACTCGCATCAAAAGCAGCCAAGGAGACAACTGTTCCTCCAGTCAGGAAAATGTGGGGGCCTCAGGAGCTGGCGTCCTCTGCAGAGAACCCTGCAGAGGTGGGGTTCAGCTCAGCACCTCCCCAGGCAAGGTGCTGCTCTCCTGGGAGCTGCAGGGAACACAGAAACCACAGCAGGAACTCAGGATGCTTCCAAAGGGAGGAAAAACCAGCTCAGCTGCCCAATGGAACCACAGAATCATTAAGGTTGGAAAAGCCCTCCAAAATCATCAAATTCAAGCGTCAACCCAACACCACCGTGTTCAGACTCAAGCCATGTCCCTAAGTGCCACATCCACAAGTGTTCTGAACACTTCCCTTGGCAGTCTGGGCCAGGGTTTGACAGCCCTTTAATGAAGAAATTTTCCCTAATATCCAACTTAAACCTCCCCTAGCACAACTTGAGGCTGTATCATCTCATCCTGTCACTTGTTAAGTGGGAGAAGAGCCCGACTCCCACCCGGCTGCACTCTCCTGTCAGGGAGTTAAAAGGGCAGGAGAGCTGCATTAGGAACACAGCGAGGAGCTGCTGCCCTTCCCACCGACACCTCCACTCAGAAGAGCTCCCCAAAAGAACTTCCCATGCATTTTCTTCTCCAGAACTCAGCTGCATCCTAAGACGTCCCCACAGTTCAAACTATTATTCCCTGGCTCTAACTCATATTTACACTCCATGTGCCAACCAACCAGCTCTACCCATGCCTCAGCTTCACCCTCTCCAAAGCTCTCCCACAATGGCTCTCTTGAGAGGAGAGCGGTGGCACAAATCCCTCAAGGGTTTTGGTAATGCAGCCCTTGGATGGCGAGAAGCCTCTGCACTATCAAAAGGGTACTTGAAGAGATGGAGTGCTCTGCAAGATGGCATTTTTTAGGAGACATGCACATATTCCATCACTCCCCCACACGCTACAGAAATAACGGGCTGAGGAGCTGGAGCAGACAGAGTGTGTCCATTAGAGTGGGAGATCTGTCAATACACAGCCCTGCCTGCAAAGGGCCTGCCCTGGCACTGCCTCGCTCTGGCAGTTTAAGAGCCAATCTTTTAAGACTTTCACAAAAGCAGACGTGCATGAACGTCCCTGGATTCGGGCTCCAGCAGAGCCCCCAGCAGTCACTGAGAGCAGCAGCAGGAATGTGCTGGGAGAGGAGTTTCAGCTCCATGTGAACAGTCAATCTTTGTTAGGAAGGATAACCCCAAGTGTGATGTCGGCAGAGCTGCTGTTCCCAGCTCCTGGCCCTGTTTGTATCAGGTCAGGCCTGCTCATGGGCACCTGATTACACAGATCATTGAGCTGATGGAAGGGATCCGTCTTTCCCCTGGAGAGAGCTCTGCTACAGTCCTGTGGCAAGGCCTGCTTATGGAGGGGTCAGTCCCTGCATTCTGGGGAGCTCCCACTGCACTGTCACAGGCAGGGAAGCTTCAGAAGTCACTCAGTGCTGGGCTTTTTGCAGAGTTGTGAAGCTCTTTAAGGAGTAAAGCAAGTAGAGACAATTCCAGCACAGATTTACTGCTTATAAAACTTCACAGGACATGCAATAAACACAGCTGATGAGAAACCTTTAGCTGCTTCTCTGATCAATATCATGTTTAGATTAGAAAACCATTTTTAATTAAGAAGTTAATTCTCTTCCTTACCATGAAGGCAGCTGGCTTCTTTGAGCAGCTCTCTCAGACTCACAATGGAGCTGCTCAGTCCTCCCTCCACAGCCAATTGCACTTCTGTTCTCAATTAGGTTTGGGGGCCAACAATCCCAAAGACTCATATTTAGACTGGATTTAATAAATAACTATCCAACAGCGGGCTTAAATTGCTCAACTTCCTCAAAAGATTCCAGCTGCTATGCCAAGCCCAGCAGCCTGAAACCCAAGATGATGTAATGAGATGGCAAGAGCCCTTCTCCCCAGGAATACATCTCCCTGTATTCCATAATACAGAATATAACCACAGTAATAAATACTGTAATATATTCAGTAAAGAAGAGATTTTAACTTCTGAACTCTGGTATTTGGGCTAAGCACATCAACAGCAATTTGGGGTTTTTGAAAAGATTATTACATAGAAGGTTTGAAACCAAAGAAGAGCACTAGCTCCCCAGTGATCCCTGCACGCCCACTCCTGCAAGGTTTCAGGAAGGCTTAGAGTAAGGTTTCAACTGGAGGAGTTGAGCTGCCCTTAACTAAGCTGGTGAAAGCAAGCACAGCAGACAGAGAAGCCAAGAGAAATAATTTTAAATCCCAGTTGTGTTCTTACTGCTCTCAGGGAAGAGGTGAGACACATCCATACCTCTTTATCGCTGTAGGAGATATTCCGGATCTCGTTCCACGGGAAGGAGATTTTAGGAGTCAACCTGTTGTCTGGGTCATAAATGTGAAGACCCAAGGCATCAACTCCAAGGAGCAGCTCTGTGCCCTTTTTATTCTGCAGAAGGAAAGGAAAGAGCAGAAATCAGCGGGAGGGTCAGACATGAACCACTGTTCATGTGTGTTCATGTCCTCTCCTGAGCCAGCCCCGAGCAGCGACCCAGCACTGGGTACCAGGAGCTGCTGCCTCCCCTCAGCACAGCTGGGGCTCCCCAAAGTGCCACCTCCCAGCTCTCTTGGCTCTCCAGGAGATGGAGATGACACTGGCAGGAAAACAGGACCCCCAACCCACCCAACTCACCCTGATGGCAAAGTAGTTCACGCCGTACATCTCCAAGTCCTGGGCTATTTTCAGATACTCCATTTCAGCTTCATCTCTGTCGGGCAGGAACAGTGTTTGGGAGGATCAGAGCGGGACATGGCTGCTCCTGCTGATCCTAAGCACTCACCAGGCTTTAAAGCCTGGACTGTCTCTATCACACGGGTCAATCCTGTCTTTGCTGGCAGGATCAATGAAGTCCAAGAGCAAATCCCACTCTGCAGTTGCCAGCATCTGAGTGGCTGCTGAGATACAGCACTCCGGGCCTGGCTTTGTTCACCTCCCAATCCCTTCAGCATAAATAGGAAATCCCTGGTTGGGATGCCACTGTTTCAGATCCATGGCTTTAGCTTTATCCCCCAAAAGGAGCATTTTGCCACCTGAGGCAGCCATACACAATTTGAATCCCTATTTCTTCTCCCAGCCCCAGAAGCCCCCTGATCCCTGATGCAGGTGAGTCCTTACTTTGCACCATTCCTAAATTCTCTCAAGGGCCCTGACAGAAACCAGGGGACAGCAGGGCACATGCAGAGCCATCAACAAAAGCTCTGAGCTCTTCCCAAGGCTGCTGCAGAAGTGTGCTGGGATTAACCTGCTGGCAGAGCTCATCCAGTGCCTGCCCAAGCTCCCCAAAGCCTGGTGACTCTCCAGGAGAGGGGACTGGCCCTGCCCCAGCACAGCAGCACAGGCTCACCTCGCTCTGCCCCGGTGCTCTGCGTACCAGGCTGTTATCCTTTCCTCCCACATCTCTGGAGTCATCTGGTACAGGTTTATTACCTGGGATAGGTGGGAGATAGAGACCAGGTCATAGTGCTGCTCCTGGCTCAGCAAGAAAGCCAGAAACACCAAGACAGGTCCCAGGGCCACGTCCAGCCTCAGGACAGCTTCGACACCGGCTCCACTGAGCTCCTTACCCGCTTGGGAAGCAATTCCTCCTGTGCCAGGAAGCCTCTCTTGTGGACGTTGGGATCGTAGTCGCCGTACTGGGAAGAAGCACAGATACGGTGTCCACCCCATGGTAACAACAAGGGCAAGTTAAACACTTCATCCCCTCACACCCACCCCTGAGAGACAGCAAACATGACCTGCTCACCCCTCCACCCCATGAGCAGAGAACCTGCTGCTCTCTAAGGTCTGGGTTTCTTTGTCATTTCATTGCTGAGAGAAACAAAGAGCTTCCTTCTACTCGTGCAGCAGAGGTGGGAGCAGAACAAAACTTCCCACCATCATAGAATCATTAAGGTTGGAAAAGGTCTCCACAGTCAAGTCCAGCCTGTGACTGAACACCCCTAAGGTCCCCAAGAGCCACATCTGCTCAGTTTTGAACATTTCCAGGGATGGTGACTCCAGCACTTCCCACAACTTCAGTTGATGATCATCACCAGGTGATGTCCACCATCAGTCCAGCTGGACTAGCTGATGATTGTCTATTCTATTCTCACTATCACACCCTCATTAACACTTCCCCCAATGCAGGGCAAGACTCTACAGCTGAGAGGTCCTTGCGGTTCCACAGGTAGTGGAACAAGGAAATAAGACATGGACAAAGACATGACCCCAAAAATTGATGGATAGCAGCGATCCTGGTTAGGCAGATGGCAGTTCCTCTGTCGCTGCTCATCATCCTAATGAATAAATATCAAAAAAATTAGAGGAGTTTGACAGACTCTTCTCAGGCAGGTGGTGGCTCTTCTGTCAGAGGGTCTGTTGCTCAACTGGGTCATGGAATCCAATTCAAATTTGTTAAGTGCATCCACTAATTACTGGTATTTGTTTAGATTTACATCTCTTTGAGCAGCATATAAAGTGACTGAGAAAGAAAACCGCTTATTAACAGATTGAAGAGCCGCGTGTCCCTGCGGTGCATGTGATAATGAATTTACCTCCTGCACGGCCTCAGAGGGCAGGAAAATGCCGGAGAACGGCTCCTCCAACAACCCAGCAAGTTCAGGAGAAGAACAAAGCATGTGAGGCACGTACACCGAGTGCTGTGACTTCCATTCACCTGGCAACCAGGACTTCTGCAGTGACAGAGGTGACAGTCCCCGACTGCACGAGACACAGCACCGTTTGCTCAAGCCACTCATTCTGCAAGCGAGGCAGCCCTTCCCTCCCTGCTCTTCTGGGCAACCTCAGCTCAGGAAGTGCAAAATGGTGACCATTTTTAAACCCAAGACCAAGAGGCACCCGGTGGTCATGCAACAAGTCAGGAGGCTTTTCCTCTCAGCCTCCTTTTCGTGCCAGGACCGTCGCATCGTGCACCGAAACCAGAGCTCAGCATCAAAAGTCTACACACATCCCACCTCTCCACTTGGGAGACAACACATGGGGATTAAAGACACAAATATTGATCTGGAGCCAATGCAGATGCAAAGGGAGCATGTAACAACAACCAACACTGACTCAGACTTCAATTAATAGAACAAAATCAGCCCGGATTTCATCCAAGAGGGTGCCGAGCAGCAGTAACTCTGTCTTCCAAGGTCTTGGAGCTCCTCGGGATGCAGCACTTTGCAGGTACACGGCCCTTGAGCCTCCCTCCAAAAACGAAGCAGCACTAAAAATGTGGCCCTGGCGAAGGAAACAACTCCAATAACCTTGGACAGGCAGCAAGTAAATAATTTTCAGGTGACGAAAATAATAGCAAATAGGATTAACACGATTATTTTCTGTTGTGATCTTCCGTGGAGATCCAAGACTAAGTATGGATTATGTGACTTTTCATGTGCTGAAAAATACTGCCGTGTCCCAGAGGAATATTTGTACTGAGAGGGGAGTCTGGATGAGAACATTAATTATTCACAAGTCAAAAATCAACAAATGGCTTAAGTATTGCAGAATTTGTTGGCTCAAATGATTTTGCAAACGTACTTTCTAAAGGCCTTTTCAATTAAATCATTACTTTCAAACTGTCATGGAATTTCAGCTCTTGTTAATTGAACGGTATAATTAATATTTATGATTGGGCATGGAATTGCCTTTACCACAATCATACACCTGGCTTAGATTGTTGGATAAACACAGGCACGCTCAGCTCCAAATTAACACCAAGTATTGCTCGTTTCAGGGAAAAACAATAATAATTAAAGAGCTGTTTGCTGTGCTACAAGATCTGAAGTGCTGCGAGAGTTGCAGCACGGCAGCGACCCGCATTTACGGGGCAAAAAATAGAAAAACCTCCTGGATGTTCCCATTTTTTTTTTCAGTTGATCCCACGTCTTTCCCAGCTATTTAAAACCTGAACCACCTCCAACCTCTGAAAGCAGTGTGGGTGGTTTGAACAGGGCTGGAGGGGAAAGCACATAGTAATTCCCCAAATGAACACAACGAGAGGGAAATAAATAAGCTGTTATTTTTATGACCCCCCTGTTTCCTTTGCTGTCTCAGATTGGTGTGGATGGACCAGAAGCACCTGGCTGTCAGTAAGTGGCTGTTGGATGCACACACGCTGCTGTGTCAGGCTATTATGCCCCTAATCATGCAAATCAGCACGTTATTAGTGAAATTACTGCGCTCACTGCCTGCTTTCTTGTCCAGGAAGGACATCAGGATCCTATTTAACTGGAAGGAGATGACCTGCAACATCTTTCTTCCCAGTTCCCTATCAAAGATGTGCTTTCAGCTTTTGCTTTTGCTGGGAATGAAAGCGCAGGGGGAATCCCAGGCTGGAGGGGCAGCAAGGAAAGGGATGTCTGAAGAAAAGCCCATTAGTGAAGAGCAGAAAAGTCATCCCTGCTCCACCTTCTCCTGATCTCAGCACGGTCAGAACTGCTCTGACTCCACGTGACCTTCTCCCAGTGCCCCAGGACATCCAAGGTGCCAAGGGGACAAAGGGGATGGCACAACCGACCTGCACCAAGTCACAGCCTGTTCCCGAGCACGTGAGCAGGAGGTAACAGAGCTCAATATTTACCCAATGTTTATTCATTTTGGCAGCAGGAAAAGTCATTCCCTACGTACCCTCAGCTCAGGTCAACGGAGAGAAAGCCAAGGAAGTGTTTACTCACGCACTCTAATAAGAGTGATGAATGTTTCACATGAACAGAAACATTTCTAAAAGCAACTTTTCTTTGCCCAGCTCATGAGTCTCTTGAACAAAACATGAATTCATCAATACTTCGATTATGAGGAGAAAACACCAATTTCTAGTCAATTCAAACAGTTACCATCAAAGAACATGGCACCCAGGGCTCTATTCAGAGTGTGGACTGAAGGGTTATGAGAATTATATGGCCATAGGGAAAAAACCATCCTGGATCAGGACCTCTCTTCAGGCAACAGGGCCAAACCCCCTGTCCCGCACTGCCAGCAAAGGTGGTCCCACAGACCTGCTCCTCCTAAACCTCTCCACAGCCGTGCTCCTCAAGGACAGCTGGACTTGCCAGACCCAGGCCCAGGGCATGGCCACCCGCCTGCGGTCCCATGAGCCAAAGCCTCCCAAAATCCCATCAGAGTCAGAACCAACACGAGCTGCAGAGATGACGTGGCTGGGCTGTGCTCAGACTGCAGTCGCTCCTTGCCCAAAGACAAGATCTTTGCACACGTGAACTGGAGCTGAGCTCCAGGAGCTGTTAACAGAGCAGCAGCACATGGTGTGCATACACAGGGAGAAATGATGGCCCCACTGCAAGAATGTCCCTGCCACTGAACCCTGGGCTACTCCTTCCATCCCAGGAGTCTCTGCCCTGGGCAAGCTGTCCAAGGCTGCACACTCCAAACTGGAAAACAGTGTCCTCTGGAATAAATCCTCAGCAAAATACCCACTCTGGGCCCAGAGCAGAATCCAGCAGAGGAACAAGGGCAACTCAATGAACACTGACATTTCCCTCTGTCTGATGAGGCCAAGCACCCAAGATCAAACCCAAGACAAAGGGAGAATCCAGGAAAAGCCCTTTCACAGTGCAATAAAATGGATGTGGCAAGCTCTAACACTGAAATAAAGTCATTCTCATGATGTCAGGTATTCTGGGGGAGCAGCAGAACTGGGAGTCCCATGGCTGGCTTGTCTCTGGCTACACTGGCAAAAGCAGGGAGGAGATCCAAAAAACCTCAGGCTCAGGGAATTCACCTGCTCCAGCAGTAAGCCACACTCAAGCAGGCTCTGCAGCTCATAAGCTGAGCATTTGCTAAATGTCCTGAAAAGAGAAAGCAAAAACCCATCCAATGTCTGGAGGTAGCCAGGAACCAGCCATGTGGAGAAGGCAGCAGCAGTGCTGGAGTAGCCCCCTCACTTCCCAAGCTTTCACAGCTTTCCCTGCCTTCCCTTTCCCCAGGAAGTGGCTCCACCACAAAGCACCTGGCTTCTCTGGATCAACACTACCCCAGCAGGCCCTTGGAGCATCCCTTGGTGCCTACCTTGGCTTGGACAGCGTAAGAGGCCAGCAGGACAGAGGCTTCGGGAGGACAGAAGATCTTCTCATCCAAAATCTGCTTCTTCACCTGCACACAGAGCAGCAAAGGACAGATAACACACATTTAGTGGAGCACAGCAGAGCATGACTGTCACAGCAGATGGCTGCAGTTTGTTTCAACTCGAGCTGTAAACCACACAGAGTTAACAATTTTCCTAACACTAATCACAGTCCAGGCCCAGGAAGTCTCTGGTGGCTCCGAAGGGCTCAGGCTTTCACAGACCACCTTTCTCAGACAGGTTGGTGAGAAGAGCTAAATTTATATGTGGAAAATGACAGCACCTCTATCCGGTTGCTAAAGCCTTGCATGTAAACACAGCGATAAAACCTCTTAAGGCATGAGCTACAGATTGATAGGACATCCAGCCACGCTGCTAAATAAAAGAGCAGCTTGCAGCCGACTCTCTGAGCACTGCAAGCTTTGCTCTGGGACATTCAGGCCTCATTGTGAGTCAGTGCTCACCTGTGCTGGAGGCCAATTGCTCGGATCCCAGCACGGAGAGCTGTGGGTCACCTCCATGGCAGAGCTTTTAGCAGCAGGCAGAGCCCCACGCGCGCTCCCAGGAGAGCCAATGTGCAGGTCCCCGAAGCCACAGCTTTACTTCCCTGGCTTCTGTGCATTAAAAAATTAAACCTGTCATGTTCGATATTTTTTGGGTTGGCACACTTAATTTTCCTGATTAAAGATAGAGGAAAAAAAAAAAATAAAAGAAGCCTACGATTTCCTGGGAGGCTTAAATGGATTGTCAGAGATGCAGGAACATCAATTTGAATTTATAACGTGCTTTGAGTCCTCAAAGTTGGGTACAACATAATCACAGCAGATATTCTGCTGCATCAAGATAAAAAACAGGAGAGTTTACAAGCTTAGATGTGCTCCTGTATCCCAAATGCATTCAGGAGCCCAGGCTCCTCTCAGCACAGAAATCCCAGCAGCAAAGTCATGGTCTGCATTTAGAAAATGCAGCTTGAATGGCTTTTCCTCTCTGATTTTCCTTCTCAAAGATGCCAACAGCGTTTTTCCTCACCATGGATAAAGCTCCTGGCAAATGAGGCATTTAGAAATAACCCTACAGGGACACCAGTGCACGAGACAGAGCTTGGAAATTAACAGGAATACTTTGCATTTAGAACACTTTTGGCTCTGGAGAAAAAAGATGGACTTTGGAAGAGTGAGGAGCATCAAGAGGCTAGTGAGCTCACTTGGGAAGGGCAGGACACCCTGCAGGCTGCAGAGGTATTCCCAAATCCAGGTTGCCTTGACTTTGGTGTAAGAAATAGAAGAATGAGTGACTTTTCAAAATTTTTTATAATTTATCTTCAAATTAACAGCCACAGAGCAGCTGAAACATCCCAGTGAATACCCAGGGATCTGACTAGGAGTGCTCTATTCCCTGTAACCATGCTTGACACAACTCTTCAGAGGAAAATTGTGTCAGAAAATGGATTTTGTGGCAGAAAATTGACCATGTCTCTGAAAGAGAGCTCCTGTGATAGCAGCTCCCTGTTACCAGCCATGCAGCATTGCCACATCATCAGCTGAACTGATTTCTCAGGACACAAAGTTTTGTAGAGTAATTTAAATTAAAAAACCCAACCAAGATGTGTTCACCACAGTTTCCAAACGCTTAGCTGAAGGGCAGGAGCTGCTGGGGCATGTGGGACCGTGAGGTTTCCCCTTCTCCGCTGTTTTTCCATCAGAGAGCTGAGCTGCTGGGATTTTCTTCTGCTCCAGTTACCTGGAGGCTGTTCAGTGAGGAGGTAAACCTTGCTGTACAGCCTGGGAACAGGCTGGCTGCGCTCTGCTCTCCAGGATGAAACTCCCCTGCTCCACACAACGATGCCATCACGTCCAAAGGCAGCTGCCACCCCTCAGCACAGCTCATCCCACACCCTGCAGAGGGACACGAGCCCTTGGCTGACAGATCCGTGTCCCTGAGACACCACCCATGGATATTATGGATCACCTCATCATTCCTGACTGCCAGTTCAGAGGTCTGCCAGTCTGGGCAGACTGCTTCCTCCACAAAAACCATCCTTCACCTATTTTAGGAAGTTTTTATTGCTGAAGACAAGTCCCTTTGGAGAGGTGTGAACATCAGGATACGGAGCATGCTTTGCTGACCAACTCTCTGACCCTGGGACCTTCTGCTCATCCTGGCTCCCTCTCCCTCAGGTTGGATAACACTGTATTGACTCCTACCTGCAGGAAGAACAAGTGCTGGGTGATTTCCTGGACCAGTTCCTCCTCTGCGTTCTCAGGATAAAATTTGGCCAGGAAGTGAAAGGTTTTGGGCTCCTCTGTGGGGACATCATGATCCAGGACCTGTGGGATACAAGAGCCATTTAGTTTCTTCAAGACAAGACCCAGCTCCCTTCTGTTCAGATCAGCACAACTTTTGTCAGACACTTTTAGACATCTAGAACAGACCTAAATAGTTCAGACACTGTAGTTAAAAAAAGGAAACAAACATTTCTGACACTCCTAATGATGCAAGGGAACAAAAAAAGGCAGAAACAAACAGCATGAGAAATGAGACAGTGAAGGTTGATCCTGATCTGCCATGTGCTCGCTGCCTCTCCTGGATCCTTGTGGAGCGATGCTGGATCCTGCTGCGCCACCACCCGACTTTCTCCTTTCCCTGTGAGTTTCCCTGCACCGAATTTATTTCAGTGGTGTTTCTCACCACCTTTCTCTGGTACTGCCCAGTTAAATGTTGGTTTAAAACCTCAGCATGAGAGATGAGACACCCAGACCTCCCTCAGTGTCCATGACCATCTGGTTGTAGCGTTACATCCCTTGGATGTGAACAGAGCCACATCTGATACCTCCAAACCCACCCCTCACAGATTTGGGAAGCATTTCCTCCCTTATCCCCATCTCCTTTTCACCCTGGTTTTCCTCCTCCCAAGCTCTCTGTATTTCTCAACAACAAAACAAGAGGCAACTCCACTTTTCTGCTGATGGTTTTGTGCTCAGGGGCACAAAAGAGAGTTTCAGGTTTCATTTGCTTTAGAGTCACCCCAAAGTGCAGCACCCCAGCACAGCTGTCTCCCAAAATGTCTCCAAGGGATTCAGTGCGCACAGATGCTGGGATGGGGCATCTCTGCCAGCTTTTCCCAGTCTGACATCCCCAGGGGCCATGGGGATAGGATTTAAGTACATCTATCCCAGTGCACCCACCACACAACCCCGGGCATTCAAAGAAAGAGGAAAGGACGTTCTCCTTTGTCATCCCACACAACCTCTCAAGGGAATTATCCCTGCCCACGGCAAGGGGTTGGAATGAGATGAGCTTTAGGGTCCTTTCCAACCCAAACCATTCTGGAATTTTGTCAACTTTGGTTCCAACCTTCTTGTCCATTTTGAGCCAAGCCACTGTGTCCTTGATTGTGTACTGAAGCCCAAAGAACCAGGTCTCCCGGAGTCCCAGTGTCCTGCACACCAGATCAAACAGGTCCTTCCCTTTCCACTTCACCTGCCAGAAAGCAAACAGGAAGCAGAGTTATAAAGATGGATTTCAGAACTTCTCTCTGTTCAAACAAATGCACTGTTTTCACCTCACAAGGTCACCTTTAACCCCCCTGCGAAGGCACCTGGTACAGACACAAAAACATCCTAAGAGGCACACGTTATCTCCTTCCATCTGATCTCATCTGCAGATCACCAGCTCCTCCCTCAGTAGAAAACAGAGATGTGATTTCCCTCCTTTTCCAAAAAATTACACTGTAAAGCCCCTGTTTCTTGCCCTGGGGACCTAAGGGTTCATTTAGGCTCTTGTTGAGCTCAGGTTTAGGTTCCTGACGTGTTTAGGTTCCTGCCTATTGCCAGCAGGGAATAAAATCCCTTTGAGCTGCCCCTTGGTGGCTTTAATGTGTCTCCTTACAGGCCCAGGAAGCCCTGCACAAGCACCACCATCAGCACCACGGCTTCAGAGAGAGCAGCCACAAAATCAGCAGTGACACAATCCATGCACAGAGCGTGTGCATCCAGAGCCTCTGACCCTGCACGGAGAGAAGGGAAAGAGAGCTCAAAAATCCCCATCATTACCACTGAAGTCAGCGGTTCTCTGGGAGCACATTTTGATAGAGTCAAACTGCATTTTCTGCTGAAAATGTTGGTGACAAAAGCAGCTCAGGAGCAGAGAAAATTGGTCCTGCTCAAGGACCGTGTCCTTTGAGCAATCCTGCAGCTGCATCCATGATGCTCCTGAAGTTTGCTCATAAAAGCAGGAGGGGTTGGGAGGCAGAGAGGTGAAGAGGGACATAAACCACATGAATCTAATATGCCAAAGCCACTTTGGTCT
Organism: Falcunculus frontatus; assembly: GCA_013398115.1. NCBI lineage: Eukaryota > Metazoa > Chordata > Aves > Passeriformes > Falcunculus > Falcunculus frontatus. The sequence continues at coordinate 13,893 of VZRV01010594.1, read as the reverse complement.
TCCATCTGCACGCTGAAAACAATTGCTGGACCGAGACATATGGCCATTACTCCAAAGCCCTTGGGCAAACAGATCTCGCGCGCTCTCTTGTCACTACAACTCAATCCCGGTGCCACCTGGACACATCAATATTAATGCTGGGGCCGCTCCTGCTGTCACCCACTGCCGCCTTGTGGGCACAGCCAGGCCCAGCTCATCGCCAAGCTCTGCCTTTCAGTAATGACTATCACTGCTCTCCCCCTTCTCAGAGAGCACAGACACACACACGCTGACAGTCCCGGAATAGGACAAAGCTGATGCCACCCTCCAAAAAAACACCGCCCCCGGACCGCTCGCCGCGATTCAGATCGGGCGCTGTCAACACCTCGGGGTCAAAACGCCAGGAGGAGCAAGTTTGGCAGTGCTGTAACTATAACCCCCCTAATTTCACACATTTCACTACCCTCCAGCCCCCGGGATGGGCTCCAGCTCGGCACAGGATGGCTCAGACTGCGGAAGATCTTTTCCTGACTATGATTTTAAGTGGGAGGTTAATTCGAGGGCTCAGACAAAACAGAGTGAGGCCCATTAAAACAGCTATTTGGTACCATTTTTGCAGGCACATAAAAGCAGGCTGCCAGCAAAAGGCCATTTCTTCACTAAACTGCTTTGTATAAAGCATTATGGGCTGGTTTTCCTTCTCTAAGACCGTATTTCAGTCTCGACACAACAGTTGCCTGCACCAAACCTTCCCAGGACAGGCTCCTGCCTGGTGCTGACAGCAGCGCTGCCTCCCGGGACATCGCTCCACATCCCTTGGGATCAGTGCGCTTAACCTGGAATTTCCACCAGCTGTGGCTCCTCACCGAACCACTTCAGGTACCCAAACTGTGCCCAAGAGGTGATAGGACCCGAAGGTTTCTTCTCAAAACACAAACCACCAGTCTGTTTTGAAGAGAGCAGTGAGGATTAAAGCAGGAGCTTTGTGTGTTTTTCACCCCTGCATTTTTAACTTGGTGATGGGAATTAGGAATGGTTTGGGTGGGAAGGGACCTTAAAGATCATTCAGTTCCACTCCCTGCCATGGGTAGGGATGCCTTCCACTGTCCCAGGGTGCTCCAAGCCCAATCCAACCCTGGACACTTGCAGGGATCCAGGGGCAGCCACATGCCAGGGTCTCACAATTGGATTTCTTCCTGACACCTAATCTAAATCTCTCCCCTTTTAGTTTAAAACCATCCCTCCTTCTCCTATCATTATCTGCCTGCACTAAAAAACTCTTTCTCCTTTTTTAACAAGCCCCCCTTTAAGGGATTGTATTTTAAGTGAGGCTTCTGCTGCTGCATTTTACACCAGCGCTTTGTCACCACGCGTTTCTGTGGTGGCAGGAATAGCCATTTACCATTCCTGCACAATGCTCAAGACTCCAGCCATAACAGAGCACAGATCCTCCCCAACTGCGCTGAATTACCTTCATTAAATATATCGACGATCAGCAGCCACCTTTATTCCAACAGACATGATTTCCCTCCACACCTCGGTACTTACAATAACGATCTGCATTCAAGTGGCATCTTTTGACAGCTGAACTCCAACTGCTTTACAGACATCCAGGACCTCAGCCCTCCTCATCCGTACTTTACAGGCTTTGTATCATTAACTGCCACATTTTGTGGTTGTAAACTACTAAAAAAAAAGCCCCACAAGGGCATGAGGGAATGGAGAGAGCTGCTGTCCAGAGAGCCTGGGGGACAGCCAGGACAGGCTGGCCATTCCCATCCATCCTGTGCCCATCACGCCATTCCCCGCACAGCACTCAAGTGACACCTCAAGCACAAAGATGATTTTACAAGCCATTCTGAGCTCCTGCAAACAAAACTAAGGAGCTCAGAGCAGAAAAAACCTTCTCAGCCATACGCTGGGGTGGCTGGCACGATGCTGTAACAAAGCTCCATCTCCCAGCAAAAAGCTACATCACGATAACCTCAACATGACCGTCAGGACAGAGCGGGATGCATCACTCCAGCACCCTCCCTGTGCTGCAGGCATCACCTCTGACATTTGCAGCTCCTTTCCCATTAGCAGGATCACAGCACGGGTGGCTGCAGGGATTCAGGAGTTGCTGAAGGGACACAGGAATGAGATGCTTTACGAACAGGCTGTTACTCCACCGAGCTGTTTGTGTTCTTTACTAAGTACAGAGCGGTTACAATCTATCAGCAAAGCATTTTAAATTAACAGCACTAAACACTTAAAACTCTGCAGCCAGTGGCTAGAACAGAGTATTTCCAGTCCGGATTATTGGCATCATCTTTTTCTCCGGTGGAGACGGCGCATTTGGCATCTATTAACAGGGCTTGCATTATTTATTAACCTGCACCGGGAGTCATTTCCAACTCGCAGGCAACTGCGCGATTTATTTTGGAGCATAACCTCTCTGTCAAGTTTCACAACCGCTCCTCAGCTCCCGAGTCAATAAAGCAGCTCCAAAAATGAGCAGAAGGTTTGTCTGGTCCCCTCATTTCGGGGTGACAAGGAGGGAGAGCAAGCCAGGGAATGGAGTTGTCAGGAGGGTGGAGATCAGGGAAAGGTTCTTCCCCCAGAGGGTGCTGGGCACTGCCCAGGCTCCCCAGGGAATGGGCACGGCCCCGAGGCTGCCAGAGCTCCCGGAGCGTTTGGACAGCGCTGCCAGGGCTGCCCAGGGTGGGACTGTTGGGGTGTCTGGGCAGGGCCAGGAGTGGGATTCAATGATCCTTGTGGGTCCCTTCTAACTCGGGCTATTCCAGTATTCTAATGGGCAGCAAGGGACAAGGGGGTGCAACCATCCTGCATGGAGAGGGTTGAGCAAGGGGTCTACACAGAAAAGAGATTCCCAAAACATTGTCAGGCTGATGCTTTCTTTCCAACAATGTCAAATATGGTAAAGGGGAAGCAAGAGGAATGGGTTTAATTTATTATTTAGGTTCCTCATGCAAGAGGCTCTCCTGGGACAGCAGGGAGGTGCCCAAACTCCAGGGGACAGAACCTGGCTCTGGTCAGGGGGAGCAGATGAAGATCTCACCTTCTCCTCATCACAAACACAAACCCCCTGAGCTTCAGCTATTCCTGGGATCACGGTGGGCAATAAGGGCACAAACAAGTGAGCAGAGGACACCAAGGCTCAGCTGCTTCCCAAGGAAACCCGTGGCAGCGGTCTCTGCACACCCCATCCACGGGACGAGGTTAACGCACGACCTTGCAGAAAGGACTCACATTTACGGAGTATTTTACTGCACCAATTTACCCGTAAATAATACAGAAAATGGCTTTATGCTTTGCAGATAATTTTATTAGGTGTTAGCTCTGTGCTAGGGATGAGAAGAGAGGCAAGAGCCCCTGCTGTGACATGACAGCCAAAGGACTGCTGGGAAAAAGGGACCAAACCCCAGGAAAAAGTGCTCAGCTTCCACAGAGTGAAGTTATTCCTGTTTAGAGTCAAATTTTAACGAGATAAGACAACACCTCTTCACTGAAACAGGGGTGGAGCCAGCAGAAGGGAGAGAACTGGGCCTGAGCAGAGCATCCCTCCACCAACCACCTGAGAATGAGGAAATGGACAGGCTGTAGCTATTCCAAACCCCCGTCCCACAGGAGATGCCCAAACCACCCACCCGCAACAGTTTACAACTGAAATGGAGATGCTTTTGAGACTGCAGACCACACTTATTTCTCCTTCTGGACCTGAATGATAACCAGCGTGCCACAGACAACCATTTATTTAGATTTAAAGCCCATTTGGAGCAAACAGGGAATCAAAAATGCAATATTCGTCCATTTTTTTTAAAATAAAGTGATGTCAAATATTTTCAATTGCCACTTAGTGAGTCACAAGGCAGGGCTGTAAAAGTTATTTTTATTTACTAATGCTACACGACAACTCGATAATGAGCTTTTAATTAAAACCTATTTTTGTTAACCACTGAGGAGGCCAAAAACGCGCCCAGGCGTGAGGATGCAGATGGTGCAGCCAAGCACGTTCTGTGGTGTCTGCCCGAGACAGAGACGGAGCGGGAACATCGAGAACAGGCGGCTGTGACCAGACAGAGCCGGGGAGAGGCAGGGGACAACAACTGGTGACAATGTGCCCTCCGTCCCACTAAGGTGAGACCCCATCTGCAGAGTTGCCTCCAGCCCTGGGGCCCAGCACAGGAAGGACCTGGAGCTGCTGGAGAGAGTCCAGAGGAGGCCACAGAGATGCTTCAAGGGCTGAAGCCAGGCTGGGAGAGCTGGGGGTGTTCACCTGAAGAAGAGAAGGCTCTGGGGAGCCCCTTCCAGTGCCTAAAGGGGCTCCAGGAGAGCTGGAGAGGGACTTGGAACAAGGAATGGAGGATCAGGACACAGGGAACGGCCTCCCACTGCCAGAGGGCAGGGATAGATAGGATATTGGGAAGGAATTGTACCCTGTAAGCACAGACTGAAGTTGTGGCTGCCCCATCCCTGGCAGTGTCCAAGGCCAGGCTGGACGGGGCTTGGAGCAGCCTGGGATAGTAGAAGGTGGCCCTTCCTATGGCAGAAGATGGAACTGGATGAGCTTTAAGGTCCCTTCCAACGCAAACTATTCCATGATTCCATGTCCCAAAGCCTCACTTCACCCCCTAAGCTGGGCACAGATGAAGAGTTTTGGGGTCAAGCAGCAGCTCGATGCAGAGCAAGAAGCTCCAAGAGGATGAAAGGAGGATTTTGATCCTGCAGGGAGCTCTATGAAGGATGCACAGAGCTGTAACATCAGCCAGAGCTGTCTGTGTGCTGCATTTACACATCTGCAATCCAACACTGCTCCCTGTCCCATGAAGTGACAGCCCCAAGCCTTCCCTCCATGCAGGAGCTGATTGCTGATGGACACAGGGTGTTTCAGCACCAGCCTGACCCACTCTGATGAGCCCTTACCCACTGCTGAGCTCTGGCCACAGACAGCTCACCCGGGCAGGAGAGGGGCAGCCAGCAGTTCACCTCGGAGTGAAGCCAGGTTAAATGCCTCTCTTCCCATTTCAAGGGCTGTGTGATTCCCTACCAGTGCTGCCTCCCAGCTTCAAGGAGATTATTCCCAGGGCTGCTTCTCTGTTCAAGCGCCTTTAATTTCAAAAACCACCTACTTGAAAGATACTGCCTGTACAAAGAAAAAAAAAAAAAAAGAAAGAAAGAGGTATTAAAGAGCATCAAAACGGAAGTCTACACACCAAAAGAGTAAGATTTACTGTCCCAAACGCCCTCCCTCCTTCCCCTCAGCATCAACACATCTCTGGATTAATTAACAGAGTCTGGGGAGCGACAGCAGTTTTGAACAGTCTTTGGAGAGAAGTAACAGGAGTTTCCAACTGGCTTAGAAGAGGCTGTGATAGAACAGAGGATCCAGAGAACTTTTCAGGTGCAGGGTGAGGCAGCAAAGCCAAAGAGGATCCATGTCCATAAGTTAAAAGCACAGGTTAAGGGAATGGACTGCACCAAGCAAGGCACCTCCAAAACAGTAACTCCCAAACATCACTGGTGTCAACCAGAAATTCTGAGGTTTTGGGGCATAAACCCCTCCAAGACATGAGTGAGGAAACAGCCCTTACTTGCTGTGTCTCAGATTTAAAGAGAGCAGCATGTGCTCCTGAGGGCTGGCATAGGATCAGGACACACAGGCACATGGAGGAACTAAACACTGACTTGACAGCTGGTATCCCAACAATTTATTGAGGATCATGTTGTAGCTGAGGGGGATTATTTCCCTCAGATTTTTTAAAATAGCTGTTCCTGCACACAGACTGGTCTTTTCCTGTTAAGTCTGTGCCCGCTCGCAGAAGCTTTGCAGCATCAAGAGGTCACTGCCCCTACCAGCACCACAAGCTGCTGCCTTAAACTGGGAATATATGGATTTTTATAAACCTCCTTCCAAGTCTCCTGCAATGCAGAAGGAAGCTGAGGGTACTCTGCTCCCTGATTTCCTCCTCCTGCCTTTTTATTTTGGTGCAGTGACTGGACAGAGCTCAAAACTCAGCTCGGATTTACTGCACCAGCTCTTCCTCAAAAACTCATTTCCATCCAGATTCCCACCACCAAATCCTCGGTTGTTCCTGTTCCAGAAGATGAGCTTTGCAGCTCAGCTACACAACTCCCTGTGTCTGGTGACAAAGGGACAGCGCTCGGCCGCACGTGGCCGAAATCAGGACTCTTCTACTTACAAGGGCTTTACATCCAACCTCATCCAACTGGCTCTGCACCGAGTGGGGCACTGGGCTAAAATAAAGATCCCTTCCAACCAGGATTATCCTCTGGACAGAGAGGAACAGCTTAAGCACTGAAGCAATAACGGGATGCATGTTTAGACCAGCAAACTCATCAGCACAAACCTGCCTCTTCCCGCTGCTTGAACACTTAAGCTGTTTCTCCAAGCTTTTCCAATTCATTTTCAAGACGCCAAAGGATTAAGGTTGGGAAGCAGCTGGGCAGCGAGCTGCACCTTGATGAAGTGACCATCCCTGCTGGATTCAAGCCCAAGATCACAAACACAACAGAAAGGGATAAAGAAAAAACACACCCTTCAGCAAACGGGCCGTGGCTCTGAGATGGAGAGACAATAACGGGGCTGAGCACTGCAAGAGAGAGAATTTGGCAAAGACACCCACGAGGCCAAAGGAAATATGGATGGGTTCTCCCATTAGCCAGGGAACTTGGTTCTCAGAGGGGAAAAATGCCCATGGGACAGGGTGAGACCAACCTGACATCAGCTGCACCACACCTCTGCCGTCCCACCGGAGGGACGGGATAAACAGTGCTTTGGATGTGGGCTCAAAAATACCATGGGGTTTTCATTATTGAATGGAACAGGGAATGGTTTGGGTCGGAAAGGGACCTTAAAGTCCATCTTGTTCCATCCCCTGCCAAGGACAGGGACATCTTCCACTGTCCCAGGCTGCTCCAAGCCCCGGCCAACCTGGCCTTGGACACTGCCAGGGATCCAGGGACAGCCACAGCTTTTCTGGGTAACCTGTGCCAGGGCCTCCCCACTCTCCCAGGGAAGAGGCTTCCACATGGCTTAGGTTCTCAGGAAGGTGAGGCAGCTGAGGTTGCTTTAGCATAGGGATTGAAGAGCTATGCAAATGTCTACCCTTCCTCCAGATGTTATCAATTAATAAGGTGCGGCTCAATCCTCTGTGATGGAAGTAACGAAAGGAAGATACTCGTTTTGTGCCTCCAAGATTTCCCCAAACAAATTTTAAGTCTTAAAAGTGAAACCCCAACCGTGATTATTAATCTCCATTGCTGTGTTAGAAAGATTAAGATTTCATTTCTAGGAATTATTTTAGATTTAGGCTCAATTTAGAGGCATCAACTGCAGAATAAACAGATGCAAAGCAGGTTTAATCCCTTAAAATGCACAGCTGGAGATTTCTAGGGAGCAGACTGAAAAATTAACAGTGAGAAGGAAGTTGAGTCTCCAGCAGCTATGGCTGGGTCATAGAATCATGGAATATCCTGAGAGGAAGGAATCCCCAGGGATCATGGAAGACCATCTCCAGACATCCAACAGATTAGCAGCTCTCTGTCCCTGTCAGCACCAGGTGCCACTCACAGGCCACAAAAAAACATCTCAAGAGCCCCCAAACTGCAGGATTCCCACTGCACTGATCCTCTCAAGTGTTTGTGAGGCAGATTTCCCTCTCCCAACCTCCTGCTGGGGTCAGCAGCTCTTCATCCTGCCCAAAGACGCGTCAAGGCACCCAGATACTTGGCTCAACAGTGCTGCTCGCTCCTTTCCCAGCAAACCTTGGGATAGGGGCTGGATTCCCTCAGGGAGGAGCACAGTTTTTCCCAAAAATCGACTCTCCTTTGCCACCGACTTTCAGGAGGACACAAACTCCACTCCTGCTCCAGGTCTCACTGTGTGTGTGGAGTCAGCCAAGACCTTCCCTGGGCCACCTTCCCAATCTCAGCAACTCAAGGTGTGTCTGATCCATCTGTCCGTGGATGTTTCTGCAGAGTCAGCAAAACAAGGAGCTTTCCCCAGAGCCTCCCAAGTACGACAAAAAAAACAGGGACAGAGATCCAGCCAGGGAGCTGGACTGCTCAGATAGAGCTTGGATAAAACTCACACCTCAAGCTGGGCTGACCTGGGCTTGGAGCAAGTCCAGAGGAGGCCAGTGAGATGCTCCAAGGGCTGGAGCCCCTCTGCTCTGGAGACAGGCTGGGAGAGCTGGGGGTGTTCACCTGGAGAAGAGAAGGCTCCAAGGGGACCTCAGAGCCCCTTGCAGGGCCTAAAGGGGCTCCAGGAGAGCTGGAGAGGGACTGGGGACAAGGGATGGAGGGACAGGACACGGGGATGGCTTCCCACTGCCAGAGGGCAGGGATAGGTGGGATATTGGGAAGGAATTGTTCCCTGGGAGGGTGGGGAGGCCCCGGCACAGGGTGCCCAGAGAAGCTGTGGCTGTCCCTGGATCCCTGGCAGTGTCCAAGGCCAGGTTGGCCGGGGCTTGGAGCAGCCTGGGATAATGGAAGGTGTTCCTGCCCATGGCAGGGGATGGAACCGGATGAGCTGTAAGGTCCCTTTCCCACCCAACCCATTCCATGATTCTATGAAAACTCACTCCTCACCTGCAAGGTGTGAAACAGTCCCATCACCCACCTGCATCCAACCATTTCCCTTCCTCCTCCTCCAGTACACTGTGCTGAAGGATGAGGCCTGAATTCCCCCTACATCCCACCAGCGCCAGCTCCAACACGACCCAGGACCCTTGGCAGGGCCACACTCGCAGCTCCTGAGCTCCTTCCAGCTGCAGAAGTCCATCTGCAGCAACAAGTTCTTCTTCTGGAGGTTCTGGAACCTCCCAGAAAAGTCAACTGGAGATGCTCAAGTTCCACAGTCAAATCCCACGGGAGCGCTGCCTCACCGCTGCATAAACCCCTCTGATCCCAACAGGAAATGACACCCGGCCACACCTCTGAAATTATTAATTTCCATCCTCAGTTATTGCTGCAGCCTCGGGAAACCGGGAGAAACAGAGCCAGGACACTCACACTCGGCTGGAAGTGGGAAGCTGCCTAGAGCAAATCCTTAATCCCTAGGAAAAGCAGGAAGTTCTTCAGGGCTGACAAGAGATTTCCAGAGCAAGGAAACTGGTGATGACAAACACCCCTTGGCTGATGGGTGCTGGGGTTCCATCAGGGTTTGGGTCAGACTAATGAAATATAAACCGTTAAATTAAGAGGTTGAAGCAGGGAAAGATGGTTTCAATGTTTGTGTGGCAAATCCCTCTGGATCAGCTGAAAAAGCAGGAAAAGCAGAGCAAATCCTGGGGTTTGGCAGCAACGCCCTGGGAGAACGCTTTACAAGTTCCAAGGGCCCAAAAAAGGGAAATTATCACAGAAAAGCCAGACCCAACCCCCTGGAGCATCCCTCAGCATCACGATGAGCTAAGAACTCAGGAAAATGCCAAAATTCTGTCCTTGGGTGTTTGTGGAGCACTTGGGAGTTGGATTCCTGTGGATTCAAGCCTTGACACTGAGATTCCTCAAGCCCTGGGACAGCCACTGTGTAGTGGTGGCTTGGGCTGGGTGGCAGGATAGCACTGGATTAGAGCCCAAATGAAGTTGGATTGTAATGAGAATAAAGCTAAATTATAATTATATAAGGATAAAGATGAATTATAGCCAGAATAAGTCTGAATTATAGTCAAAGTACAGGCTGAATTATAATCAATATATTGCCAAATTACACCTAGAATGAGACCAAATTATAACCAGAATGAAGCCAAATTAAAACCCAAATAAAGCTAAATTACACCTGGAGTAAAGATGCATTATTGCCAAATAATAAAGCTGGATTATAACCAAAGTATAAACTGAACTATTACCAGAACAATGCCAAATTATACCCAGGATAAAGAATAAAGCTGAATTATAACCAAAGTATAAATAAAGCTGAATTACAACCAAAGTATAAACTGAACTATTACCAGAACAATGCCAAATTATACCCAGGATAAAGAATAAAGCTGAATTATAACCAAAGTATAAATAAAGCTGAATTACAACCAAAGTATAAACTGAACTATTACCAGAACAATGCCAAATTATACCCAGGATAAAGTCAAATTATACCCAGAAAAAAGCCAATTTATGACCAGAATAATGCTGAATTACACACATAATAAGGAAAAATTATAACCAAAATAAAGCCAAACTATAACGAGGATACAACTGAATTCAACCCATAGCAACACTGAGTTACAACCAAAATAAAGCCAAGTTACGACCAAAATAAAGCCGAATTACACCGAATCATAACCAAAGTATAGGTGCATTACAACCAAAGTAAAGCCGAATTATAACCAGTATAATGTCCAATTATAACCAAAATCACGCCGAATCACACCAGGATAATGCTGATTTATAACCAAAACACGGCTGGGCCGCTGCTGGCCCAGAGCAGGCCCCGGGAACCGGCGGAGGGACAGGAGAGACTGGGAGGGGGGGTCCGGGCCGCACCACGGGCTGTGGGAGTGTGTGGGGGGCCCGTCCCCCCTCAGCGGGACCCCCGTGCCCCGCGCCCGCGCGGGCCGTCACCTCGCAGCTGAACTCCATCTCGGCGTCCATGGTGGCGATGCGCACGGTGAAGGTCTTGGGCTGCTTGCGCTTGAGAGAGCTGAAGCTCATGCGGGACGCGATGGCCCCTGCCATGGCGGCGCGGCGCGGTCAGCGCGGCGGCGGCGCCATGGCGGCCTGGCCCCGCCCCCTCCGCGCCATTGGCCCCGCCGCCCGGTGTGCCCGCC
>VZRV01010580.1:6019-17287 GCA_013398115.1 Falcunculus frontatus | reverse complement strand
CCCGGTTTACGAACCAAACCCTCAACACCCTGTGTACTTCAAATAGATTAAAAAGAGACATACAGTTTGTGATATTTCAATTTTTACCGTGGCCCGCAGAAAGCATTTTTAAGCAACACATGCAAAACGCACCTCTGCCTCTTTTTCCCCACTGCCATTTTTAGCTTCGTCCCACGTGACCTACTTTTTCTTTCCTGACCTTGGAGTAGCCATATTGATTTAGTGAATATAATTTGTAAAAATTGCATTAAAACATATACTTATCAGATAACCGCTCTGCACAGGAACCATAAAGAGCACTGCATAACTTTTACCCTCCTAATATTTAGAGCACAATGTAAGTACTCTCTTAAATATGTTAAGTGGTTTGTTTTTACTAGAAAAGCTATTGTGAGAATTATGTAATTCAGACTCACAAGGAGCGTTCCTTTGATAAGGGCACTGGATAACAGAGCTCATGTCATTTGATAATCTGCATGATTTATAGATGCATTTTGAAGAACATAGATTGTGTCTCTCCATCTTCATACTGTTTCTGAGTATTCAGTAGTTGCAAATGCTTCTGAGATTTTTTTTTTTTTTTGTAGTACACAATTTACAGGAGACAAAACCTGTGTGATAACATAAAAACCCATTTTTCTTTGCAAGTGCCTGATCCTTGTCCTTGGGACTGCTGAATGTTGTTAACTTATTTTTGCTAAATCATACTCAATGAAATAGCAGAGAAAAAAAAGAGAACAAAAAAGAACAAAAACAGGGAAGAAGGAACCAAACAGTTTTACCAAAATTATTTTGGGCATTCTCTGTTGAACTAAAGATTCTGTAGCAAATACTGTCTTGCTAGACAGGACAATCTGTATTATATTAATTCTTTACACAGGTCTTTTTAGTGAAATTCACATAAATATGAAGGAAAATATCAAAGCCTAAAATCAGAGTAAATGTTCATTGAGACAAGTATGCAGCTATTCAGCTTGGGCTATAGTGGGCCTTTATCCTTCTTGTAAAAAATTTCTTTTTATTTAGACTCTTAAGAGCAGAGCAGATGCTTCAACTTCTTTTTGTCCAGAAAGTAAGTGAAATTACTTGGACTTCATGAGAAAATGCAAGTGTGTGGAATAAGAAATATCCATTGAAATTATTAAGGTTGGTGAAATTACAAGAATCAGCATCTAAGAGCAGAATAATTTAGATGAATTAACAGTTAGGAATCTCTCTGGTTCTCTGATTCTGAGACACATATTAACTCTATAAATACATGAAGGATTCATGCATTGCAGAGCCATGAGATAATGAAATATAAGTTTCTTTCAACAGTAGTCTGCCTTCAAAAATAAATTAAAAAATAAGGAACATTTTTGATGTATAGCATTAGAGATGGTACATAGAAAATAAATCCACATTAGAATAACACCAGTACATTGTAAATTAAATAACTTACTACTTAGGAAATGCTGGAATCAAAGTAGAGGTTGTCTTCATTTTTCTCCGATTTGCTTATGCATTCTAATCCCATTATAATTTTGTCATTTTCCCTGTTGTCTGTATCACAGGATTTATGCAGAATTCACAATGCTGCCCTAATGAGCATGGCTTTGTAGCATTTGGCTCAACAACCTCTACCTCCACAGAGGCCAAACTGATTTTCATCATGGATTTTTCTTTGGGACTTACCATATTCACAGATGAATGGTTCATAAAGAGTAATGTCAGTTACTACAATAAAAGGCTTTTTTTAATCTTTTCTAAACAGATGGGGACTGATACGCAGAGAGGTTATTGTCTAAAGAACTACTGCTTTTATGTTGTGTAACTTGCAGCATTTGAGATTTTTCCTGTCTGTCTAGAACGTTGGATAGGATTCACATATTTCTGCATGGTTCACATTGACTTAATGTGCAGCTATCAGTTTTCAGCAACTCTGCAACTTAGGCTGCAGATGTCTTAAGTCAAACACTCAGCAAATAAGGAACATATAATCAGATTGAGCTTCACTAGCAGTGCTCAGTACGTGTTTGCTGCTGCTTCCCATGAATGTACTTGGAGACCTTGTTTCATTCCATGTTTCATCCTTAGACCTGATCCCTTCTGTATGATCAGGTTATTTTCATGGGACTCAGTGGAAAAATTTCCCCAAATACATGGTTTTAATGTACAAAAGAGGCTGAATAAAGTTTACAAATAGAGTCATGATTCTGGCTTTTCCAACATGTGAATAATTCTATTTTATCTGTTTTAGAATATTCTTTAAATACAGATCTTATGAGTGTATGCATGCATGAGATTTCTTCAGTTTTGCTTTCTGCTTTTTATTATTTTATTTTTAAAAATAAACTTAATTATGGTAACATTCACAGTTATCATCAGCACTGTTGAATCTTTTGATCCCCCATATAAATTTCTGTCACCTGAGATAACACAGTAGCTGATAAAGTTGGTTGCAATTCTTTCTGGTCCTTCATGAGAGGATGAAACTTTTGGAAAATAAAGTAAGAAAAGAAAAAAGTATGACTCTGAATTCTGGTCCTGGTTGTGGAGCAAGCACATACTTTTCAATAAGGAAATTACGATATATTTTCCTTGGCCTTATTCTCTAAAATGACTAAAATTCTTCACAAAATACAATAAAAACAAGCGTAATATCTAGAGCACCACTACTCTAGGCAAAAAACTGGGGGTATCCTGGAATCATATCATCAATAGTGTGGCCAGTAGGACCAGGGCAATGATTGTCCCCCTCTGCTGGGTAGTGGTGAGGCCACACCTCAAGTCCTGCATTCAGTTTTGGGCCCTCACTGCAAGAAAGACATCGAGGTGCTGGAGCATGTCCAGAGAGGGAACATAGCTGGGGAAGGGTCTGGAGCACAGGTCTGATGAGAAGCAGCTGAGGGAGCTGGAGGTGTTTATCCTGGAGACAAGGAGGCTCAGGAGGGACCATATCACTCTACAATTTCCTGAAAGGAGAGTGTACCCAGGTGGGGTCAGGCCCTTTTCCTAGGTAACAAGTGACAGGACAAGAGGAAGTGACCTCAGGTTATACCAGGGGTGGTTTAGATTGGATATCAGGAAACATTTTTCCACCAAAAGCATTTTTCAAGCATTGGAACAGGCTGCATAGGGAAATGATGGAATTGCCATCCTTAGAAATGTTCAAAAAATGTGTGTATATGGCACTTAGGGACATGGTTTACTGGTGAACATGGCAATGCTGGCTTAATGGTTGGACTGGATGATCTTAGAGGTCTTTTCCAACCTGAACGATTCTATGGTTCTGTGATTCTAACAGAGATAATTCATATAGAAAGTCTTATCTTGACACTTTAATGAAGTTGTGAGTGATGGAAAGATGGATCTAGTAATGAAAAATATTGGTCTGCTTTAATAATGAGAAATGTTTTGACTTTCATTGGATGGCTGTAGTAATTTTTAATTAGATAAAATGGACTATCAAGCTGATATACATCTATGTGGGTCTCTTCCATTAACAAATACTATAAATACAGAAAATAGTTCAGTTAGCTCATTTTTTCTACCACAAGACTAACTCAGCTATTCTCTATGATAAACTAAGATGGCTCTTGGTCATGAGATTTGAATTTGCCGACAGCATCTGTATGGGGAATAAAAGTAATGCAGCATTCAGAAATTGTACCAACATTTTTAACCAAGAAAGCAAACTTTAGCTAATAGCACACAAAACTTTAATGGGAGGTTTATTCTAGGAGAAAACTGAGAAATATTCAAACTGTGTTGTTTACTTTTGGCCAGCAAACTTTATTTTACTGCCAGTGTGTCTTAAAAATGGATGATTCTTCCTAAACGCCTTCAAAAATGTTATATGAAAAATGGCAAAGCTTAAGAAGGTATGTTAACAGCAGATTGCTCTGAAGTGAATACACGCAACAATTTGTTAAATGAGGTGTCGGTCTAGGTAGCTGAGTTTTAGAAAAAGACGTAAATTTACTAATTAAATTTCCAGGTGAAAAAGTTTTAAAAGCCAGTATAACAACAACAAAAGCCATGTCCCATTTCCATAGCAGCAATAGGATCCAGAATATTATATTCTTCAATCAGTTGTTTATCTTTCTCAAATTTCAACTTGATAGTATATTGCAGATGAGAGGCAATAATTTGATAACTTAAAAACATATTTATTGACTATAGCAGGTCAATTGTGGCATACAAATTTTGTCAATATAGCAATAATAGTGCATTCCCATCTGCCTTTCAGCAGGGGCGTACACTGGATGTTCTATCAAAACTGGCATTTTAAAAGCTTATAAGATTGCTTCACTAAAAATTGCCCCATTCAAGTCACCAAATAAGAAGCTACAAAAATATAATAATAATAATAAAAAGGGATTGTTCATCTTGCTACCATCAGAGGAAGTCAATTAATGGTTGGGCCAAAGGAGTTTTGTATTGAAGTAATTAAATTTGAGGTTGTGTGACATTGATATCATTCCAGCAAGATCCTCCTACACTTCCCTGTGACAATAGAAGTTAAATGAGCAGAGGCTTTCTGTTAGTATATTAAATTATTTTCTATCTGAGCTACTCTCAGATGATTTTACAGCGCTTTCTTGGCAACAGATCGTATTTTCAGTATTTCCATTAGAAATTTCAATTGAAATTTACTTTAAACACATTAAAATATCTAGCGGCACAAATTTTTCTAGTTTTCTTTACTCTCTTCTGAAAAGTTTAGTAGCTGAAGCACCAGCTCTTGAGGAAAGCAAACAATTTAAAAAAAGAAAAGAAAATGAGAAATTATTTTACTAGGTTTCTGTTCCACCAGACTTTTATTGCAAAAAAGAGCATTTTCTTGAACCTCACAGGAGTGTGACGAAGAGAGGAAAAGAAAAGACTGTGGTGCTTATCACAGCTTCTCCAAACCAATCTCTAACGCATTAAAAGAAGTAGAAGACATTGTTAACACCTTAAAAATATTACAGAGTTACATTGTTCATTAAACATCCTATTTAGTGATCCTTTGGGAAATACACTGGGCATTCTTGGGTGATGGTGACTAGGCTCCCTGCTCTACCCTGTGAAAGGCAAGTTGAGCTCCCAAGTGCTTCAGATCCCAACCATTTCTTGTCTGGAAGCAAAATGAAATTTCCAATAGAAACAGTCATTGATCTTTGTCATCCACTTATATATCTCTGGGAAGTCAAAACTGTCAACTCCAACTGTTCACAGATGCACAATGCAGTCAAAGCCCGATGAAGTTTCTCCCTGACTGCACAGCATATGCCTACAAATTCTTGCTGTTTGCTTGAAACAAGGGGCAACAGCCCAGATCTGCTGGAAGGACAAATTTGTAGCAAAGGTAACAGTGGACTTAAGAGAGATGAACATCCACTTTGTACTGGTTTGAAAACAAACCAGTGGGCAATCACAAGTCAGGATTAAAATCTAATAGGAAAAATTAAAAATAAGTGAAATAATACAAGGAAAAGCACTGACAAAGTCAGATACAACCTGGCACCCTGTCGGTCAGGGTGTTGGTAGCAGTCCAGATGAAGTGGCCCTGTTGAAGCAGTGATCCTGTAGAAAAGAGTCTGGTCTTCACCTGAAGGTCCAGTGGTGTAGCTCATCCTCCAGGAGTCCCATAGGTAAGGGCTGCCTTAGGCAGTTCCAAGACCAGGTTATATCCAGGTGGGAATGCTTGGCTCCTCCCTCCTGGGTGGAGCATCTCACAATAGGATGAGATAAGTCCATGAGCTATGCAGTGGTTTCTTGATGGCCCATTGTCTGTTATCAGGGGTGGGTCATAGCAGGAGACAACAGCTAATGGCTCACAGCTGGTGGTAATAGAATACTTAAATACATCCATATTGTAACCTAGGACACATTTGAAAACAAGAAGAAAAAGGTCTAGGAGTTTTTGGTCATTTTAAGACAGTTTCTCCTTTCAGGTTCATCAGGTCATCATAGTGACTTCACTGGAGCTGATACAAAAGAACAGGTCTCTCTGATTATTATGGATGTAGAAATCACAGATGATGGGTGTAGTAAATACCTCAAGATGTCATGATGACTATTACCCACATAAAATTGGGATCTGTTGCATCAAATTTTTTTGTACTTTTTTGTTGTTTTGTTGGGGTTTTTTTAAGTTGCAAGGCTTGAAATTGCATATATTTCCTTGGCATTGATTTCCAGTCATTGTGTGCCTTGCTGAGCCTAATTTCAACTTCCCTGCCTCCATTTCAGCTGCCTATTCTCCGTTCTTCCCACAAATGACAAGAAGGGTTTATTCTCTTCTTCTTTATAACTAAACAATTGACATTTGCAGATCAGTTTCTCCTGCCTCAATATTTTTGATGTGCCTTCATCAGTCAGATTTTCCAGACCTCTGCTGTTTCTCAGTACTCATCTTTGGGCTCTCTACAGTTGATCCATATCTTCCTAAAAAGCAACATCTAAACCCAGACTTCTTCAAGAAACAGCAGATAAAAAGAAGTTTACCAAACCAGCAAAGGCTCAGAAAGAGCTGAGGGAGATGCCAGGATGCTGAAGCTCATGTGACAGTGTCTGACAAGACCTGGATGGCCACAGAAATGTGGTGGAATGACTTGCACAACTGAAGTGCTGCACTGGATGGTTATAAACCCTTCAGAAGGGATAAAGATATTTCCCAACCTAAATGAATCTGTGATTCTATAGTTTTACAATTCTATCTATCCTTAAAAGTATTCTGAATTGCATTCCCTACTTTTCAGGCTGGAGCTCCAACTGAAACAATTTGAATTATCCTGAGCTCCTGTGTAGATGCATTACTGTATCTTGGAGTAGTTTGTAAATTTAATAAGCTTATTCTCTACTTTTCATTCAGAAGTGAAAATCTGAATCTTACCAGAAACTGAATAGATCATTGTGAAATCCTATTCTTCTCCTTAACCCTATATTTTTCAATAATTTTAAAATGAAAACAAGCATATTTCTAAATAGTTCCAATAAGCAATTTATAATTACTTGATCAAAGCAGTATTTGATAGAAAATTTGCTTTTTCTGTGTTATGTAGTTGCCTACAAATACTTTGGTATTTAGTAAAATTTCACTTGCCATGTAGCTCATCAGGTGTCCCTGACCATAGGAGGGTGGCTGGAACCAGGTGATCATAAAGGTCCTTTCCAACCCAAACCATTCTATGATTCTATAAATAAGTTTACTGGATGTGAATCATAAAGCCCAACAAGTTCACTAGTGACAAATACATTTTCATATTTTACACATATTTTTGTATGTTTAAAATAACACTTTGCCTTCATGTATTACTTTCACTACTGCCTCAGCCATCTCATAAAACAATATAATCACGTCTCTGGAGATGAGAAAGCTGAAGGACCCAACAGATTTGTCTCAGCTCAGAGGTGAAACAAGGATATTGCCTCCGTTTCCTGAAATGAAGTTTCAACCAGTATCTTGTGCATAATGAACACAGTAAGAATTTCTAGGTATGCTTTTCCACAGTACTGTAATTTCTACTGACAAAAAAGATTTAAAGTTTAATTAACTTACCATTCAAAATTTTCTTATATTTTCTTTAGAATTAAAAAAAAGCAGAACAAAGCACTTCCCAAAGACTCCCCCTACTCTTTTTTTGGATAACATATTGTTAGCAAGCAGTTTTAAGTGTCTTGGGAACCCCAAATATCTTGGCTAGTTTTTGGTCCTTCTCTGATTTGTATAATATGAACATATACTTTTTTATTTTACATGTTCTTCTCTAACTCTACCATATGGTCATTAAAACAAGCCATACATGATTAGGACCCTGTTATCTCCATCTTTCTTTTTGCTTTAGTTGTAGATATAGATTTATGCTTACTTTTGTATGTTCTGAATGAATATTCTGATGAGCCATGTAGCTGTAGTTGTGTCAGTATTGCATTTCCTCATGGGTTTATGCTCTGAAAAATTTGCATGCTAAATATGCCAGCAAGGCTATTGGGACAGAAAAAATAAAATGAAGAAAATACCCGTTAGCATATGTTGCACTGGCTGGACTGAATATAGTTTCTTTCACTGGCATATACTACCACTGGCTGAAACAAAGGAGTTTTCCTGTTATCGTAAATAGAAAGCATGTCAGAATGGAAAGAGCTTTTCCCCTCTCAAAAGGGGAAGCACAGCTTGCTTCTTACTTCCTTTTGTAAAAGAACTGTTTCCCTGGAGGCCTGTGTTTATTGAAACATGATGCTAACATAGTGCTTTTGTCCTCTGGGGCTATGCATGAAACCAAAACACTACTCTTCAACCATGCCCTTGTGACCAGCACACTGACATTTTTGTCTTTGGTTTTGCCTATATCAGTCACATTTCTCTGGGTGCCATCACAGCCTTTTTTCCCCTTGAAAACTAGACTGGAGAATGTTTTTTTCACATGTGTTCTGCAGTTGTAACTGCGGGGTGAGGAGAGGAGAGAATACAGCTTTTGTTCAAAATTAAACTACCGAGCTGAAACAACAACTGAATAGATGATCTCAGTTTCTCAACTAACAGATTTCTCTTGGCTTTATTTGTGCTGAAGACTTTCTAGTTACTGAGATAACACATCGTAGACACATCAATGGTTTGGCTGAAGGAGAAAGGAATTATATGATACAACTTACAAGCTGGGCATGTTTAATAGAACAAATGAACTGGTCTTTCTGTTGAAATTGCATGGATGACATATAAACTCTGTATCCTGCTCTTCTACTCAGATTAAAGACAAATTTGATGGATTGGTTTGTGCTGGAACTGAGGAAATTCTTACATCACCTAAATTTAAAAGCATTTAGAAATAAATTTCTGATTATTACATAAATATTAACAAGATTTAATTTATTTTTTCTTCTGCCAACCCAGGAGCAGGAGAGGGAAAAAAAGCTGCTTGTAAAGCTGAATGTCCTTTGGAAGCCCTAAATAAAGAGATCTGACATCTCAGATCAGATGCAAAAAATCTTAAGGATTTTTTGCAAAAATCTTAAGGGTTAAAATTTACTACTGTGTTACATATAATCCAGAAGCTTTAAAGTAGCAATTTTAATGCTGGAAATTACACCTCAGAAGGTTATGGTGTAGCCCTCCTAATCTCTACCTGCACTCCAAGGCATTTAATTTTGGTCAGTTTTGCCTCAATTAGTTTATTTTTATAAGCAGAAAGAGAAGAAGAATACTCTGACTCAAAAGACAGAGGAGGACCTGTCTTGGGTTCTGGAAGACACTTTGAAAACTTAATTGATTTACTTTAAAATAATACCACTGGGGTTTTTACTCTGTCCCTTATATGCTCCGAAATTCTCTGCTCCCTATACAGAGCAAATGAATACAGAACAGGATTCATTTTCTTTATTTAGCTACAGTAGTAAGTTCCAAGAGATTTTGGCACCACCTACAATTCCCTCTGAAGGCAGTTAAGAAAGCAGGTGCTTATGATTTCTCAAATCTTGGTGCTTTAGAATACAAAGTAAGCCCAAATTGACTAGTATTAATACAAGACAAAAATAGGACATATTGTGGTTTTCTGTACTTCTAACATCCTTTGTTGCCAACAATACTTCTGGTGTCCTGTACATGGAGGGAGGATTTGAGTTTGTATATGAAAAGAATTTAAAGTACACTAACTGTTCTTTTTCTTGTGTAAACTGCATATTAGGTTTCTTTGGCATGTTTCTCCTTGCTTATTTTTGCTGGTCCCTGGAGCTGGAGTGTTTGGATTGCTAGCCAGCCCTCTGGGCAAAGCTCACTGCTTTCCAAACAGGAATCTGCCTTAGCACACACCAACTTTTTCCCAGTTTCTGCTTTCATATGAATAATAACTACTAGGCATTTGTGACTCTTTTCTGTTCCTCTGAAGCCTACTCAGTGCCAAGGTCCTTGATGTGCTGTTGCTGGAATAAGCCCGAGCTGCAGTGTACTGCAGTGCTCTCCAGCTGGTGTCTGATAAACCTGGCCCAAGATCACAGTAGCCTAAGCTGCCTCCTGCTTAAGCTGTTTTCTGCCACCATGGAATATAAAGCATATCTGCTGTCTAGCATAAATAGCTATAAAGGAGTCAAGATCTTGTCAAGAAGTTGAGCAGATGTGGTATTTTATGCTTAGTGTAATGTTTTAATGGAACCCGTATGACTTCTCTCACGGTTATTTTGATCCACTGTCTTGCTTTGGTGGCTTATAGGTTTATATTATTCAGTAAATTGTAATTATCAAGCTTTCATCTGCATGTCCCTGAAACTTTTTAAGACTCCTTCTGCCATCCGTAAAGTGAAGAAAGAAAACATATATATTCAACTGCCAACAGCATTTCATTTATTGGTGATGAGTCTTTATTAGAAGGCTGAAATATTTTGTGAATAAAGGCCTGATCTGAAACTTTGAAAAATACATTGCATTACCCAGGTCAGTCACAGACTCTCTCTGTGCCCCAGGGCTTCACATTTACTCTTTGGTGTCTCTGAAAAATTGAAACAGTGCTTCCTATTCTCAAGCTGGTGTTAAGAGAATATACAACTATATTTATGCAGATTGAGAAAGCATGACAAAAGGGAAGAGATGGAAGAAGAGAAAGGAAGAAAGGACATCTATTCATGGCTCCATAGGATGCTGGTATGGCATGTTTCCTTATATGCAGAAGAAATTTTTAAACAAATCTGTTTCTTGTTCTTTGCAGCATACAGTTGCATCCTTCCCATGAAAGAGAGGACAAAGAATTAATAAGACTCTTTCTTTCTTGATGGTGGACACAAAAGACTGATGCTAAAGATGGTGGCAAGCGTCAGCACTTTATTGCAAAAACCCAGCCTTTTTAAGAAGTTAGCTGGTTATCTGTTTATGTAGTTTTAAAGCATAACAAGCATGATTCAACCAACCGCCATACACCACGATGTGAACACGCAATGGTCACACAGCATGTTTTTCTACCCCTAATTCAGCTATGTCTCTTTCCCACAGTCCTTCTCTACTTAGCCAAAGTAACAGGCCTGAGCCATGATTTTACAAAGGCAACAAGGCCTTCATTTTATAAGGCTTTACCTATATGCAACACTTTCTTCCTAATAGTGGTTGAAATATTTTTGTGCTGATGAAATATTTAATCCCCACACTCACTCAAGTAATTAAAAAAATGCTTGCAAATGAGACTAACAGTTCTTTAAAAGCATCAGTGTGCCAGTTTGGCCAAATTTGGAAGAAAATATCTCCTGAGGGAAAAAAACCAGGTTGCCACCACCCCTCCCCCTACCAGGTTTGGGAAAAAAAAAAGATTATTTTTCCTC
>VZRV01010579.1:0-124665 GCA_013398115.1 Falcunculus frontatus | reverse complement strand
GGTGGGATGCGGGTGGGATGCGGTGGGAAGCTGCACCGCTCCCGGTGTGACAGCCACCCCTCTGCTGAAGGCAGCTCTTGGGATTGCGGGAGGCTCATCCAAAAAAAGATACCGTGGTGTGAATGAGTAAGTTCCGGAAGGAACGGGAGGGCGGGAGCGGCCGAGGCGACCTCGGTGGCCCCGGGCCGGTGCAGTGCTGGCCCGAGGCCAGGAGATGTCACTGCGGCCCCACGCAAAAGCGGCGGCGGGCTAATTTGTCAGACAGACCAGAAAGGCTGAGATGTGGCCGCTTCGTGCTTTGCCTCTTTCCTCCCAGAAGGGCTTGGCTGCCGCTGCGGACCCCTCCCCGTGGCTCCAGTGCAGCCCCAGCATTGTCCCTGTCACTGCCCCGGGCAGGGCTGAGCAGCGCCTTCGGGCCCGGAGGGGATGAGACACAGATACAAGGCTTTGCTGCAGCTCCTGAACTGTGGCTGCTTCCTGCCACCTTCTTCTGTAAAGAGAAAACCAAGCTTCAGACGTTTCTCTGAGAGGCTTAAGTGAAAATTATATAGTCACTTCCTTCAGATTTATAGCCTGACCTGACATTTTTAGAAACGGTAACGAGGGATTTTAAGCAGTGGTCTAATGTAGCTGTCATGCCCTGCTTGCTCTAATGTAGTTTTTAGTCTCATCTCCAACTTTCCGATTCAGCAACTAGATTTAGCTGGAAGGGCAGGATCCTCAGTACTATTTTTGACATATCTAGAGCTAGGCTTGATGTTGTTCAGCTCTTCAGTGTTCAAAATAAATGTAAACGTATGCTAGCAGGGAGAAGACTTCATTTTCTGGTGAGTTAAATAACTGCTTTCCTGACACATCCCATGTGCTATCCTGAATGAAAAGTTCCATCCCAAGTAACTCAGGGACAGGTGTGCTTCATCAGCACTTAGGAATTCCTCCCTCGTCCAACTTTCAGGGCAATTGTATGCTTTTCACCCTAGGTGGAAAGTAAATGAGGTTTATCCCTGCAGCAAATCCTTCAGAAGACTGGCACCGTCTGCCTTCACACGAGGACTGCAGAGATACAGATAAGGAAAAGCAAGCCTAGGAAGCCTTACCAAGGCATATAAATATGCCTGGAATTAATAGCTGTTTATTAAAACAGGTTATAAAACACATTTTCAAAGTTCAGATAGTGACCGCCTTAGCCACCAACGTCCAAGGAATATACTTAGATCAAAGTTTTATGACCTCTATTTATTACAGCAGATAGCAGTACCTGAAAATAGCCACTTTTAAAATCTTATTACTGTTAAGTTCCTTATTTAGACCAGTGACTTGACATTCTTGCATGAGTGAACATTAAAGTTTTTGCCTTTTTAACCTCCTAATCCTGGTGCATAAATCTTTTATAACCAATTCTATTCTGTGTGTCTTTTTGGTGTTATTGGATTCTTATCTTTCATTCCAGTCTAGGTTTCTGATTTAATATATTAAAAACTCAGCTCAGCTTTGCTTTCTTTATTAAGATACAAAAGAGGTAGAAGCTTATAGAATGCTGAACGACAAGCACAATTCTTTTTTTTTTTTCTTTTTCCAGAAAATTAAAAAGTTTTAATTTAAGAAGAAGGTTGTATCACCCTCTCATGTGGCACCCCTTTATGACTGTCACACAAATGAAGAGAATTACTTCTGATTTTGAGCAAGTACATTTGCTCTCCCTTAGCTGCTTCTGCTCAGATAGTGAGGTCAAGCCCTGCAGCCCTAATGCTACTGGGAGGTCTCAGCAAGCTCTTGCTTCTCCAGAGTGCTGCTGGAAAATCTCTCCCTGGGGACCTGCTGACAAAGATCAGAGTATGGAAGGACATGGACCTGAAGTTCTTCTTTACTATCCTGTGTTGCCTTCTTCTCCTAGAACTTACGTTACAGCTGGGTGAAAAAGCAAAATCAGAGCTCATTCCATGAGCAGAAAAAAGAAAAAAAATTAAACCAAGCCCAAACCCTCATTACTCATATGTGTAGCAAAGCCAGGTAAGTCTGTGTCTCAGGAGTGGTCTGTTTTAAAGGTTTTCTTATGACAAAGAAGGGCTGACAGCTGAAAGGTATAAAAGTGATGAAAGAACTATGGTACCACTTTGGTTACAGAGTGTTTGTATTTGGAAAATCCTGGTTATACCCACCATAGCAGCATGTCAGACTAACAGCCTGCCAGATTAGCTTACAAAAGGCAAGTCTCATCCTTCACACGGGTACATCCAAGATGCCTAAGGAGTGGATGAACTTGCAGTGATAGCAGTATCACACTTCAAATTAAAAATTTATCCTTTCAGAATTAGATACTCGAGCCACTATTGGACATAGAAAGAGGGGTGGTTAAAATACATCTTTTTGGAAAGGATGAAAGTACAGAATATAGAGATTTTTATCCACATTTAAATTAAATTGGCCTGCTTTAAATAAAAAATCTTGTTCATTCCTGGAGTACACCCTCAGTCACATAAATTTGAACATCAAGAAGTTTTCCTTCCCTTTTAACAGGGAGGCTTTTTAAAATTTTATATATATATACATCCCCAATCCCCTTGTACCCTGCATGTCTGTTGTGTGACTTGGCCACACCATGCTCAAGGACCCTGGCAGCAGATGGAAAGAGCAAGATTGGGCAAACTCATATAAATTTCATTTCTTATTTGGATGCACAAAGCATAACTCAGACACAAAGAGTAATAAAGTACTACACAGTATTAGTGCCTTGGACCCAGACTTAACTACTGATTTAGCCAAAAGTGATTTGTACTCAGGCTAAAGGAGATGAGTGGGCAAATGGGGTTTGTTTGCAGGAAAGCCCTGACCGAGGAGGCTGCCAGCCCAGGGTGAGGTGGAAGGAAAGGAAGGAAATGTTCACGTGGCATTTCCATGCTACATGTTGGGACACAGCCACCCCAATGCTGCCTCATGCACCTTTCCACGATCACTTGTAAGAATCTCTGGAAATCAGTCTGACAAATCTCCACCTGAGCTTTTTAGGTTACCCTACTTATTTTCTGATTTGTGATTCATACCTGGAAAAAACAAATCTGGAGCACATCTGGGTGACTCTTATCTCTGCACAGCTGCAGTGAGCCCAGATCACCTGTACAGGCTATGGGAGACACCTGTGTCCTAGGATGCAGGTTTCCCAAATGAAACCCAACTATGATCTGATCCAAAAAATGGGATTCTACCAGCTTGGTTGTGCTTCACACCCAGGGTGGTAAAATCCTGACAGATCTCACCATCATTCCATGTGGTGCTGCTATAATTAATCCCTGGTTCAGCTGCCAGTTATTGCAGATGCTCTGCTGCAGATAAAAGGGGACTTCCTCCCCACCCTCACCCCTCTTTTAATTTTGTGCAAGTTCCCTGACCTGGAAACCTGACATTTTCTGGTTCACATTCATGCACATTTCAGCTCTCCCCCTTGAGTCCTCTTTGGAATCTGTACTGACAGGAAAATGGCACAGACAGTAAAGTCTGCACCCACCCAGAGGAAATGCAAACAACACAGCCCTGTCAGGATGGTCAGCTTCAGTTATTCCCCCTTTACTACCTCAACTAATTTATTCCAGCCTCCACTTCAAGCCCTTGCTTTCCTATACAGCATTTTCTATAGGCTACCCAGCTCCACAACTGCCCAGGACAGCAAACAGAAAGGTTTCCCCCTGCTTTAACAGGGGAGGAATACTGGGTGTCTTAAACCCCCCCCCCCCCGCCTCAAAATCCATTATTAGCTTTTCCTTGCTTCTTGAAAGAAAGGGGGGAAAAAAGGAAGTACATTCTCTACAAGCTGACAAGCCTGCCTGCGTTCAGAGCTCTGCAGAAACTACCAGAGAATAGTGGATTTGTAGGAGAATGATTCTGACATTCGGCTGCCAAGGTCAGTCAGCCTTTTGCACTGGGCTGGCAAGCCAAACTTACATAAGTAATGGCCGTCGGCAGTCAACTTCAAATTTGGCACACATTCTCCCCCCTCGACACAGTGTAAAAGGAAAAAACATATTAAACTTGTTCTGCCTTAAGCTGTTTTTCCCTCACTTGTTTATTTTCTCCATCTCTTCCAGCCTGAGATGCTCGCAACTATTGCTACAAGCGTAAAATTCAGCTTTCAGCAAGGGCCTGATGGTTTTCCCAGTTTCTCTGCAGGCTGCTGGGATATCTCATCAATGGTGTAGAGATGCCAATAGGAAAGGTCATGAAAATAAGTTGGGTCATCACAATCTAATGCTCTGGTTTCTTCATGCATTCCTTGTGTCCATCTCAAAGCCAAAACCCGAGAGATGTTTCATGCTCCTACCAGCAGCAGTTGGTGCTTCCAGTGGGATCACCACAGGGTGAGGTGGAGCACTCTGTTGCCACCTGGGCTAAGTGCAGGGCAGACAGAGGACAAATGCCTGTCCCTTGCAAGGCAGCAGCACACACGGGGCTCTTGCAGGAATCCCGGCACTCCCAGGGCAGCGGAGGCAGGGCTGAGCACCCTGGGCTGGGCTGAAGTGGAGCTCTAGCCCAGGGTTGGGTCTGTGCAGGTCCCTCCTGGGGATGCTCATCGGCACCATCCCCGACAGCTATTTCCAAACTACAAACTCTCTCTCCACGGAGATGCCAAGTTGCAAATGAAATAGCAGAGATAGTGAAAAAGTGGTTAACAAGAGCTTTAGGAGAAGAATAGAAGAATGTGGAAATAAGCCCCCGCCATTTCTTACATTATCTGAGAGCTGTTCAGCCATGAATTGTCTGTAATAATTAGCATGAGAATATCTCCTTGATGACATTCATACTGCATAAAAGGGTCTGCATTTCCTCCATCAAAGTGCATATTTATGAACTGAATCTCCGAAAGACGGAGCCTTTGATAGTATTATTTTAATATTTTTTGCATGTGATTTAGAAGCTTAAACTTCAAGAAGCCCTAATAATAAAAAAGACTATCAGGTTTCTGCTAGTCACCTCTGTTCCTAGTAAACACAAACACATATATGGAAGTCACTGTTTAAATATGAAAGTGATAGACTATGTAAGATAGAATGACATGAATAAATTTACCTTTGTTCTTTAATGATCCTGAGAAGAGTGGCTTAAAAAACTCAACCTTGGTTTTCTCCGTTCTTATTTGTGTCTTGACCCTGGTGCCAAACCGTTCCGAGAGTCACGCTGAAAACCCTTTTCTGTGTACATCTGTGCATGTGCATGCTACTGCCCCTTTGTTGTTCAATACCTCCTGTTTTATACACCTGATCACTACAATTCCTCATAACAATAACTGGACTCATCGAGGGCAGGATTATAGGGCTGTGAGGACGTACGTGTGCCAGCAGCTTGAGTAGCCGGAGGAGCTTGAGTTTGGCACCTCATCTCAGGTGTCAGACCTCCTGGAGGCTTGTCAACAGAGCCTGCCCAAAGCTCACACACTTGTAGGTGTCTCTGCTAAGTCCTGGTGCTATTTCCAGCCCTTTGTTTCAGCACCTACACCAAGTAAGAGCCTGCAAGTTTAAAGACTTGAAATCTGAAAGTCAGTGGATAGTTACCGAGTTTATAGAGAAAATGTTCTCTTTGGTTGCTGTCTTTCCAGCAAAAATGTGCAAGCATGTGACGGCCGAGGCTGAACGGGGAGCCAGGGAGGGACTGTATGTGGGAAGTTGTGTTCAAGAGGTGAAGGGCCACCAAACCTACTGCCATGGGATGCCAGACTCATTTTCTCCCAAACCCAAGTCCTTCCCTGTAGAAACACGTGGTTCGGATGGTCGGGACAAACGATGAGAGATCTCTGGAGTCAAAAGTTGTCTTGAAGCAAGCGATTTATTGCCAGGGCGTGGGTGAAGAGGCCCTGCAGAGAGCTGCCAGCCACAGCTCTGGGCAGGGCCGAGGTAGAGAGCTGATAAGAAGAAGAGGTGGCGAAGAGGAGCAGGCGAAGAGGCGCCGGTAGAGAAGAGAAGACAAAAGAGGCCAGACCGGAATTTCCCGATCTTTTTATCTCTCTTTCTACTGAATATTCTAGTCTACTTGACCAATCTGGTGCAAGATACAGAGTCCTACAGCATTTACATACAGCCTATGAGGATCCTTACATTACCATACTGTCTTGTATTTCAAACTCTCTAAAAACTGCTTTCTGGATCCCCTGCCAGGTTGGCAGGGTCTGCTCTGACCCTTGGACCTGTCTGCAAGCAGAGGGTATTGTTCAATCAAGAAGGGGGTTACCTTCAGCGGCCATACCATTGTTTTCCAGTTGTTCAGTAACTGGGGTTTGGCATTTCAGATGTCGAACTCTGCCCTTAATTCTATTTCACTTATAGGTTTCATATTCTCCAAACTTAAACAATCATATTCACAAGGCTTTCCTGTTTCCTCCTCCCCAACACTTCCCAACTGACTGTGCCCATTAGAAAATGACTTTTCCCTGCAGGCTGTATCTGCTCCTCCTTTGGTTTGCAAGACCTTGATGCCACTGGACATCAATCTGTCCATGCTGGCGTTGGAGCTGCAGATCTATGAAGGGCAGCATGGAAAAGGTTTGGTTTCTCACTGGTATTTAAAGGCTGCCAATGTAAAGTTTGGAATGTTGAGGAGAAAACGAAAGGAAATATTAGTGAGGTTTGGTCTCTCTGGGAACAGAGAAAGAACTTTTGGAGTAATATTGAATCCAGTGCTTTTGCTGCTACATTTCAGGCACCGCCTGAAATTATTACCACAAAATTTCCACATGGAAAAGTTTCCAAGTTGTCAGTATTAAGCAATTACAATTCCTGTAGCTAAAGCCTTATTTTGTTAAAAAGCCAACTATTTTAACTTGTGTAGTTTCAACACTTATAATAGACAAATCCTGTGACATTTGGCATGTATTCCTAAAGCTTCATTTCTAAAATAATTTGTCTTTTATTAGTTAACAATAAATAATCTGTATTTAATTCTTGAATGCAGATAGCACTACATTTTAGGCACCAACAAAATAATGAGTAGTGCAATTCTTACTCTTAGGGATGAGAACAGTCTGGATGAATATTGACTAAATCTCCATGCTAAAGAAAAGAACTAATATTTGCTAAACAAGTAACTATTCAAGGCATCTCAATTTTTCCGATAATTGAACAGAATATTCTGAACAAAACAATCCACGAAAAGAAAGTCTTAATGCTTAAAAAAGTCCTGGAAATATGGTTTTGCCTGGCATATTCAAAGTAGTAATAATAGTGATTGATTGTATTTGCAGGAAGATTAATAAAATTATCTTCCTTATTTTTCAGCTGTTATTTCTCTTTAGATGTAAGTTCTTTGGTGCAGGAATTGACCTTCAGTGGCCAAATATGCCCTTGCCCCATATCTTTTGAGTATTACAGGAATGACATTAGTATAGGAAAGTAAATTATATTTATACTTGCTAATAAAGAGAGAGTAGTATAGAGACCAAGTTCTTATCACAATGAAGTAACAAATTTTTGAGATCTTCAGTGAAAAATGATGAATTTTCCCAGTATGCCCTGTTAGAAGATTTAGGAAAAACCAACATATTCAACACCAACAGCTGCTCAGAGCTAATCTGATCTTATAAAACACACATCTAAGTATGTGCCTCTTAATTAACAAGATAATTAAATTTTATAAAGTGTATTTATGATGGACTTAATAGAATCTGTCCCAGAGAAAAGCTTAGGCCATAATATGCTATTTTCATGTATCTATCTTAAGGACTATTGAGGAGTTTAAAGACTATGCTTAAATTCTGCCATGATGCCACGTTTTTGTAAACCATGCCATGGTTATGTAGAAATAACTCTTCACACATCTTTTACGCTGTCATTGATTGGTTGAAACCCCAGTGTGGGCAGTGGAACTGATCCCAGACTCTCTGTGTGAAGGACACCAGAGTGTAGAGCTCTACTTCTCTTTTTTCTCTGCTTATCACTTCAATTTAATTCATATACTGCCGACGTTCATTAATAAGGGATGGGACTGCATCGATAAGAGATTTGTACTTAAAATAACAAACAAGGCATCAGCCTCGGAGGTCGGGAGATTTATTAACAAGTCGCCATAACGAGGAGAAAGTCACAAGACTCGAGATTACATGGCAATTTATAACTTTCTAGTCCAATAAGCATCTAACACGAAACTTTGTTTTGACTTTATGACCTATCACCTGTAGTACTTTTTACTGCAATGCGACTGTCTCTTAACCAATAATTCTTTAGGTCACATACACACATATACTTCTATTGTAACATCTAAATTCTTAGCTTAAACTCTAAAATCACATTACCATACTTAAAACCCTTCACCATAACACCCAATACATATTCTTACTTATAACTGTAGAAACACAGGTTTGTAATTCTCTTGCTTAAGGTCTATATGTCTCTGTCATTACACCAGCCCAAGCTTCTTCCAGGGTTGTAAATCAAACCCTCCGTCCTCTGCAGAAATTTTTACTCCTCTGTTTCCTACACCAGAGACCCCCTGCATGAGCTGGGGCCACCTGAATGTCCCCACCCTGGGGTCCCAACCTGGCCCCCACCACACCAGAGCTGCTCAGATCAAGCATTGCTTGGAATAATCTGAAAATGTGGAAATTTAGCACATCTCCACTTTTAAATTTTTTTTTCCATTCTGAAACAAAATAAGAAATGAATGGGTGAAATCTGTCAGAGAATTGATAGCAAAGAGGAAATGTTGGCCTACGCACCACGAACACAAACCCTGTAAAATGTTTGTCCTGATCAGAAAACAACCACATCGTTCAGAACGTGTAGAAGTGACTGGGTGTTTTCAGAAAATGTTAATTCATCACCACCAGAAATTCATCTGGGAACACGCACTTCAGTTTTGAAGGACGGCTTTTCTTGGATCTGAAACAAAGTTTCTGATCAGAAAAAAAGAAAGGATAATTGATGGTTCAGGTGTTTTCAGGGCACCTGGGAATCATCCCCACTCTATTCAAGCCTCCATTTTTACTTCTAAAATGAAACTTTAATGTGAATCTCCCAGGTGAACATTTTAGCTATTGTCTAATCTGAGACGGGTGAGATCTCACAAAAAGAGCTTCACAGAGTTTTAATTGCATCCTGACTTTGTGCAGGACATCTTTTGGATGCCTCAAAGAGCTGCTGTGACATGACAGGATGTTTTTGAGGACTAGCACAGGCCCCTGCTCCAGTCCACTTCTCTCCTCACCCCTCCTCCCTCAGCAAAGTGAGCAAGAACCAGGAGCAAGCTTATAGTCTCATGCTTATAAGGTTATCAGAATAAAAATTCACCCACATGAAAGGAGGAAAATAAATCCTATTACCATTAGGACTGATTTAAAAATCACAGTTGTTTTACTGATCATTCTTATTCATAATTCAGCTTATAACTATAAAAGATGAAGGGGAATATGCCCTACTTTTCCCTTTGTGATTTGACAGCACCTATGTTGAGTAGCTTTGCCCTGAAAACCGATGGTTGCTCAGTTTCCCCTGCTGTGTTTTAGGGTCTTCCACAACACAAAAGGAGAGAAGAAAATCTGGAGAAGGGGGAGGAGAACACAAACGAAATGCCTCAGGCAACTACAGCCCTCAGAGTGATTTGTGCCCGCCCTTTTCTTGCTGTTTGCCTAGAAAATGATCAGCTCACAATGTGTTTTTCAATTAAAAGGAGGTGTCTGCTGTTATCCATGACTGGAGGACAAATCTGTCGTCGAACGGCTGTGACTAAGAGTCCAAAATCTGCAGTCTCCATGGAGCAGGAGCCTTCAGACCACGTGGAAAAGGGACAATTGTCAAGTCAGAGCTGTGAAGGCAGAGAACGAGGGTGAAGTCTTTAATCGCAGGTGTTGTCCTGCGATTTATGACCCGTTTATTCCTGCTAAAGCCATAACCTCTGCAGGTAGCTCGGGTGCCTGGGAATGGCAGTGTGATTCCGTGTGCACCCATGCTGTGCACACCTGTATGGCCTCTGCCATCTCTGCAGATTGATGTCATCCCAACTCCATCTCCAAACCATCCCCCTACCCAGCCTCTGCCAGCGGAGTATCTGCACAGAAGCACAGGTCAGGCACAGGTGCAGAGGCCTGGAAATAACCTGCCAAAAAGCTCCTGCTCACTTATTCCTCTGCCAATGTATCAAAGAGGAGCTGGGAAATCCATTTTCCCTCTCAAAACCTTCCTGGCTTCCTAGGTGGTTGATTAATGCATGCCAGTGATATCAGCCATGTCTCTATGGGTTTTGTGTTTGCATATCCTTTGCCCTTTCCAAAGAAGTTGCTGCTTCCCATAAGTGGGCCTGCAGTACCTTTTTGTGATTCATGAAGATTCCCTGCTGCTGCTTGGTTCATCTGTGTGTGGGCAGAGCCTTGGTGCCCCAGAAACCTCTGCTTGCTGCTCTGCCTGAGTGTGACTGTCCCAATTCTTAGGACTGTGCAGAGATACAGCATCACCCGGGAACCTTCCCTCACACCGTGCAGCTATCAATAAACACCCTCATCTGCACAGACCCCAGGGCAGTAAATATCTCCTGACATGCAGGACACGCCCTCTCCTCTGTTCAGATCACCTGGAGCAGTGAGGCTCAGCTTGCTGTCACCCACCTATGATGATGCTGTTGCCTGTTTATTTGCTGAACCTTTACTTCGTACTGATTTCACTCACATTTTTCTTCAATTATGGAATCATTCTACCTGACAATACTGCTCATTCAGTTTCTCCCTCTCTGTAATTTCATGGGAATGCTCTCCATACCAAGTAGGATCTATTTTAAAGGTCTTTTGCTGTGTGTTGTTTTCCATTTGTTTCTCTTATGTATTCTGGCCAAAGAAAATCAAAGAGACACATTCTGCTACTTGCTCTTACTCATGCTACAAAACAGCTTATTCAGGAAAGAGCATTCTGCATGCATAAAAACACCAAAAATCTGTGCTTTTATCAGGGAACAGTATTTGAATACATGGTACTGGGGTGTTTCACATCTTGTGTGGTCTAAACCAAAAATACAGTAGTGAGCTATTAAAATGCACTCAGTAGTGCAGATTCCTGTGTTGTTTTTTGTTTGTTTTAGTTTGTTGTTTTGATTTTTTTTAAGAGTAGTGTCCCTTTATTAGTTAATGCACAGCAATTGCCTTACTCGTACATTTTGACATCTCACAGCTAAAACCAGTAATTTAATTTTTGGTGAGCAGTTTCCCAGTCAATTAGTGAGGACTGCTCCCAGAAACTCCTGCACCAAAGAACAGCTCTCCAGCAGGAATAGTTCATGGCCCCTCAGCAATCTCAGCAGTGGGATTATTTAGCACACACGCTCCAAGACACATCTTCCAGCTGAAGAGCCCACCTGACACTCAGGGCTGGAGATCAGCCCAGGTGGGTGCAAGGTTCTCCATCTCCTGCTGAAGTTACAGAGGTCTGGCTGTAAAGCGTCCAGTGAAAAAAGGACCACTGGCATTTCATTACTTCCTTGCTCAATCTAAATTGATATGACAGTCTTCTCTATCCTTCAGCTCTCTGATGGAATTTGGGGTCCCTCATAATAATATGGCATTGCCAAAACCGGCCTTAGCCCTGAAATACTCCAGACTATCTCCAGAGAGTAATTCACCAGGATGGAAATGGGCGCTCCTTCACCCACACCACAGACATTAGCACCATCTATTCCTGCTGGTCTGGCCCCATTTTTGGGAGGGACACAGCTGCAGGAGCTCCCTCTCCCATCGAGGGGGCTGCTCTGTGCAGTGCAGCATTTATCCCCCTCAGTTTCTGAGGCTGCTGCTCCTCACTGCCCTGCACCCACCACGTGGCTCTGCAGCATTCCCAGCCAGGGGTCGGCTCCTTGGTGGGATTTTCCAAAATCTCGGTGTATTATTTAAAACCTTCAGAGGAGATGTGTTCCCAAGCCTCACACGTTGGTCTCTCCCGCTCCCATCCACATAACAGATGACACCATTTAGCTGCTAGAGCACTCGATCCATCATTCCTTGCAGCACCACAGGTGCACTGGCTACGCCATATGGCAACTTCTTAGACTTGAGCAGCCCCTTTGCATGTGTGCAGCAAAGGGTATTTATTAATCTGCATCTGGTGTCACACGCTGATGTGCTTAAGACAGGTCAAGTTTTTTAAGCCTCTCCCCACCTGTCATTTTGAAAGTCATGGTTTAAGCTGAGCTGATGATCAGCTGTCAGGGGTTTATGGCCTGCACGTGTCAAGCTTCTATCTTTCATCTGAGCTGTGGTAATAACATTTTAAATAAAAATTAGTGGTAGTAATAAGACTTTTCTAAATTAACTCTAGAAAGTTTTGATGTTTTTTCTAAGTGCAGTAATATTTACTTTAGTGATTTCCAGAACAGGGAGGGAGCCAGCTCTGTCCTGACCTGTTTTGTGCCCTTGCCACTGAACCAGGTCCCAGAGCAAAGTGGCAGCACTGTAAAGGGTGGCCAAGTCCCTGCTCCCAACAACAAGCACACACTGATGGAACTGGAGAGCTCAACATCCCAGAAGCAATACTGCTAATGCTTCAGACAGCTCTTTACTGCAGCCTCTGTTCTCAGTTTCCCTCAGGGCTTGAAAAATAAACTTCCTGCAGGAAGGCTCACCCTAGGAGATTTGTGCTCTGATTTGGGAGTCTTGAGGGGTTCAGAGAAGCATCAACAAAGTGTGACTTCAACCACAGGGCAGTGAGCTTGTGCTCCTCTATAGCTCCGTCCCTGCTACATTCCATCAGAAAAGAGACCTGTTGAACTCATTTAAAATCCCCCCAGCACATCAAACGCCAAAAAAAACTACCCCCAAAGCTATATTAGTAGATCTGATTTTTATTCCATTGGAGACCTGTAATGTTCAAACTTTTAAAAACTCTATGTTTCCTCACACAACATGAAGTAAAGGAGTTCTACGTAGTCCCTTGGTTTTTTGCAGTTATCAATTGCCCATTTCTTTCTTGGAAATTAAAACTGGGCACTGGTGATCATCTACTGTTCTAAAACAACACACATCTCTTTGACTTAGGCAGCAATCTTCTCTGTGGTTTAGGCACTGATCATAATTCTATGAAAGAACCAAGCAGAGGTGAGCTCTGCTGAAAACCTGAAGAGATTTAAAACAAAAAATTACTTTTCCACTTTAAGGCAGGTCTTTATTAAAGCGATATTTCCCCTCGTCTTATCCTCTGACACCTGCTGGAATTTTAAACTTTATTTCCCCTTTTTTATTTAAGTGGACACTTACTTCAACATCTTTAAAGCTATTTAAAGTTCAGATATTAAACATGAATAATTGCCTTCTGATTTCAGTGCATGATGAAATAAAAACTGACAATGCACGTCTTCTGGTGACATTCACACCTGCATCTGTGACAGAGACTTGTAATTTGACGAAAATTAACTTTACTCTGGGCTAGAAGGGTGAGTTTTTAACCAGCTTCGGTATCATATTCTGCATCACTTTTCTCCCTTACACGGTTCATGGACTAGCAGGAGGAAAAGGGGTGGTTGAATAGATGAAATCTGAACATTTTTCAGTCCTTTATCAGCTTGAAGCATCTCACTGATGAAAAAAAAATGTAGAAAATGGATGCCTGAGCATCTTATCACAAAGTTCTTTAGAGAAGCACTAGGAAGAGAGAAGCTCCTTGATCTCCATCATTCAAAAGCCCAAGTCCCTCTGCTATCTCCTGAAACAATTAGCAAAAAAAAAAAATCCTCCCTGAATCTCCCTCAGCCTCTTTCTTCCAGGCTAAGCACTGCTCACTGAAGAGTCGAAAAGCTTGTGCCTGGGAAGAGCTGAACCTGAGAAATCCAAGCTCTGGTGCTCAGCTCATGCAAGAGAAACAACACTGGTGACATTGCTGTGTAAATGAGCCGTGAATTATTCAGGCCCTTTTGTGAACACAGTCAAGACCTGTGGGAGTTAAAGGATGGCTACCAAAGTAAAAAGTGTGTTTTAATGAAATATAAATATTAGATGGAATATTACATGGAAATACTCTGGAGTCTTACACATCATTTCCAGGGAAAGAAAAGGCATATTTTTGAGTCTCTTGAGGTGCCAATTCATTAATTAGTACGGATATGAAAGATATATGCTGAAATGCATCAGTCAAGCAATTATCGAGGAAGTATAATTTGAGAGCATAGTCTGGCAATGATAAGTCACTTTTATGCTCATTTATATTCACTTCATTGACATTTTATTTAGCAGGATCTAAACAAGTAGAAGCAAAGAAGGATCAAGTGGCCCCTGACCAAGGTCACTAAGGATTTTTTGGGACGTAGCACATGTCCCTTGCAGTGGCACAGACCCTGCTGCAACACCCAGGGCTCCACTGCTGTTGCCCAACCTCCAGATCTCTGTGTGTGCCCTTTTCTGTCCTCATTCCCTGTCTGCTGCCCGTGCTGCTCAGAAAACCTCTTCCCTTGGGCAGGCTGTGAGCAGAATTGGATAGAGGATGGAAGTGCTGCTGCCATGAGAAGACTGTGCCTTTTCTCTAAAATGTCTTCCTCTGAGGTTTGGAGAACTGTGAATTCTCACATCCTCTAGCAGCCACTCCTGCTTCCAGAAATTCCATTTAATGAAGGCTGTGGAAGTCAGGTCAGGCTTTATTCCCTAAATGCTCTCTACATGCTAGCTGTGTAAAAGCAGTATGAATGAGGTTGATGTCAAGGACCTCGTCCCTTTCCATGAGATTCTGCCCCATGTAGTTAATTTAGCTAAAATCTGAATAAGAGTATTTCAGTCTATGAAACTTGTCAAGGTTAGAACAGTTTGTGTTTACATTGCTTGATACACAATATAAAAATCTGCCTTACAGTTACCAATGCAATTATTTTGTACCCATTTCTTGGACAAGAGGAAGCAGTTAATTTGACTCTTTTATTATTGTTTGTCTGCTGTAAATGTCCCAATTTCCATCTTAAATACTATTTCTCTTATGGCTAGATGAGAAGGACATTTGTTATAGTTATTTCCTTGCCATGGAGAAGCCCATTGTTATACTGGTTTTTCATGCACCATCATCAGTAAGAAGGATATGGGGTGAGGGCAAACTTTCACTCCCATTCTCATCAGGATCAAGTCCTTAGATAGAGACCCTTATTGTGCATCTGTAACAGTACCTACATTTTCAGTGTGCTCTTTCAAGTGTGCTGTTAGCTCTGTCCTGTCAGATTAATTTTCTCTTTCAGCTTCTGAAGTGATTTTTCAGGACTTTACACACCGACCTTTCAAGGACAATGAGCATTCCTTAATATTTTCAGCATTGTCTATTGCTTATAACAACAAGGAGTGCTAAAACTATATGTAGGCTGAAGAGAACCCTGAAACCTTCTTTATTCAGAATCTTCCGTGAAGCAGTATTTTTTCGTGCTGCTTTGCCAGAAGAAATCAAATGACTTCTCCCACTGATTTCTTTCATTCACTCCTTGAACTTTTCCATACATTTGCTGCAGACTGATTTCCTGATCTACATTTTCCTTTGATACTGACAAAAGGGGATCAAAAAAGAGATGCTTCCCTGCAAAGTAGAGTCAAGGAAAGGTTTCAACTCTCTGTCACATGGCACTTTCATCACATTTGGCAGCCCAAGGTGTCACAGTCAAACAAGACTCATCATCATACCCCATAACACATGCAATAAATAGCTTAATTTTCTCTTTTAGCACCCTCAAGGTAAAATGTGGTGCTTTAGGATAGGTTATCTTGCATAACTTACCACCACAAAATTGAGAGCACTTCCCAGCTTGTTCTTTTAATGACCTGTGCTTTTTAATCTCTAAATTTTCCATATTTTTTTGGAATTTGTCATTCTGTTTCCTGAAGTAACTGAGAGCAAAGCAGCTTTTGAAACTCTATGCCCGCTGTTTTCTATATTTGTGGCTGAGGAGAAAGGCACTCAGGAGTTTTGTGCCTGTAAACTACTGAGAGTGAATGACCTTGGTGCTGGGAAGAGCATCTCACTATTTTCTGGTAAACTTATGGACTCTGAGGCCTGTGCTCAGCTTTCTTTCAAAAACAGCTGAGTAGTCTGAACATAAAATAGCAGAATTGGGTCTGGCAATGTTGTGAACTGTAGCATCAGGAAAGGAAGTATTTCCCCCCTGCTTTTCAGGAATATCATGTTTCTGTTTTCTGAGGTATGGGCTAATTTGGGTCTTTTGCCTTAGTCAGTCTTTTGTAGTGCTGCGTTCAGTGTGTGAGTGGCTTGTAAGTGAGAAAGGCAATTCAGCCGGTGAGAACTTGGGCAATAGCAGCAGAATGCAGCAAGTCGTTCAGAGAGGAGAAACTCAGCCAGACCTCTCTGATGCATCTGTAACACAATTAAATCTCCATAATGACCTTCATTAGGCCCAGCATGTAAGTCAATACAAACAACTTTCAACTTGATGAACATTTTCCTTCTAAAAAGTAACCTTTCAGTTCTATTACTTTTGTACTGTTTTAGCCATATGTTAAATATTAGAATGCTTCCTTCTCATTTACCCTTCACATATTAAGGTGAAAACTCTGACCTAGTGCATTCTAATTACTTGGCTTATTAGCTCCACATTATATCAGTAATGGTGTGATAGCCAACATAATTACTAGGACTTGAAAAATTATACTTTGCTGTACTATTTCATGAACTGTGAGACGGTTCCTCTTCTTATTAACTTTCTTATTTAATGGGTCGACCACATTTTTCATCTACCTAGACCATTGATCAAACTGATAATTTTAGATTTTAACTGCAATTGAGAAATTGCCCCCTAAAACAGTGAGATATATGTTTTTTTAGAAGAAAATACAGACATTTATTATTCTTCTGTGTTTCTTATTGACAGGCCACCACAATTAGGTAGTTACTGTATACTGCTTGAATGCTGTTTTTAACTTTAAAAGCTTCGTGAAATTTAGAGGGAAATTATTTTGGGGTCTTTTATTCTTTCAAATTTTTACTTTTGTATTCACTAAAATTCTGGTTTCCCTTTTTTTAATTAAAAACTTTTTTTTTTTTTTCACTTTCTGGAAGCAAATAGAACTTCCACACCTTTTTCTTCTTTGAGTAAAACGCTGACTTTCAATCCAAACCTGGAAGGATTGGCGAT
This sequence comes from Falcunculus frontatus, assembly GCA_013398115.1. Classification (NCBI taxonomy): domain Eukaryota; kingdom Metazoa; phylum Chordata; class Aves; order Passeriformes; genus Falcunculus; species Falcunculus frontatus. The sequence continues at coordinate 107,607 of VZRV01010579.1, read as the reverse complement.
TAATTGTTCACCAGTTCAGCCTAAGAGTTGAGTCTGATTCTGATGATTGTTCTGATCCCCAGTATTTCCAGTTTAGAGCATGAAGATACAGAAGAGATTGGTTCGTTGTGTTGGGTGTTTTTTAATGGAGACTCCTGCTGGAGGGGATAAGAGTTTAGTGCGAGTGGTCACACAGCTGCCCTGAGGTGCTTTGAGCAGATTACTGCTGCTCACCCATCCTGAAGCCAAGCATCCCTGGTCCTGGCTGCCTGGGACCTGCAGTGCCTCCTGTGGAATGTGCTTTTTTTGTCCTGAGTGAGATTCATCCATGTCACTCGTCCACTAGAGCCCAGTGCTTCTGCCCACCAGGGAGAAATCCCAGCCAGTCTCACTGATGTCCACGTGTCCCTGACAGAGCCATCTTGGAGTCCAAGGCACGCCTCTGGCTGCCGTGGGAGGTCAGGACATGCCTTGGGCTGTCCTGGGTGCTCAGGAGCCCCCAGCAAGGGGGTCCCAGACCCTGGTAAAAAGCTCAGAATAACACTGTCTTTGACCTTAGCCCATGGGAAAAGTTACCAACATTACAAGAATCAGTGCAAATCACGAGAGTGTAAAAATGAGTAGTAGTAGTTTAGTATTTTAGAAGGTTAAAAAGTAGATTTTAGGATTTTTAATATGAGGGTGAAGGGTTTAAGATGGAGGATTTTGGGTGTTGCCCTGTTCTTCTTCTTCTTCTTCTTCTGCTCCGTGTTCTCTAGTAGTTGTGGCATAAGATGATTAGTAGAATGAAAAAGAGGTAGAAATTACGTGTCTAGAATAGGTACAAATTAATTAGTATAAAATAGTAAATAATAAATATGTTGTGAAGAATGGTTGGACCTTGGAAAGGGCACAAAAAGGACAGGGACAGCCCAAGTCTGGGCAGTCCCCTCTTGGTTTTGGCTGGCATCAGACGTGCAGCCAGAGCTGAGAGCAAGTTACAGATAAGAAATAAATATCTTGAAACAGCATCTGCAGGCGTCTCTCATCTATTCGGACTCGAGGTAAAACTTCCTAAAGGTGAAGATAAGAACCAACACTTGTGTGGAGAGCTGAACTCCCACAATCTGGTGTCCCTGGGTGGGCTCCGACCACCAACCTTTTGGTTAACAGCTGAGGCATTTCTGGAATTTTGTCCCCACACCACAGAGGCAGAGGTTCAGTGCACAAATGTAAGCCAGTGATTTTCAAGGAAATCATCTCAGAAGCCCCTGGACTGAATTAATCAGCAAACCATTGCTGCCATGCTTTTTGGAAGCACTCACGGTATAACCTCCTGGCTTTTGGCAGATGGACCTGCACTTTGGAAATTCTGTGACAGGTGGAAGAGTTTGATGCTGTCTTGAATCAACAGATCAGTCAGAGGCTTTCCCTGTGGGGAAATCTATGTGTGTTTTAGGCTTATTTAGTTGGAAAAGAAATGAAGCTGACTGTTCAGTAGTTTTTTTGGTTTGTTTTTCCCTCTTTCCTTTTTTTTTTTTTTTTAAAGCAGGAAAAGAAAATTCATCATCTTTCATAGATTCCCTAAATGAAGGGGAGAGTTGTTGGGAGAGAGAATGACACAGAACTTTAAGGTTCCCTCTGAGAATTTCACTGAAGGGATAAATCCCTTCATGGCTCATCCACCTGACGAGAAGACAAAGTGAAACTGTGCATCATCACCCATCAACAAAATCCATTCTCCCTGTGCAGCTGTGCAATCAAAAACACCTCCCATTTTCATGACTGCACCTTTAAGCCAAGAGGAGATAGTGTAGAAATGGCCAGGGATTATTCAATAAATAATGGGAAATTACTTTTTTAAGGTAGTGGAGAGCACCTGGAAATGTATTCTTCCTGCAAGATTTTAATGGGGTGCTACTTAATTCTATTGTGCTTGGTGCAATCAGTTTAATAGTTCTGATTTTTCTTGACCTCTCGGCATGAGGAACATTATTATAAAAGGAAGTATAATAAAAAACTTTTAAAGGTAATAGTAGAGGCAAAAAGAGGTAAGAGGCAGTGTGAGCCTGAATGTGAGGCACCAGTGTTAGTGTAGATCTACAGGTGGCCTGACACTTGCCTACTTGAGTGATTAGGGCTCAGCTCATGCTGCATTTGAGATTACTGGAGGTATTAAAGCCACAGCCCTCAATATTAAAGAGATGGAGGTGAAGGTTGAGAAATTTCAGTCCCAAATTGGATAAATTTGCCAAGTCTCTGACGACAGTGCAACACTCATTTATTTGCAGGTGAATTTAATAGACAGGGTGTTGAATGAGGAATTGCTTCCCAGAGAGGTGCATTGAGTGAGGGAGAATCTGCCTAAAGCCAGAACAATGGGTTGCTTTTGTGCTAATTTGTGCTTTAAAAATGACTGAGTGCACCTGACATTTTATGTAATCTTATATATTTAAATTAGTATGAAACTTAAACTGTGTTTTTGGAGTCCTTTCTTCACTTGTGTATGCCTATGTTATAATATGCATTGTGTAATATATAACTCTGTATCTTGTGGTTTCTTGAAAATTTAAGCAAGAGAGGCTTTTAAATTAGCTATTAAATTACCATTCAGAGATTTGATCATCTTCTAATTCCTGTTCAAAGCCCTCCACGGGGGATAAATCTAGTTTAAATGTTCTCTTCTTCCCATGATTTTATACTTTAGCTGTAAGATGATACAACATTCCTGCATTTCTTACTGAAATACATTACAAGCACCTGAAAGGTTTTAGCTCAGTCTTGTCAAATAAGTCTATATTTCAATTGTAAATGTAGCCAGAACTAGGAAGAAAAACATGATTTCTGGTTTTGTGCCATTTGCTTACCCTTAGCCACAGGTGTGAGAGCTGAGTAATTTAGAAAAGCACACATGGTGGTGAGGTTTTTAAATACTTCCAAATTCTAATTGTCTCCCCGAGTTCCCTCACTGAGTAGAAGAATTGAAACTCTGCATTTTATTTCTTACGACTTTTTTTGGGGCAGCTCTAACCTCACCGCTTTTTTTGGGCAGGAAACTTGCAGAGTTTCCTTGATGTGAAGCAAGGGCTGGATTCCCTTCCTGCTGTGGGTGTTTGGTGTCTCCCTTTGCTCCCCATGGCAGGAACCCTGCCCTGCTGGGGTTACCACAGCCTGGCTGCAGTGGGTTTGGGAGGGGGGGAGTCTGGGCAGCAGAGGAAAACAGGAAAAATATTCAGCTCGTGAAGGGTCTGAGAGAGATTAGGAGTGGGGGACTCTGGGCTTTGTCTTCCCTTCCCTGTCCCTCTTCCCACTGCTGCCATTCCAGCTGATCCCTGTTCTGGCAGATGCCATTTCCCAGCTGCAGCGAGCAGAGCTCAGAAATGTTTGCTGTGTGAGGTGTTCCTCTTCAACCTGACTGCACAAAACAGTGGCTGCTGTGACAAAGCACTCGATGGCACTGTGTGTGTCCAAAAAACAGATAACCTGTGACCGTGCCAACTGTGGGAAAACCTGAAGGATGAAAATGAGGATGGCCCAGTTTTATCTGTTTTGTGAGGTTTGTGTTGCAAGATGCTCTCAATCAAAGCTGTTTGGGTTCTACTTCGTCCTGCAAAACACCTTTTAGTAACGTTATGCTGATGACAGAGAGCAGGGAATTGTCATCTCCTTCTTTAAAAAAATGAATGTAAAGAGAAAATACAATAAACTAGGGTTAACCTAGCCTGTAACAGTTAAAGTAGGAATGAAAAAACCAGAAATACTGTATCTGAAACTAGACTGATCTCATGCCCTTCTTTTGCAGCTTTATTGAGTTCATTTAGTAAAAATAGAGATTTATGCTGTTGCTAAGTTTTTGAGCCTGTAATTGCAAACTCGACATGCAAGTTCAACATATACTTTTTTCTGGTTCCCATAAATATTCAAAACTTAAACCTTAAACGTCCTTTCATGATGTGTGAACTTTGCTCCAGTACCTGCATTAGCCCAGCAGAACTGTCTCAAGTGATAGGACAAAGCTGTAATTTTGATACTGTGCTCCCTTGAGAACAAAGCAGCATTCAAAACTGCTTTTCAAATATGATTCCTTTCTCTAGGTTTACTGCTCTGTGTTGCCATGACCATTCACCATAGGCATGTGGTCTATTCTTTTGTCATTCCAGCTGCACAAAAAAATATAATTCCACAGATCCACTGCTAGAGCAGAAGGATAAGGATGCTTTTGTCTACTTCTATAACGGGCTAATCTATTCCTGGGCAGGTTCCAGAGCGTATTTCCAATAAATTCTCACTATCAAAAATTGCCCAGACATATGTAACCCCCAAGGCTACCATTAATTTTGCCTTTATACAGATTATAGCAGGCTAATTATTTGTTCCTCTTGAGGTTCCCACAGACGGGGTGTATCTACATCCATTGTTAAAGTCAAGCATGTGCCTCTCTAGGAAGAGTATTTACCTCCCAAGCTTTCCTTTCTTCCTTTGTTTTTCTCTTGTCCTCTAACACTCTCAGAAGTTATTGTTATTGGGTACTAATTTAATAAAAATGCAGGAGATTCTGACTGAAATGATAACCACCAAAGCTATTCGATTGTTTTTGTGTGTAACGACTCTGATTGAAATTCTGGTCACGGCAAAGTCGAAGGCAAAATTTCCTTAGCTTCTGCAGGGGACTGGAATTTCATCTAAGGTGAATATCGTTTTTGATTTAGACACAAATACCTTATAACAGTTTCTGATTCACAAGTCTCGTCTAGCATTATACCACATTAAACAAGCCAAGAAACCGTAATCTAAAGGATATTGTCAAGTGGAGACCAGACATATATTCATTTCAGGTGCTGTATGCTAAACACAAATCCCTTTGCTTGGCGTGTGATATCTACCAGGAGATAACGTTATCAGGTGTGTTCTGTGTGCTGTAGAGATCATCGCTTTCAAGGCAGAGGAGGACAGCAAAAGAAACAGCAACACATCACGAATGAAAGCAGCAGTGGAAGAGGAGAAAAGCTGTCACAGGGAATGCCTTGTAAGTGATGTAGAGATACTTCCAAAATACCTGAATTCTTTCCTAATGCAGCCCTCCCCATGAGCAGCATCCGTCCTTTCCGATTGACTTTTCAAACAAAACACGTGCAAATAACTCCCAGTTTCACTTTTTATGTTCTGCATTTCCCTACGTACCTGTGAGAGAAAATGACTGAAATACTCAAGTGAAAACGCCTACAGCTTAACCAGCTAGTTGGCTCTTGCTGTTTCTGGACACAGGTGAGAGTGACCTCTTTTGAATACAGCATTTCCCTGCAGCAGGAAGAGCTATCTTAGTGCTGCCCTTTAGAGGAAAATATAAAAGAAATTTAAAATACATATGTACATATATGTGTCTATATATATGTGCGTGTATCTACCTACCTATTTATATATTTAGGTTATGTGTGGGAGCAGAGGAAGGGATTTCTCCTGTTCTAAGCAATTACCTAGCCTATCAATATGTATATATTTCAGCGCTTACTTTTTTCTCCCCGTGAAGCCAGACCTTGAATATACATGTTTATTTTTAAATAATCGCAAATTATCCATGAAATGTTAAATAGGATAATGAACTCATTAAGCATTAATTGCTAAGGCAAGTGGCTCTGGTGCCAGCATGATCTGTAGCAGAGCTCTCACAGGGGGTGTTCCCAAACTGGGGGAAACTTAGGAGAAGTAAAGAGAAGCCAGCAGGAGCCTGCAGCTGATGGGGCCAGGAGCAACAGCAGCCAAACCCCTGACACAAATAGAAGCTCCTTTGGGGAGCAAAAGCAACCAGGGCATGGCACAGCAGGTGGGTGCTGAAACTCTGCCAGCTCCACCAGGGAGCAATGGGATCTGCCCAGCAGAAAGCCATGGCCTCTCCAAGCTCTGCACCCACCACAGCTGGGGCAGCTGCCCAGGCCAAAACACACTGCCAGCCAGGTGCCAAGCTGCCCTAAAGGGCATTAGAAAATGCCTCTGTGAACACAGCAGCAACAAAAGAGGGTTTAAGGAGGATTTCCAGCCTTTATGGGATCTGGGGGCAAACAGTAACAAAGGGCGAGGGGAAAAGACCAAGGTACCTAATGCTACCTGTGACTCTGCATTTACCAGTAAAATACTAAACACTCAGTACTTCTTACTAAGACTGTTTTTTTCCTCCAGATACTCAATCTCCTGGGCTGGAAGATGGATGGGGAGCAGAATGAAGCCCCTGTAATCCGAGGGGAAATGATCAGTGACCTGCTACTCTACTTGGACATGTGCAAGTCTGTGGGGCCAGATGGGATCCACCCAGGAGTACTGAGGCAGCTGGAGGAAGTGCTCACTGAGTACCTTTTCATCGTTTTTCAGAAGTCCTAACACACCAGTCTGGGTGGCTGAGCTCCAGGAGTGGAGGTGAAAGGAGTTACACACATTTGGTGGCCACTCACAAGTGGTGTTCCCAAGGATTTAGTGTTGGGGCAAGTCCTGTTTAATATCTTTACTGATGATCTGGATGAGGGGATCGAGTGCACGGTCAGTCAGTTCCCAGGAGACACCAAGATGGGTGGGAGTGTTGGGCTGTTGGAGGGCAGAAAGGCTCTGCAGAGGGATCTGGACAGTCTGGATTGATGGTCTGAGGACAATGGTATCAGGTTCAACACGGCAAAGTGCTGGATCCTGTGCCTGGGTTACAATAACCCCACACAGTGCTACAGGCTGGGGGCAGAGTGGCTGGAAAACATTCCAGGGAAATAGACCCTGTGGTACTGGTGGACTCAGCTAAACATGAGCCAGCCTGTGGCCAAGAAGGGCAGTGGCATCCTGGCTTATCAAAAATGGTGTGGCCAGCAGGACTAGGGCTGTCCCAGGTGGGAAGGGGCTGCCCANTAGCGATGTAACGCCCCTCAGCTTGCCCCCCTTAGAATCTTTGGTTTACACATTTTGGGCCTAAAAACAGCCTGGTTGTCCTTGAAGGCAAAGCCTGGAGAGGCTTTGTTATGTCTACCCAGTATGAGAGAGCAGGAATTACAGGCTCCAAGGAACTTCAGAGTTACACTCTAAGCAGTACAGGATTTAAAAATATAAAAGTTAAAACCTAAGGCATCACCCAGGCCAGCGGTGGAGCCACCATCCCTGGAGGTATTTAAAAGACAGCAGATGTGGCACTTGGGGACATGGTTTAGTGGTGGGCTTGGCAGTGCTGGGTTAATGGTTGGACTCAAGGCTCTGAAAGGTCTTTTCCAATGTAAATGATTTTACAATTTTAACCATGCAGCGTAGTTGAAGCAGGAAAGCAAGCTTTTCAACACACAATTCTTGTGAGTTACCACAAAACATAGAGTGATTTGAGGGAACTGGGAAGACCAGCAGTTCAGCTGGTTGCACAGGACCTGGTGATGACAGGACATTTCATCATCCCCCTGCAGACGTGTCGGTGCTGCTGCTGAAGGATCGTGCCTCCCTCCACATCGTTAGAGGAGTGATAAAACATCTCAGTGGGAGGGGAGGACAAGAAACGCATGATGGGACTGGGGGGATGGTGGGTGACACATCTAATGAAGACCATTAACACATCACAGTCAGATTTTCATGGAGCAAGAGAAAAGTCATTAGTCTTTCTGTATGTGTCAGCTAGCAAGAAGACTGTGCAGCAAAGTCACTTTTCCTCCAGGAATTAAAATTCCTACAGAAGAGAGATCTTATCTTGAGGTTCTTTTGTCACTTGTCCACAAAACACGAGGGGAGCATTTACAGCAGCACCCGTCTGTTTGAGGATGCAGATAAAGTGCATGTGCTCCTCAAGTTAGGCATATTAGTATGGGTTGAAATTGCTTAAGCTGAAAAGTCGGTGTAAATATTTTTCTTTAAAATACATTCACTTTGTTAAACTCTGAGTTTGGAATCGTTAAATAGGACAGGGAAAAAAAAATCTTGACAAAAAATAATCAGGTCAGGGAGAGTGTTCTGTTTGATATAAAGCCTTTTCTTGGTGAGAAGAATTACTTAATGAGAGGTATTACCAGTGTGATCTGATTAAATGCAGAAGGAAATGGTTAAAGTTTGTTGAAATCTACTTTGTATAGTTCTAGTGGCAGCAAACATTTGTTTCACCAGAAATCCTATATATTTCTCCAGAAATCAAATATATTTGGGATTCTATCCTTGCAGACAATGGTTGGGTCAATAACAAATATTTCATTAATTCTTGCTTCTTTTGCAAAATTACTGAAATTTTACTCAGCAATTTACTTTTTACTTGTCAGTCTCTGCGAGTAAAAAAAGTCTTTTGAACATTTTTAATACCAAAAAGAACAATTTTAATAATTAGCTGCTTAACAACCATCCTAAAATAAATTCTCTTTTGAGTAACTGTAAGGTAGTATCTTTCTATTAGCCGATACCTTTCTTTTTTGAGTATTTCATAAAGGAAGGGAATTAAATGACCAGTCTCTGACTTGAAATCTCAGATATCCTGAAGCCATGTGTTCTGCTTCATCTGTGTCACGAAATCACATCAACCAGGGAAGATCCCTGACAACTCAGAAGGGCGCAGGATTTGCCCTTCTCTATAGCCATTCAAAGCATGAAAAACTGAGTCAATTTGCGAACATCAGAAATGGACTGTTATTAAACTAGGATGGTAAATTCAATCATATCCACATGAGTGTACAGCATCCCAGTGCCTAGAGATGTGTGCTGTAACTACAGCTTTTTTCATTTTCTGGAAGACTATGTATTCAAAAATATGGGCAATCCATTGATATTTTATATTTTTTGGTGAAATAACTGACAGTGCTTGGGTGTTATCTTTTATAAACAAGCAGTAATAGCAGAACAAAAGGGTGATGCCATAGAATTCGGGTTGCTTAATCTTAATTTTACTCCTTTCCAGAGACAAGCAGTGATTAAACACAGATCTTTGACATACAAGAGAGCACTCAGGATTCAGAGTTGCTCATCACTTCCAGTCCCAGGGGTAGCTTTAGGTGCCTCTTCTGTCCCCAGCTGCTTTAGCCACCACTTCATCTTCAGAGATATTTTACCTCACAACCCTGGGAAATGAAAGCACTGTTGGACAATGCTTTCCTCTCACCATTGCTTTCCTGTCCTAGGAGTGCTTCAATCCTGTGCATTAACACACACCTTGTATAAAATACACAACTAATCCTATTGATCTCAATGATACTGTTCTCACCCACAGAGAAAACCAGCACCATGGTGAATTACGAAATTTGTGCCAGGACGACATTAATGATATTGGACCAAATTCTCTAAAGCATCAATCCAGTAGAGTTCAAGGAAGTTTCTGCAGCCTGCACTGAACATTATACAGTAGAAAGGCAGTGCTCCAAACTCAAATCTTAATATGCAAAATTGTACTGCAATTTCAGGGCAGGAAAGTGTCAAGAAAGAGCAGAAATGTTCTTAATGCAGGGGACCCACACGATCCCTGTTGCACTGCACCATGTCTGGGAGATATAAGCTGTGATTCATCCTCATTTGGCCTCTAAGGTACCTCAAAACACATAAACAAATCTGCGTCTTCCTCCTGATGGTCAGTGTACCTTATCAAAATATATTTGGCACTTGCTCTACAGATTTCAGCATTAGAAATGCTTTTTTTAAGGTTTCCAGTAGTCAAACCGTGAGAAAGAGATTCAGTTATGGTGATCAGTGTTAATAACAATACATTTATATTCATAAAGTATTCTGATCAGAGAGTTACATATGTTAATTCTTAGCATAAGTACTATACAGATTTAATTAAAAAAATTAAGGAACTGGAGTCCAGTAATTTCTGAAATTATATTTTGTTAATCCAGACTGTAGGAAAACTCCTTGTTTGCTGGTCAAAACCTGTTTGACCAGCAGGTTGTGAGATGTATTTGTTTTTCCTTGAAGACAAGGGAATATTACTTCTCTTGTGCTCAGTGCATGGCATAGTCCAGGTTTTCACTTTGCATTCAGTTTGCTGCTCTGCTCTGCCAAAATTCTGAAAAAAAATCCCTCATACAAACATGAAGAAGCAGACACTTTATTGACTTGTATCATCCATTTTTTATCTAATGCAAAGTCACTAAAAAGAGAAAGAAATAATAACTTCTTCTAAGAATTGCTGAGAAGTTGATTGTTTTCTAAAACCCCAAATGAGTCTATTCAAAGTGGGACTCAGAATCTGGAGATACAGATATGCAGATGGCAAATTATTTGTAGTTGATGGATTATCTAGCCCAATAGTGCTGGGGAAGAACTAACCACAAAGAATAAACAGTTTTTCATCAAGCAATTTTTTTTTTTTCTTCTCAAGGAATTAATACAGTTCTTCAAAAATACTGAAAAACTGAAAATAGCCGTAACCACAATAAATAGGACAGGGTTTGTAGGAACAGACTTGTTTTCCTAGACCTCTTTTTCACAAGCAAAGTGCTATCAGATGGCAGTGTTACCAAATGTAAGTGTGAGTAGCTGAAAGTGACCTCAGCCATACAGTCTGCTCACTGAAAAATGAAAAAAACCAATTCCTTTCCATCTTGCCATCTTTCCTTATTGTAGAACTGGAAGAGCACGTATTAAATACCACTCTCTAGTGACAGGCAGAAAGAATATTAATATCCCAGCTGAGAGGGTATTGCTGCCATGGTTTGGTGTCCTTTATAATGAGAGAATCGGCCACAACTGATAACGCTTGTGAGGAAAGAGATAGCAGCCAGCCTGTCTCATCTCATTCCCCATATGTTCCTGTAAATGTTTCTCCTTCACTTGTTAATGCACTTATTCATGTCTACAGAGACTGGCCCTGGCCAGGTCTCACTGCTGATGACCACAGGGCTCAGAGGGAATGGGTGCTCTGGCTCCAGGCATCCTCCAGCACTAGGAAGAGATCTTTCAAGAACAGGCCAAAAGGAAGACTGTAGAAACACGTGGTTTGGACGGTCGGGACAAACGATGAGAGATCTCTGGAGTCAAAAGTTGTCTTGAAGCAAGCGATTTATTGCTAGGGCGTGGGTGAAGAGGCCCTGCAGAGAGCTGCCAGCCACAGCTCTGGGCAGGGCCGAGGTAGAGAGCTGATAAGAAGAAGAGGTGGCAAAGAGGAGCAGGCGAATAGGCGCCGGTAGAGAAGAGAAGACAAAGAGAGAGAGAGAGAGAGAGACCGGACCGGAAACTCCTGATCCTTTTATCTCTTTCTACTGAATATTTTAGTCTACCTGACCAATCTAGTACAAGATACAGAGTCCTATAGCATTTATATACAGCCTATGAGGATCCTTACATTACCATACTGTCTTGTATTTCAAACTCTCTAAAAACTGCTTTCTGGATCCCCTGCCAGGTTGGCGGGGTCTGCTCTGACCCTTGGACCTGTCTGCAAGCAGAGGTTATTGTTCAGTCAAGAAGGGGGCTACCTTCAGCGGCCATCCCATTGTTTTCCAGTTGTTCAGTAACTGGGGTTTGGCATTTCAGACGTCAAACTCTGCCCTTAATTCTATTTCACTTATAGGTTTCATATTTTCCAAACTTAGACAATCATATTCACAAGGCTTTCCTGTTTCATCCTCCCCAACAGAAGACATAGAAATGTTTTCATTACAAAGCTCTAAAGACATTTTGTTTGTCACGCTTCCATTCTCTCTCAGTGCCTGCACTCAGCTTGCCCATAAAATTGTCAACAAGACAACATCTGCATTTCCCTTCATTCCTCCAAGTCAGTTACAACGATAATAGCTCCGTCTGCCATCATCTCCAAAACTGACTGGGAAAAGAGATTACAGAAGCATCATTTAAGTGACTGTTCCATGCAGCTGATAGCCTATAATTTCTAAGAAAGGGTTGCCCTCAGATAGCTCAATCTTTGAAGGAATGAACTTGAAATAAAAAGACTCGTTGATGAATGTATAATCTTGCTTAAGAAGGAAGAAAGGTGGAGGAAATAAAATCATCCCTAAAAGGAGTCTTAAACTGTCTGGCAAAAATGTTTTGAATGAAAGACTCAAGCTGGTAAACATACTGGAAAGGGCAGAGAGCAGAGCTCTACCTGTCTTGGGAAGACAATTTGATAGGGAAGATAAAGATTAGGAAGCTGGTTTAGTCTACTCTGAGTGTTTCATCCTGCAGGGGCTTCATAATGTAAGTACGATCCTAGCTATGTGAAACCTGCACAAGACATCAGCTTACAAAAATTATCTTACTAGGAGATTCACAGGTTTCAAAAGGAGCTCATCTTACTGGGGAGGCAGCATTCAAACCAGCACTTCAGCTCCCTGCTGCATCCATTGGGTGGGAAATGAGCAAGAATGATTATTCCAGCATTGCTATTTGTATCTCTTCAGCAAGGTTTGTATCAGTGCTTACCCTGTAGAACCAGGATTTTGAAGAGTTTTATTAGCACAACATCAAAAAGTTTTTTCAGGGTTATATTTGGTTCACACAGCCTGCGTGTGATAGAAATCCTTATTTCACAAGTTTGGAAGATGCAAAACCGACTTCATTTTAGGTTGTGGATATAAATATTAAATGATTGGACATTTACAGGTTTTGGAGATTGCCACGTTGCTCTAAATCAGTACCGACTTCATAAATGAATTTGTAGAATAGTCAAGTTACTACCATGGTCTAAATCAAGGTTGATATAAATTATACTAATAAATATTTATATTATCATCATGCTCTGGAATCCAATATGACTTAATCAATAAATAGGGTTGTGATTTGTGCCAGGTGGCTAAAGAGCAGAGACAGTTTCTGGCCTAAACATTTTACTATATGTAATGAAAAGAATTTACCGACTGGTCTATGATTACTCAGCTGCTTGGTTGGGTTGAACTGGTAGAATATTTTTTTAACACAGGTAGGAATTAGTTGCTACCAGAGCACAGGCAACTCTGCCACAGGTATTTGCCCTTACCCAGCATCATTCAAGCAGGTATGGCCAAAACTGAGGCCAAAACATTGATCTCCTGACTTTAAAAAAAGCTAACACAGACAACAAGTAAATAACAGGTCTTTTACAATTTTCACATCCTTTCAAATGACACTGAAAGCAGCTATTTCGGATACAGCTCACATATATATCAATACATATTTCTCTGCATGAAAACCTAGCAATGGGTTTAGTTGTCCTTTTAGTTATTCATTCCAATTTCACATCTAGTTTCACATAAATCCCTCCAAAAGACACAGCTTTGAGAATGTAGGTGTTAATTTAAACATGTACCACATCGTGATGGTAATTAAGTTCCAAAATGTAATTTTTCATGAAAAAGGTATTCACAATTGTTGACCATTGCAAATCACTGCCAAATCCCCAAAGTGATCAATTTGAAATAATAACGAAAGTATCTGCCAAAACTGGGGGACTGGAGGGGAAATATATTTAGAATGTACAGAATAAGGAGCAAAGACGTAATTTCCATGATTTATTTGCTCTGTAGCAGTACCTATGAGTACCACCACAGTCCTTGCCCCAAGCACTGAGCAATTACAGTGCTATTAAAGCAAAATGCATTTAGTAGATGACAAGTCAGGCCTGCATGGGGAGCACGTTGGATTGCACCACTACTCCTAAAGTACTGTTAAAACACTTCTCAAAATACCCCTTGAGCCACAAGAAAAAGCAATCCTCCCTCAAATCCTACCCATTCACAGCATGAAGCCCTGGAAAATGCACAAGAATAAAGTCTGGGACTTGATCTGTTCAACATCTTCCTAAAGCTCATACCAGCTTGTTGTGTGCCTCTGATGAAACTATTCCATCTTTTTAAGCCACACACTCTTTTATTTATTAAACAACCACCACCCACATTGCCACTTTTTAATTTTCCTTTTGACACCAGACCGTCACGTTCCTGACTATTTCTTTTCTGGAACAACCTTTCATCACTTTTATTACCTTGCTAAGAGAGGACATTCTTTCCCCTCACATCTTCTGCAGGCGGTCTTCATGCACATTTTTTAACCAGATTCATGTAATCTTAGTAATGTATCAGTCATTCACTGGCATCTCTGACAGCCTGTGAATTTATTAGGCACATAGTGTGGTCTGTGACTGGCAGAAAAAAAGATGTGAAAACCATTTGCACAATTTAATGCATGGCACATTCGATACTACACTCGAGAACAAGCAGTGGTTTCTAACACCCAACAGGGGGGAAAGATGCCAAAACCTGGGAACACATTTTGGGCACAGTGAGGGACGTTGAGCATTTTGCTCCAGTCCTGTGTTTGTGTCAGGGATCATTTGTATCTGCTGAACAAGTGTCTTGCAAAGTCCTTGATGAGGCAGCCTTAACCACACGTTCAACTGGCTGTGGTCCTGAGGATATTTGGGAATTCACTGAAACGTTTTCTATGGGCTCCTGCTGCTGCTACTAAAGAGTCCCACTGCTGGCAGTGGCCAGCTAATGCTTCATGCTGAGAGAAATTCTTGCTCTCGTCCAAGGGTGAACTGCTCAGTTTCTGCTTAGGAAAATTTCTTGGCCGACCCCTTCTGTAAAGACATCTTTTCTTGTTACTTTTCTTTTCCCGCATGAGCTTGAAGTCTTGCTTAATATTCTGTTTATTTTCCATCTCCTTCACTGGCCGAGGGGACAAGCTTGAGAAGAAGGATTGTTTAAGAGATGTTTCTGTCATCCCAGCCACATCCCTTGCCTGCATAAATCACTGCAACTGAGAGTTACTGTCTTTGACTCTGCGTAGATTCCTCCATTCTGAATTAGATATTTTTCTCTGTCAAGCATTTTCCAACACAAACTCAAAATTTACTTCAGTGCTTTCTTTTTGCAAGCATTTATTTGTTGTTTCTTCTTGGTAATGCCCTTTATTGCACTTCCATCTAAAATCAGTGCATGTTATAACACTTTTCTAAATCTGACCTTTATCTGGAGCTTGAATACCATCAGTAATTAAGAGCTGAAATTGTTTTATTGGGATAAACAAAAGATTGACTCTGCATATCTTCACTTGCCTTTTTCGCCCTCTGCCAGTCTGCCATAATAAGTGAAATTACTAATCCCTACCATGAACAGGCACGTGTCCATGACTTGCTCATCGTCTGTAATCTTGGCTTTCTTTTTTCCACCACTTTTTCCAAGGGACTGTGTCTTGCTCACTGTGTCTGTGTCATATGACAGTTGAGCTACTTGCTTAACTGGTAAGATGGTATAAACCATTTTAATTTCTGTGTGTACTGGACAGCAATCATGCCACTTTTTCCAGAGCAATATTAAAAAACACTGATGGGAATACTCACTCACCCTAAACTCCCACTGTTCACCCAGGGCAAAAATTCTAACTGTACACAATAATTTTTATAAAAAAGGGTGGAAGCACAATCTAATGTAAGACATGGACTATCTATTGTTATTGGTCTGCCTAAAATCAATGCATGTTTCATGGATGCTAAAAAGAAATCAGCAAAAGTCTTTATGATTAGAAGCATCATTTAAAATGAAAATTTGTCTGATTGTTTGCTGGTTGCTATCCTATAACACAAGCTTCAGAAAAGATCTTCCATACTTCTTATTAAAGAAATGGTAATAGTAGGAACAACACAGACATCACAAGGATGTTGTCCTGATATATTCATTTTTTACTCTGGCTTTGGTTTACAAATGAATGTATTCTCTTCAGGAGAGCAGAAACTCTAAAGATGCAGTGTATGTGCAAAATATGCAATATTTTTGCAGCCTGCAATGTAGCTGGTAAAGCCTGTAGATACAGTTTCTAGGACAAAAAAAAAAAAAAAAGAAAAAAAATTTGGAATACTGGGTGAACTACCTGCCATGATTCAGCACCTAATCGGGCCAGCAAAATAATGATACTTTGGAGCACCCCAAAAGAAAATGGAGTAAAGGAATTGGGGTTGTATGAGATGATTCAGGCTGCTTGTACTTGGGAATAAGGCTGCTTGCTCTCCCAGCTGAAGGATAAGCAATAATACAAAGAAGTCTAATGGAGCCTTGCCAAAACTCATCCTTCTAAATGGCAACCTGAAAGCTCACTTCACATGAAAATCAATATATCACTGTTCAAGATGAAATGCAGTCAATTACCACACAAACAGAGACACTTTTTTTGAACGTGGGGATTGTGCTCAAGGAAAATAGAGAAATAATCTTGCAAGAATATTGTATGCTAAGACTAGAGAGTGCTTAACCTTTGAAAAAATAATTAACTAACAGGCCAAACTACCAGTCAGCATATATTGGCAAATAGAAGCACATCATCAGGCAAGAGGGAAACATCAGCATTTAGAGATAATAAAGGATGAGAAAGGTCTTGGCCTGAGGTACTCTGTGATACTCAGTATATTGCTGAGATATTTGACACAACAGCCTTCTGTTTGTAGGGCTCCAGACAAAGAAGATTCTGCTTTATTCAGCAGCACTGTATTTCTGCTTATTCAGAAAACCTTCTCCTGGAAGTACATTCATAAATGTACCATGGTCCACACCAACTCTATTGTTTGCCATGTTAGTTTAAGTACGAGGCTGTTCAGACCTTTTCTTAATTCTGGAGGTGCTTTTCAAATTCCCAGTCTGAGTTTGTGACTGGTCTCTTGCTTGTGGTGCCTGTCACCATGAGAAGATTCCTCGAGTGCCTGATATTTTTAACTCATAAAAAATTATATTCCCTGTTAGGGCTTTCACTGCCAGGCTGAAGCCCCTTTCTGATAAGAAATCCTTCCACTTCCAGAAGAAGTGCTGCAGATGAACCCCCACAGGGTATTGTGCAGTGCCTCTATTGATAAAAATCTCTCTCAGTCTACCCCACATTTAACTTCTCTCTTTTCAGGGTTTCATCCCACAAGATGCTGCTCTGATCAGCTTGTGCTGCCTTCAAGGTGCTGTTCCCTGCTCAGAGCAAAAAACCGCTCACAGCAAAAAACTCCTGCACTGCAGCTTTGAATCTCACCTCAGTAGAACGATCTACAAAGTTGTCCACACTTTCCTCTACAATAATCTGTCCCTTTTTATGGTCAATGCTGCTGTCAGCCCTCATCCAGGCCTGGGACACATCAGGAGATGGCCAGGGGAGAAGCACGTGCTCCTTACCACGTACTTCAGCAGGGATGCACCCAGGAGGAGAGCAGGAATTGAGTATAAAGGAGAGGAGCACAGAGAACAGGCATCCTAGGATGCACAGTGGAAATTCTGCCAATAAATTATACTGTTCTCAGAGACGAAGAGTTGCACAGGTTTCTGAGGCACATCAATGTTGAAACCTCCAGCTTTCACTGCTGGACACACAAATCCATGGGCATTTTCTGGCCACGCGACCATTCTCAATCCTTCTCTCGAGGAAGCATTTCCTTACTTCACCCTGGGGTTGTTTTTTGCCATTGCCTGGATTTGTTGGTGGCTGTTCCTTCAGTCTGCCCTCATCTCCTGGAAAGCCACCCTGCCACACCAAAGGAGGCTCCCAGGACCTCCAGAAAGGGGAGCAGCTCTAACATCAGACCAAATCTCCTGCCTTGGATGCCCTGGGCAGGATCCAGTGGGGATGGTGTCCTGGACAGCCACAAGGGTCCATTAGAAATCCATGTCTCCACACAACCCCCCAACTGTGCTTTTGTTTTTGCTATTATTAGGTAAGAATCAGTTATAGATGATTTTCCTGGATTCCAGCAAAAAGTCCTCTGATGATACATTCCTACTTCTCCCAGACCACAGATGTTTCTGATAAATGCATTTTGGGTGTGTTTCTAATAGGAACATCTAACCACTCTTAAGGCTTTGAAGGCAGAGGTGAATTGTGTCAAGCTTTATTGTGATTTATAGATGAGACTATTCAGTTTTATCACTGTCTGGTTAGATGGCGCTGCACTACGTGACAGCCCAGCATGAAATTTTCCCTCACCCTCTAGGTAAGTCCAAACCCTTTTCTTTTTTTCTTCTAGATTACAGGTGTGAAAGACAGAAAATGTAAAATTACTGGGAGCTTAGCACTAAAAAATAATGATCCATTATAGTGACATCATTAACTACTTCTATCTGCCTGTTACGAGACTCAAAAATGCATTTGGACAAAGACGTCTGACATAATTCAGGGCATGTGGAGAGTCTGGAATAATGAGGAGATGCACCATGAACACACACACATACACAAAAGATTTCACCTTTCTCCCTGACTTAATTATCCCAGAGAGGAGGCAAGCTCAGAATTGGTATTTGCTGTTGTATGCAAGCATTTAAAATCTCCCTAAAGACTCAGATTTAAAAATAAATAAATAAGCAATTTGACAAAAAAACCATTACAAACACTGTCTTTTTCAGTGAAATTCATTTTAAGACGTTTAAGTTTGTTTTGAATTGAGCATGAACATAATCCCAGTGAGTGCCAGAGGTCCATGGGGAATATTCAAGGTACTTCAGGGCCTCTGCCTTTCTCATAAGGAGAAAGTCTCTGGAGAAGGTTCTATACAGAGCTCTTACAAAAAGAGCATTGACCTTATATATACTTCTACCCAATGGAAAAGTCTGGCCATACTTCCTGAAACAGAAAACAGTAGAATGAGTACATAATATCAGTATTCAGCCTTCTAATGAATAACTGAAATGTGTCTTTTTCAGAAATTAGTACTTTAAGCTGTACGAAAAACAGAAAGAAATATTCTTTAATGTTTTTAAACTGTCACCCTCACTTTTCTGGTGCATTCAGCCATTTATATTTCTGTACATTCTAAGAGCTAATCAAATTCGGCCAAAAATGGATTTGACAGAAGGTATTTACCCTGATAAGACACATTTAGAGATGAAATAATGTAGTTTCTGGGTAGTTAGAACACCCTTGCTCAACATGTCCTATTCACTCTTATCATCTTGATATTTTCCCCTCATGCATTTGCTCTCACCTTTATGTGCCTGTAACAGACCACGGCTCACTCCTGAGTCACAAATTTCCTCCTGTCTAAGCCTCTCTTGTTTTTCTCTGGCTTTACCACATTCTTAACTTTTTATTTTGTCTCTGCAGTGTTGTTTAGCTTTCTTTGCTCTCCTTTTCCATCTCATTTCTTATTTCAGAAGCTTCTCTCAAGATCCTTGTTGTCTTTTTCACAACTTATCAATCTTCCCTTCACTTTCTCTTCTCCACATCTGTCTTACCTCCACACGTCCCCTGGTATTTTTATGAAACATTCACATGCGAGCTTCAGAAAGGCTGCAGGCAGAGCACCCCTGAGGGAGGAGGAGTGGAGGCACTGGTCCATACGTCTGGGAGCCAGAAGGGTCTCAGCCCTCCTGGGAGATCAGTTTAGCTCTTTGTCTTATACCACACCTTCCCACGGTGCTCTCTTGCGGTGAGTGGGAAGAATTCACGGTAATCAATGTGATTGATAACACAAACTTCGACTTTATTCCCGAATAGCATATATTTATACCTTTTCAATCATACGATTTTTATTAACTCTCTCATTGGTTCTTAGCATCATACGTCAAAAAGATGATTGTCATCTTTTTCTCAGTTCTTTCTTTTCAGGGGTTCTTTGTCCTGCGTCCTTCTATAAAAGATGCATCGTTCTTAGGGACTCAGCTCTTTTCCTTCCTTGTCATCATGATTTTGCAAACTTGTCAGCACCGTCCTGCACGTATACAATATGGTGTATGGCCTAATACAAAATTAGTCTATAAAGCTTTTCTGCATCTCTATATTTTAAGTTACCAGTTATACTTTAACATGTACCTTCTTATTCTTATTACACAAGTTACCTATACCTTATTATTGATCCTATTTATTAGTAATCATGTTTACTATTCTCTCTTAGCCACAGTTTCTGCAGCTGCCATCTTGCAGTTAGTTAGGCCATTTAATAAGATACATTGTATTGAGTTAGTATTTTCCCAAGGATCTATGGTTCAAGAGACTACTGTTTTCTCAATGAATTATTGTTCCTCAATAGCACTATTACTCTTTGTTAGTATGCTTTATATCTTCTAACTTTATTAATATTTGCATTTCTTCATCAGTTATATAACTCAAAGGTTATTATTCTTTTTCTACAAAAAGTACTGTTCTTTGTTAGTTTCTCAATACCAGCCTTGGTTGTGCAGACCCCTTACAGGCCCTGCAGCAGACCCTCTAGGGATGCAGACCCTCTCGGGATTCTGAGTGCCCTCGAGGGATCTAAGTGCCCTCGAGAGACCAGCCATTCCTCTACACCCTCTTCCTGCCTGTGAACTGTAGGCACATGCTCTATTCTACCTGCCCCAGCACCGTGCTGCTGAGACAAACCACCTGCAGATCACCCTATGGACCAAGCTGGGAGCCCTCTGAGCTCCTGTCCCAGCCTTTCTGCAGCAGAGGTGGCTGTGAAAGCAACCCAGGTGCCCTTCCTCACTCATCAAGCCACAGCACCTGGCCTATAAATTCTCCTTAGAGACTAACGCGCAACCCGAGAATAAAAATTGGTAGCCCCAAGAATAAAAGCGTGTATGTTATCTGTGGTGTAGCAAACTTTTCCAGAGAGCAAGGACTTTCATTTCAGGCCTAATCCTTGGTCTTCCTCTATGCAAATTTTTATGGTCAGAAACAATAAATCCCTTCAAAATAGTGATTAATCACGCCTTTGTTCATGTGGTCCATTCTGTTTGACAAACAGCTCACTCACTGGCCAAATTTTGGCAGCCTCCAACTATTCCAGCAGGGGGCCAAAATGCTGTTCAATTTATAACATGGATTTTTTGTACCATGCTTATTTTTACCATTGCATTATTTTCCTTTCTGCCTGTTTATTTACACCCCCTGAGCCTGCATAGGCACTTTACTGAGATGTGTCTTGACAGTCAGCTTTCTGTGTTATGTCCATTTGTGTTGGTTTGTTTTTTTCCTAGAGTGATTATAGCAGCTTATGCCTGGAACTTGCCATCAGTGACATGTCTAATCTCTAGGTTGTTTTTCCATGCTCTGATACGACAGAAGGCATAGTTGTCTTTCTCCAGAGCAGATCACTGATGCTTCCTATCAATTATTTTTGCATGATCTGTTCAAGAATAATAATAAAATAGACCTAACAACAGTTTCTGTGAAATGCCAGAATTTCGCTTACAGTTCTGTTCATAGATTCTCCTGTATATTTTTACATTGTGTTAAATCCATACAGAACATCACCCAAAGAAAGAGATGTAATTTATTATTGCTTTTATAAATGAGTCTTTACCTCCATGAAGGTTAAAATCCCTCCCATCAAGGTTAAGCTCTGTCTATAACAGGCCATACATATTTGTGCAGTAAGAACTTGCGTATGGCTTAAAGAGTTTTTAACAAAAATAAGATATAAAAAGACAGGAAGAAAATGTTATTATCCCTGCTATATCCCTCAGTGGGCAAAGCAGAGGGAAAGACCAGGTAGCACAAGACAAACTGTAAGGGGGTTTGGTGGCAGAGACAAGACTTGTCCTGGGCACCCTGAAGGTCCTCATCACTAAAAGTCACCCTCCTCTACAGCTGCAGCTACCAGAGATTATATTAGTTTTACTCCATCGTAGGAAAGCACCAGTCTGAAAAAGCTTTTTAAATTTTTTTGTGATACAGCCTCAGACAGCTTTCCCCACAGTTTGTAAGCTGAGGGAAAAACACCATGACAAGGCTGTAATTCACACCCTCCAACAGACATGCTACTTAAATATCGAGTAGATTCATAATACGTGTTGTTTAGTTGGAAAGAGCATCATCCTCAAGCACTTTTGAGGTGCGATCCCAGAGGATAATAGGAGTCTGGATAGCGGCGTTGTAGTTACAAAAAGAAGCCAGCACCCTCTGATTCTCTCCCGAACCACCCAGTTCCACTCCCTAGAGCCAGACCCTGCTGCACGCTGCCCTTTCCCACTCACCCCAATATTCATCACAGATCTGTTCCCACAGTCCTGACGCTGACATTCTGAAAGCAAATCATCGGCTCTCCGGCATCTCCGTTTTATTTGACATCCAGCAAGACAATGAGCCACTGTGACAAATTACCAGCATCAGAAATCCCATCAAAGAATATTGTGACAAATAGAAACTCTGCAATTACTTCTTTCATAGCCCTCGACATCGTGTCTGCAAGTAGCATCAATCACACCATTCAAGATACGATTAGACAGTCTCTGAAACCCCTCTGCACTCTCCAGATGTGCTATTACATGCTTTACTTGAGGAGAACTGTTACTAATTTTAATATAGGTCTTCTAATCTTGGATGATGTTCTGATCTTTTTTCCTGTTTTGTCATCGTGGCCCTTTCCGTCAGGAGAGAATCACAGAAAGGCTCTAAGGTGCATCTTTTTGAGGGTAGCCTCAAGTAATTTTACTGAATAATACAAAAATTAAGTTTCTTTACCATCAGTAATGTCCCTTATCTCCACTAACACTTTTATATAAACGTTGACAATATATCTAAACCAGATTGCTTTACAGAAGAACACATGCACTGCTCAAGGACTGACACATGGCTTGGTAGAAGTCTGTGGGGTTAAAGTCTAATATAGTCACTGCACCTTGTGTCAAATATGTTCCAAGAAAGTTCCAGAAGAATAAACTCTATATTAATGCTAATATTTGAGCTATTTATTATAATACTTGATAAAGCATTATAATAAGTGCTCAATTTTAAAAAAACTAAACTGATTTCAAGGCAGCCAATTTTAAAAAAAACCCTATCTTATTGTTCCTTGAGAATCCAAAAAATTCCAAATTTTCTTTAATCCTTCAGAGAGCCTTCAGTGAAATCAACAACACAAAAGAAAACTTTGTGGCTGTTTATGAAGACCTGACAGAGCTAAACAGACCTACTTGAAAAGGAGGCATGAGCTCCTGCTTTCTCAAGGTATTAATTTACAACATAAGGATTATATAATGAAGTTTAAGGGACACAGATCAGGTTTTATGATGGAATCATATTAGTGCACAGATAAATTGATCTTCAGTTAGTTCTAAGATGGAACAGCTTAAAATTTGTATATGTTACTAAAGCTGTGCATAGTGAGAAACCATAGTAATTTGAAGGGTCGTTTATTAGTTCAATTTACGTGTGCCTTTCTTATAACCTCTAAAGAAGGTTTTCCTTCACACACAAAATACTAACACACTTCTGGTACTCAGATTTGAGTAATACTGTCAAAGGTGTCAAGGACTTAAAGCTGAGATATCTTATCTAATCTGTACTTGGCCAGCCCATATTTAGGGTCCACTAAAGACTAAATCTAGAATATCAGGAATCTTCCAGATTTTGTCTAATAAGCAAGCTACACACATTCCAAATGGGCAGTGAAAAAGAACTGTTAACAAGTGCCCCAATGTGAGATATTAATGTGACTACATAAGCAACTAATAAGAATTCTATTAAGAATTAACAATATTTTAGATCTCATGGGATGATTTCACCAGTTAACAGCATTTGTAATTTTCAGCCACTTAATGCTCTGTAATAGAAAGCACACTACAAAGTAACTGGTTGAGTTGCTAATATTCTTCATATCAAACACAGAAAATCAATTCACGCGAACAACAACATGGGCTGGCTTCACATCTTCACACTTCATTTCCACCGAGCTGAAACCACTTCAGACATTTCCAGCTGTCAGTTCCTGTCCCACCGGGGATCTGGAATGTGCACTGAGACGCCTGGAGAGTTTTGGAGATCAAAGCAGCTGGGTGGAAAAGAGGGGGCTAGTGCAGGCTGGCAGAAGAGACCTCCTGGCAGCAACAGGGAGTGAGATCTGGTGTGCTCAGTGAACATACAGATGTTGTACAGGCCTTATGGATACCTCTTTTCCAGCTTACTTCCTAAAACTCATTTATATGTGTTGACCTTTTGAAGAGCTATATTGACCCTGTCAAGCCTCTAAAGGGGGGAATGATGCCTTAGGTTTTAACTTTTATATTTTTAAATCCTGTACTGCTTAGAGTGTAACTCTGAAGTTCCTTGGAGCCTGTAATTCCTGCTCTCTTGTACTGGGTAGACATAACAAAGCCTCTCCAGGCTTTGCCTTCAAGGACAGCCAGGCTGTTTTTAGGCCCAAAATGTGTAAACTAAAGATTCTAAGGGGGGCAAGCTGAGGGGCGTTACATCGTTAAACTGGGGCTTTAATTGGAGAATTAACCCTGATATGCAAATGAACCAAACCTATAAAAGTGTGAAGAACTCGTGACCTGGGGTCCATCTTGGGGTCCAATTTTTGGAAGCAGCCTCTGGCTCCCCCAGGGTGTACCTTGAAGGCCCTTCAAATAAATACCTGTCTTTATTCCCTTACTCTTGTCTAGTCTCTGTTTCTAGGTGGCTGGAGAAGGCATCAGTCTAGCATGTATTTAAAGGGATCAATTAAAAAGAGTTTTCAGTGTAGGTAGGAAATTAACTTCCTCAGTAATGGGATCTCCCAGAGGACTCGGCATGGTCGTGCAATAAAGTCAGGCCTGTGCTTCTCTACTTGTCAGGACCATCTAGCAAAAAAGAAACAAAAAGTGATAGGTGGTGGGGAATCTCCTGCAGTTCAAAGAGATTTACGATTTCAGAGCACAAGTTCGTGACATGTCTTTTCAAACCTCTGTCACAGACTTGTGGCTAAGCTCATTTCTGTTCATGTGGTCCTGAATCATTACAGATTGTTGGCATTCTGTGAGAAACTGCATTTATCAGGAAGGGATTTGTGCTATCTGATGGGAAAGAGCCCATTAATTTTTTTCAACCTGCTACAACAACTGCTCTTGAAGCTGAAGAGATCCTTTAATGCATTAAAATGCCACAGATGACCAGTAGTAATTCAATGAATAATATTTTATGCATTCACTAACAGCTTACACACAGCCTAAGATATTGAGGGATGAACCAAGCCAGTGGTTTGAGTGTAACCATTGCATTCTTAGTATATTAAAGTACTTTGCTGGGGAAGGGATCAGGTAGGAGTTGGATGAAAAGGACATGGGAGTCTCATGGGAAACTTAATTTCACCTGCACCAGCAAAATGAGGGTATTCTGAATGCTAGAGAAGGAAACTGGCTCAGAAGCTTTTAGAAGATAATCCCATTCACAAAGTCACTGGAGCTGGAAGGATGAATTTGGAGCTAAGGGAGTAACTTCATTAATTGGTGGTGTTGGGGGATCTTTATATGCTTCTTACGAGCTTCAAGTAAAGCATGAAAACCTGGTAACTTTTCTCAGGCTTTATAAGAAAATCACTGGGACAATTAAAATATGTTAGTCTTACACAAATTAGGTTATCAAAAGACTACAAAGTCTCCTTGAAGCTGGTAAACCCAAAGACAGCTTGGCCTCTCATTAACATCTGATTTTTTTTCTTCTCAGCCAAATAAAGTGAAGAGCTGGAAGAAAGAACAGTGGAAAGAGAGAGAGAGCCAAACGATCTGACAAAAGACTGCTACAGCACGATGTAATGGTTTTGTGGTAAAGGATGGGTGGTAAAGGATGTGTGGCAATGCATTATGCTTGCATATTTTCTACTGACTTCCAGTCTTGCCAGCCCTCCTCTTGTACCCTGACACATCCTGGCACCGCATTTGTAATTTTACTACAAAGATGTGGAAAATGCCTGGAATCCCCTTGTGTTGTGGTGAAACTGAGCTTTCCAGCCTCCCAGACTACCTCAGCTTGAAGCTCTCTTAGAGGTGTTATGAACCTGGCATGTTATGAGTCTGCCTTGAGCCAAAACTGAGTTTAGGCTTTTGCTTTCTGCCTTATCCTCTTTGGAGGACTAGAGGGACAGAGAAAGAAACCATTCATTTAAAATAAAATGTAATGAGATTGAGCTGTATGGTAAATACGTCTCCTAACGATATTTGGCTTCTTAAAGACTTTACAGTAAAGTCATTACTGCTTCTATGAAGTATTATTGTGTCCTCTGGGTAACTGGTGTTATCAGTATGTGCTCCAGCATTTCCTTTGAAGTAAGGGCTCTTCTACCCCATCATGCTGATACCAGCGTGACAGAAGGGGGTAAAGGAGCTAAGAGAAAGCTGGTGAAAAATTTTCTCACTGACAGTATGCTGATCCCAGCATAAGGTGAATTTTCTCCTAATTTGGAAGGTGGCCATTAGACCTGAATAAGGCCACACAACCTGAACAGCCAAGGAAGGGCACAAACCAAGAGAGCAATGGCAAAGACATAGGGAGTGGAATGCTTCATGAAAGCTGTGTACAACAGCGTGGTCGATCAGCTCAAACGTGCACACCTCAGTTACCAGGGGCTAACAAACCTTACCTCAAGAATGCATTTGGATTTAAAATGCTTCAGTGAAACAGAGGAGGCAGAAAACATTTCACATTTACAGAGCGTTTAAAAGAACCATCTCTTTTATACTTAAAAGCACAGGAAAATCCTTCCTCTTCTCTGCTGCTGGAAGCATTAAAGAGTGTATCTATGATTATGTGAATTCCCATTTTCTGCTGCAGCAAACAAGTATGGCTCCAACGAACCAGTGAAAGTCTGTCTGTGGTTCAAAGATTCATTTTTGCATGCTGTCAACAATAACCAGATTTTCCTTTGCTTTAATTGTGGAGCTTGGCACCCAAGGCATTACAAGGCAGCCCAAGACAAACCACCTGAACTTGATGTGTGTGCCTGATGAACTTCTCCAAATAGTTCAGTTCTTTTCACACTCCTCTACCTCATCTACCTTTCATCCTGCCCTCATTATCTGCTTCTATCCCATATCTTAAAGCTTAACCTAAACCTTATCAAAGCAAAATGTAAACCCTTATTGAATACAACAGACTTTGGATCAGGGGTTAATCAGCATGGATATGGATCACCCCTGTGAGCTGCCAAGTGCTTTCAGGTCTCAGCAGCATCAACAAACCTCACAGGACCATGCCTGGAGCTGGCTGGTGGCACCAGGACTGGTGGGAGCCTGAGACAGCTTTTGGGTTTCAGAAGTGGTGGCATATTGATCTGACAGACAGAGGATCTACTGTGTGGGTATGGGGAGGCTCGAGGAAAATATTCCACAGGCTTGGAAGCTTCTTAGGCCCATCTCAAATTTTCATTTGAGTTATCTTAATAGGCTTTTCCCCTCAAGCCTCCTGGGGTTTAAGGGGAAAAAAAAAAGGGATAAAAAATTTATTCAGGTTCATGTTCTTTTGTGACTGCTCCTACTGAGCACAATAAACTGACATGCTGCTTTTAATTAGCATTTAGTTAGCTGCTCATTTTTGTGCAGAAACTGTGCACCAACTCCAGTGAACACAAAGGTGCTGAACTGAGGCCAGGGAGATTCTGCCTGTGGAAGATTCTGACAGGGTGGAATTATTTAAATAGCAACCCTTTAGATTCAGTGCTTGGGTACTGATTCTGTCTAATTTGAAACCGTACAGATAAAACCAATGAAATTCGAGCAGAAATCTGATTATTATTGATAACTCACCTTAGGTAACAAACTTCAAGTCACTATCAAATAACAGAATAAGAGAATACGCAGAGTTGGAAGAGACCAATAAGGATCATCATGGTACATTTTGCAGAAATAACTGCTGAAATAACTAAGTGAATTATGAGCAAAGTGATAGCCTGAAAAGAAAAAAATGTGTTTGGTTGTGCTACTGCCTGGTTTAAAGGAGTTTAAAATTTCTCTCCTGTGCTTCATTATTTTCTCCTGTATGTTTTTTAAGTATATCCGAAACTTGAAATTTAATATAGGTTGGGATCTTTTGTCTAAAAAAGTCAATGTTATGTAATAAAAGCTCCTGGCCCTGCACAGGACAGCCCCAAGAATCACACCATGTGCCTGAGAACATTGTCCAAATGCTTCTTGAGTAGTGGCTGTGCATTAAAACATAACGGGGTCCTACCAGAACAACCCAAAACTGAGCTCAGCAATCAGTGCCCAAACCCACAACAAACAAATAAAATTAAAGACTGACCAAAAACTAAAGATCGTCTGTGCAAAAAAGGGAATTCATCCAGCTGCTGGCTGAATTTGTCAACAGGGCAATAAGACTTCTCCAAAGCCTTGCAGATGGGCATCAGCACATACACAAACTTGTAAAATGACCTACTGGCACGTGAAACTTGCAAGTCTGTTCAGCTGAGGTAAAAATACAGCTCTTGCCTTTTCTTTCATGAGTTGGGAAATCCTGAAGCAGTATTTTCTTTCCCGGGTTTAAGAAAATATTGATGACCTCCTTGTTTGTCCCACCTGCTGTTCTTGGTGACTATTCTCCAGACAGGAGCCTGAACCCAACAGTGAGCTGCATTAGTTGGAAGCCACTGATCATTTTCCAGTGCCCTGTGTCTTTATTATCGTGGGAAATTCAACCATAGTAGCTGTCTTTGAAAAAAAAAAAGTTTAACGATTTCTTCCAGGCAGAAACAACGCATTTATGCTTTTAAACTCAGATAGGAAACCAGGAAATTTTTACCATCATTTAATTATTAATACTGCTTAGCACAGCTTGGTGTACCTGAGAAAGTCCGAGTAATAACCATCACTGAACATAACTTTTTACATGCATTGTAAAAACAGGGCATTTTTGAGCACTGAAAGGTTGCTGGAAAGTCAGTCAGCACTACCAGAGTATCATTTAATTATCATAAGCTTGGTTGTACTATTTTCATAAAGAAAACAAAGGCAATATGGACAAAAAAGGGATGCACTATTGCAGAATAGTAAAAACTGTAGTTCAAGATATTAATCACACTGAATCCCATGAGTTTTTGGCAGATAATAAACATGTGATAGATTGATCTCTAAAATCACATGCATATTATGAGCATAATCCTCACTTTAATGCAGGGTCATAGAATTTTACAGCCTCATAAGCTTGCAAGGTTTCACCTGGAACATCAAAACAATTGCTAAAAGCATAATAAATTCTACAGCTAGCCATCTGCTTACCCTCCTGACCTTTCAAATCTTATAAAAACCCAAGCTCATAATTTTTCACTCTATGAATTTCACCCTTTTTTTTTTTAATACAGTGTATTCAGAAGGTTACTTCATCTTTTTCATGTAATAAAGGGGATCCATTCCATCTGATAATATTTTGTGGCAATAGACATTTTTCCTTGAAAGGATTTTGAGTGCTATCTCTGGAGCTAATGGGATTGTGGGGCATTGCCAGTTGTTTTATCTGGTTGGAAACATTTATTTTGAGTCATGCTCTTCTTGTATGGGTTCACCCATCAGTCCCTATTGGAAATTACATCCAGCAACTGTTCTGGAAGAAGGTTAAATAGCACCAGTGTCTGTTTCCTGCCTTAACCTCTGGTATTGTGAATCACTCTGCCTTGTTTTTCAGAAAGTCATAAAGGTTAAGGTTTCCTATTTCTCAGCACTGAAATATTGTATCTTCCCCTGAAATTAATATTTCTATTCCAGATAGACAACTGGGAATGTAAAACCTATTGGTACATTTTTTTAAAGACATTCTACTACACCAATGCTTTTATATCACCAAAACCCCCATACAGGATGTGTTTTATTTCTGAAGTGACACAAGTTAATAAGCAAATTATTGCAAATACATTCCCTTGGCCTCACTGATATGGACAGCAAGGACAACCAATAAGAAAACATATACAAGAGAAAACAAAAAATTATCAACACAAAGAAAATAAATTAGGGCTTATGCATATCAAAGTTTAAGAAAATACAGCTTGGAGACATCAGCGGATGGAAAGAAAATGCCAAGGAACTCCCTAGAAACAACTAACAAGCAACAGCAATCAGGGCAAGGACTTTACACTGATGTGGTCCCTGTGAAACACACCAGAGGATGGCATTCCTTTGGGATAAAGCCCATTGGCTCTCTGATGAATTCACTGGTGGAAAAATAATATTCCCTACCATCCAACACCTGTAGTCCTTAAGTGAATTTCACCCTTTCTTCTCTGTCACCAATGCTCTGGTTGTAGTGGCCAGAGCATTATTTGGGAGAGACTCAGTCAGATGATGTCATTTTAATTCTTTCCCTAAAAGTGATCCTCACATTTTTTTAGGATTTTTTTTTTTAATTTTTCCCCTATACCATTGGCAAGTACAGTATGCACGCTCATATGGATATCAAAGAGCCACTACTTAATGTTCAGAAACACAAAGTGAAAAAATTCACTCAAATTAGTTTTGACAGTTCTTTCAAAGACTCTACATTTATCCCCACCCATGAATACAAGAATTATAAATCCACATGCAATTCTGAACATTTTGATTTTCAACAAAAAAAACAACAGAAAACTTTTTTAGATTAGCATTACCAATTCTCCCCTGTCCCAAAATTCATTTACAATCATGTTATTTTCTCCAGTTTCCTGACAAGAGGAAATCTGGGCAGTCTCTCCATATGGCTGTCTCCCTTAATAACCCTTGAACTTCCTGGCCACTTTTAAAAAAGGCACAGCTTTCAGAGGTGTGAAACCACTGCAAACATAGTGAAAACAGTTGACTGTTGAAAGGGGATCCAAATTATTTCCTCAGCTGAGGGAAAGATCTTTTCCCATTCTCAGAGATAAGAACCAGCAAATCAGCACACATGTGCTCTGAACGAGCCACAGCAATTTGTCCAGCCAAATGAACTGGGGATGCTGCAGGGAGATAGGCTTCCTGCAAGAGGGAGATTGTCAAGGAATAATGAGAGGACCAGAGGAAACTGGTTGTAACTGACTGTAAGATGATATTAGGGAATATAAGGTAAAAATCATGGAAAGAATGATTTTTGAAACCAGGTTTTGCTCGCAAAACAATTTTTCTTTAAAATAATAATTAGACTATGGTACATTAGTTCATCTCTTTATGGGCTTTCCTTTAAAATACTTCTAAATTAAAGGTGTGAGTCAGTGTTTAAAAGAAACAGGAGAATTATGGTGCCTGCCCTTGCACCATACTGTAATGTGCAGGAAGGACTGAAAAGGAATCCACTTATGGGAACCATGCAGTTAGAACATGTGTCAGGAGAAAGAGCTCTCAGTGAATTGGAATTCTTGACACATTCAGTGAATTAGGGTAGCTCACTGTTCTGCTTGACAGCAAAACCACTGTTTGCTAATAAATCTGCCAGTTGTACTGTGTTAGCAAAGCCCTCAATGCAAACTCCTCCCTAACAAAGTGTGGACACTTCCAGGGGCTCTCCCAGCACAGGACAGGACTGACACTGGCAGCTATGGAGAAAGACACCTGAAGAGAACCTCTAGAAATACTTTGGGAGAGGAAGAAGCAATGGGTTAAACCAGCATTACCTCCACATTTATACAGCCAGTGAAACAGAGGATGAAACATGTAAATTCCATTTCTCCTTTGTCACAGGTGCAGTCCCAAGGCTGAGGCACCCAGACTCGGTTTGTGTCTGTCTCTGTGTAATGTGCTGCCTGTTCTTGCAGCCTTTCTGTGTTTTGTTATTTAGAGTGGGACTCTCACCCTCTCATCACAGTAATTGTGGTCAGAGACAATGTTATCCCACACATTCCTTGTGCCACCTGGCCAAGCCACCAGCACCAAGGTGATTCCAGAGTGGTTAAGGCCCCTGCACATGCAGTGCCTGAAGGCACATTGCCCCATTAATTACTTGCTACCTTTCTGCAGTTGGAGCTGCATTTGTTAGCAGGAGCTGAGATTTGGCCTTTTCTAGAATGCCACCCTTCTAAAACCGATATTATTTGCCTCATTTCAAAATCTATCTATTCCAAAGCTTATTTTCTTCTCGGCTTAAACCTAAAACATAGCCCCAAACCCCTTTCTTGTGTTCCTTTTCTATGAAAAATAAATAGGCAGTGCCAAAGTTATGTAAAACCTCTGTTCCCATCTTTGGGGTAAAATTTTAACCTGGATAAAAGTGCATCCAAGCCTAACTCACAGCCTACTCTTCATCATGGAGAGAGGCTCTCATACCATGCAGAGGATCAGGGGAGGTCTGGCTGGTTGAAAATCAGTTCAGTGAGTAGCTCCCATTGGATACAGACAGATATTGTTCATTGCCATTTCATTTTTCTGTAGTTTAGGTTTGCTTCTCTCCAGAACATCCATTGGAGAAAAAAAGACAATTCTTGGCTTCCTACAATAGCCAACATTTTTTTTCTGGTGTAAATCTTTTTGGGGCAGAGGAGAAATAGAAGCACTTTAACCTCTTTACTTTGTAAGTAAAATTCAAAAAAGCTTCTCTTGGAACAGATTCAGCTGGGGGAGAAAGGGAGAAGCCCTTCAGAATATCACAGGAAGGAAATGGCATTTGGGAAGAAGAATCTTTCTTTAAGGATAATCCAAACCAGGTTGGGGGCCACATCTCTCACATTACGTGCTTTTTGGTCACACAGCCTTCAGTAAGGAAATGTGGTGGCTTGGAAAGGACAAGTAGTCTTGGAAATTAATGAACATCCTGAATATCAGCAGCAGTTGACATAGAACATGCAATATCACATGTAGCATGCAGCTCACTGTGCTCTTCTGATCTGTTAATTACTGACAAGAGTTTCAGCTGGTAATTCTGAAAGACATGGGAGATTGTGTTCCAAAAAAATACCATTAAAAATTTAGTAAGAAGGGGTTTGAAACCAAGAAGAATGGATTCTAATGGTGCAGTAATTAAGCAAATCAGAGATGATGAAAGCTAAAGAGAAAATTAATGCTTAAATAGATAGAAAAGGAAACAAAGTTCAAATTATGATTACCTACAGTTTCAGTCATTCCACTTCTCATTTAATCACCTGGAGAGAACTGATAGCAGTTAAGATTTATTTAATGGCACAATAAGAAACTGGGTTTCATCTTTTTTCACATTGGATGCGAGAGAGATTATTTCTAACACTCAATTCTAAGAAAGCACAACTTAATTCAGGATCCCAAACATAAAGAGACAGAGTAGAGGTTCCATTTCCAGTGGAAAAAAAATTCTGTGCCACACCCAAACAGTCTGACTAGTTAGAATTGTGATTTGGAAAGAGCCAGAATGGATTGCTCAGTCAAAAACGGATCTCACTGTGTTTGTGACCCATTAGCACTGCAGTCTTGAGTGGGATAAACCCAATTTAGCAAGAGAATATGGCCAGTGTTTGATGCACTTGGGTAGAGTTCCCCTCAACGTGCTTCTTCCCTCACTCCTCCTTTCAAGCAGGGTCCCCTTCTGTCCCAGGGAGCAAGGCTCACATTGATGCAAATACACTGAGAAAGAATCACACACTCAGGAGCAGAGATGCTGCAGCCCTTAGACACAGAATAACCGTGAGAAAGGAGCTCATCAGAGCTGCCTGGGCTGTGAGTTCATCCTCACATTTCAGATCTCTGTGTGTTGGCATTAAACAGACTTCAGAAACAGGCTGTATCTGCACCTTCTTTCATTCTGTGAGACACTCGTCAGCCTTGGTGGCTCAACATAATTTGAATAATTCCTGTTATTCCACACTGATATCAGGTTTGCTTAAAGGAAAATTATTTTACATTCAGAGGAAAAAATCGCAACTGTAACTCAACCAGAATACAGCTGATTAAACGTCACAAAATAATACCTTGTTTTGTTGTGGAAAAAATACAGTACTATAGTCACACATGCTTCAGATAAAAAAATCAAACCCATATTACATATCTTTTATATTTACTCCACATAGGTTTCATAATATTTTCTACTAATTTGGTTTTATCCTTCTATAACATAATTCTTACACATTGGAAATAATTTGGTAGTCACTGTATATAACAAAATCTTAAAGACAAGATTCAGTATCAAAGCCTGATTTCTAGGAATTACATCCTTAAAGGGGAAGAGGAAATAAAAAAACTGAATAGATCATTGAGGTGAACGATTATTTTTGAAGGAAATACAAGTTATTCTTTTCCTTTGGTCTGTTTTTTTGGCACAGTTGAGAAGCTCATTGAAAATCAATACAAATTGTTATTAAACAAACAAATTGCTACCAAACCAAGGAGTAGATTTAGAGTAACATAAAAAAAAAAAAATCCAAAATCTATGCGTGCAATTGTCGATTTTCAAAAATGCAAACTACTTAATAGCCTTAGAAAACTACATCAGTAAAACCACATTCTCATACAATTCCCTATGCCATCCCTCGCTGCCCTCCCTCTCCAAGTTCCACAGCTGAAGATTTGATCCTCAAAGTTGTATGTGCCCTCCACAAGGGCCAGCACTTGCCAAAAGCAATTTTAACAAGAGCTCTCCACAGTAAAATAAAACAGATCTCCTTCTCCCCTTTTCTCCCCGTAAACAAACTCACTTTGAGAGAGGATGAAGTTTTATCTTGAATTTAAAGTGGGTGAGATGACTCTAATCCTCAGGCCTCCTCAGTCTCCAAGGCATACACACAGCATTTTATTTTTTTATTGCCACGCTGCTTGCACCAAGTGAGGGGGATCCTCACCACAAACAACTCAGGGCCTGAGGATGTTGTCCAGCAAGGTGAAGTGCTCAGAGAAACCTAGAATTGCGTGCAAAGTTTCATTCAGAGTTTATGAAAGGACTATCCCAAAGCAGAGTGTGGGTATGATGGAGGGCTCTGCTGAAGTAACCAACACAAGGGAGGAAAGTTTGTGTTTGCAGACTGAACAGTCGATGAGCACAGGGGGACAGGATGGCAGCACTAAGACTCAGGGCACATCTTTACATTGTCTATAGTGACATTGATCCCAAAGGCCAGCAGCAAGCTTGCTCTACGTGCTGAATCCTTGATCTGGAATCGGTTTCACTGCGCAAAACGACAGATTGTGCTACCTGCTGCTGCTTCTCCACCCATGGTCCTCGTTCTCTTAGAAAAGGAATACCAGAAACCAAAGAATTCTCAAATCTAAAGTCACATCAGCAACAGCAGCCAAGCTAGGAAAAGAGAAGGCCCCCTCTGATGATGCCTCCTCCAGCCACCTAGAAACAGAGACTAGACAAGAGGAAGGGAATAAAGACAGGTATTTATTTGAAGGGCCTTCAAGGTACACCCTGGGGGAGCCAAAGGCTGCTTCCAAAAATTGGACCCCAAGATGGACCCCAGGTCACGAGTTCTTCACACTTTTATAGGTTTGGACCATTTGCATATCAGGGTTAATTCCCCAATTAAAGCCCCAGTTTTAGCGATGTAACGCCCCTCAGCTTGCCCCCCTCAGAATCTTTAGTTTACACATTTTGGGCCTAAAAACAGCCTGGTTGTCCTTGAAGGCAAAGCCTGGAGAGGCTTTGTTTTGTCTACCCAGTACGAGAGAGCAGGAATTACAGGCTACAAGGAACTTCAGAGTTACACTCTAAGCAGTACAGAATTTGAAAATATAAAAGTTAAAACCTAAGGCATCACTGGTAGGGCCTCATTATGAGGAAAAAATGGGATATTATTCCCCCTATCAAAACATGAAGCACTACCTGTGCAAATGCATGTACAAAATTATCTCCTCCAAGAAAACATGGCAGTATTGCCCTGGAGAAGTAAAAAGCCTAGAGAAGTTTCATGATGGGGAAAACTTTTCACCTTTTCACTGAGAAATTCGTTTTGTCAGGGTTATTTCTTGTACACTCTTAGGTTAATATAAACAACCAGCCAAAAAATACCATAGAGGATCTATCAGTTTTTGTTGTTGGAAATCCTCCTTACTATCTTTTCTTATCTTTGGGCCTCCTTTTCTCCTCATTGTTCTCTGAGTTCATTCCCTTCTGACTTAAAATTTAAAATATGGACGATGGGGAAATTTGTCAGCTTGCTGAAGTGAAAAGCATAAATCTTGAGGTTAAGATCCTCAGGCAATATAAATGTACCAGAGCTGTAAATGAGGGATCCCCAGTGATGTACCAGGGGCAGCTCCCACATCCTTCCATTTGTCCATGGGGCATAAGGGCTGCCAAGTTTGGGGTTAGGGGTTTCTCTGGAAATCTATATTGTTCTAATTAGCTATTTACTTAATCAGTGCCAGCAGATGAACTATGTATGGTAATAGATGCATAAACAAATGAGCTATGGATAGAGAGCTGCCATCATGTTATTTCTCTTTTTAAATATCTACTTGCAGGGTATAGACCTGTGGAACAGCAATTATCAGAACATCCCAGTATTTAATAATCCATTAAATGCAATATTTATGCTGCCTCTGGAATATATGTGTGAGTGAAGAGCAGCACTTCTTATTCACAAATACTTAAGTTAGAGAGCCAATATTCAAGGATACAGTTGCCAAGTGTCTGTCCAAGGCCACACCACTTGAGGTTCTCATTTGTGAAAGACTTGTAAAGGAGGTCAAGACTTAATTTGCTTGGATTCTTGGGTCTGTCAGTCTTTATTCAAAGTCTGTGGAAAAACCTCACACTTGTGGTAGATGCTGTAACAATCCAGCCAGACCAAAGAACAAAATAGCAGCAGAATTGAGCACTGTGAATTCGTGTGACAAGTAACAACCTTCAGAGCAGAGATTTCACTACCTACAGGCTACAGCACAGCAAGTAAAACCTTGCCCTTGACTGCATGGCTCACACGATTAGTCATTTTTAGTGGCCTGCTGAAATTAATTTTCCTTGTAAAAGAAGTATTTTTATTTCCTATTTGCTATATTGGCTTACAGTTATTTATTTCTTTTAAACTTTAAAACACAATTCCACTAATCACACAGTTACTCACTTTGAGAGAAGGAAATTGTTATAGCATTTATTCATATTTATCGTTATTCCAAGAGTTTTATAATCGTTATAGAAGTCACCACCAACCGCATTATTAAAGTACACAATTTTTTCCTCAGTGCTTGACATCTCTGATTAATAAAGTTAAATGGTTGTGGATGGCCTCTAATTTCCCAGCCCATTGCTGGCTTTCCTTTGCATGCATCAGTGTATTTTATCTAAATCCTCAAGCTCTGCATTCCGCTGCCTGCAAGAGACAGAAGCCGTGAGCGGCAGAAAGACCGTGTTCCCTAGTACCATGCACCTTCCCACACTGCATTCCTAACCCTGGTGTGAGGATTTTTCCTGGCAGATATGCAATTAACAGCTCTTTCACATGGTCTGTCCTCCCATGCAGGGCAGGAGCCCTCACTTTTGGTAGCTAATCCCCATTAGCCAGCGTTGCTCGCTGGTAACATCCTCCTTTTCACCGAACACACCTGCTCATCACCCCGCAGTGTCACATGAGGAAACCCAATACATTCTCACAGCTTCCTACTGCACACCAATTACGAGCCCCGAGTCGAGTATCTTAAAGCTAAACACATTAAAGGTCACATTTACTCACGTTTGTTCAGGTTTGGTTCATGACATCCTTTTGCACCGTTCGAAACGTTCATTCTGCTTTTCGCACTTCTCTGCCCTGAAATGACAACTTGGGTTCATCTGATACACCTGAGGATCTCAGAGTGGTGAGCTTCCACAAGGTGCTGTTAGATATATAAACTATGTCCTTGATTTTTTTGTCCATCTAAAAGATCACTTGTTTTAGACATAAAGGCTGAAGGAACAATTTCAGCGCTACTTTGCGTTCTCAGTCAGGTTAATTAACATCAAGACGCATCCTCTGTGTTGCTCTAGAAATCAGAAACAAGCACACCATTTCTTCTCATTTGAAAATAAAAATAGACCATTTTATGTGGCCTCTAATTCGCTGTTATTATCCCAGACTGAAGATCAGAATATGAAAGGACAGAAATTAAGTGAGGGAGATTAAAGGAAGGACAGAAACACAGGCTCATGTGTGTGGAAAGGACTCCCCACGTTTTCAGATGATACAGATATCCACAGGACAGATGGAATTATGAATGTTTGTGTGATACTGAGACTTTTAGACTGCTAAAGTTGTTTTTTGGTTTTGTGTTTTGTTTTTTTTTTTTTTTAAAGAATATTTCTTTGGGATGCCCCATCAAAAAATAACACTATCCCAGCCTTACTAGTGGGTGCTCCTCTGACTCTACATACCAGAGCAATAACCATATTTTTTCCCAGAACAGACTCATTGGAGCCATTAATGAATCCTCAGGGTCAGGACAACAAAGACATTTACCCATCAGATTCCCACTAGAAACTGTGTATGAAAATAACTGTGGCAAGAAGAGTTTGGCATCAATGTGGGTTGAAGCTAAGAGTGATCTCAAGAATTTAAATTTGTGACCTTTGATTCAAGGAATTATATCCAATTTGAGAATATCTTTTGGCTACAAAGATTCCTTCCCAGAAAACAGCGGGATAGTTTGAGTCTTTGTCCAAAATCTTTAAATGGGCAGTATTGGCAGAGGCAAAATCAGCATTACTAAGTCTGTGTGTATTTATAAATGTTAGCGTTGATTTCAGTTCCACACTCCTTTTTTTTTTACCAGATGGAGATTCCTTGCCACACACTGAGTCGTGTGTCATCTTCTTGTACTTCCCAATTCCCTCAGAAACAATCCAGTTGAAGGATTTTTTGGTTGGTTTTGGTGGGTTTTTTTTTTTTCATTCTCTGGGACAAAGCAATTTGGGGAGCCTTCTCTGTCACTAAATGATGTCATTTAACTAGAGTTTATCACTCCTAGCTACCAGGACACCAAAGGACAACTTAAGGGGGACAAAAATGAAATAACCAAAACCAAGGGAGAAGTGATGGATTATTTGGAATGTTTTGTATCCCCAGATAGACCCACTCAACCTGCCAGCTTTTCCAGGGCACATTTGAAGACCGAGGATGGATGGATGGTAACAGGTTTTCACAACACAGGGTGCAAGGAAAAGAAATATCACAAGCAGGAAAAAAAACCCCAACTCTCTTCAATGACAAATGACCCAATTTGTTCCTCCCCAGTAACTGTGGCAACTTGGTACAGCTTTGCAAATCTCTGTCATTGCTGCTGCGAATTGGTTGCTTTAAATGGATCCTCACTTTCCTTAAAGCAAGGCATGGCAAATTGCCTGTAAGTAGTTTTGGGTCAGGTACACCAATTTTCAGCTTGAAATTGCAATTATTTTTTCCAGCTTCCACTTCCTCTCACGTAGCCTCAGCTTAAAGAGAGTCAGCACATATAATAATTTGCATTGCAAGGAATGTGATACAGCAATTAGAGAGGATGAACGTTTCAGATCGGGTTCTTTTCAGTTTGATTCTCTTCTAACACTTTTACTGTGGTTCTCCAGATCACACCCTCAGCTCCTGCATTTTGTAGAATCTGGGCAGCCTTTCAATTGTCTGACCTTTCAGTAAGCCATGTTTCCTCCAGATACTAAAATTGAATATAATTTCACTCTATTCAGTATTAATAAACTGTAAACGACATCATTGCCTATTCTTGGCAAAGTGCCTGAATTAAATAGCTTTCTTAATGTATCTTCTATCTGTATTAGAGCTATTTAAAAGCAATATGCCAAGCGTGCTGTTGATAAAAAGACCATTTTTCATTCATCTGTTTGCTTTTAAGCTCCACATATTCCCTGTGAATATTTTCCTTAGCATAAACAGTTGCCAATAAGAGTCTTTGTACTTAAAATACATAAATCACTATCTAGCTTTACAAAGAAACTACTAGTTTCTGAGCAAGATTGTCAATTCTCCTTAGATGGTAAAAGCCACATCTATCCCCACTCTAGTGAAAAATACCCAGCTGGAGAACTGATGTGACAGAAGTTTTCTTTGAACTACTTGTACAGGTCTGATCACTTTTGGAAAACAACAATTATAATTCATACAGTTGCCCAGGAGAATTTTTTTTTTCCAAGTGAACAGATGTGAGCTAGAAAACTTGGAAGAAATTAATGTTCAACCTTTGTATTAATGTTGACTATAAAAACATAACAGTAATCATTAACCATCCATAATCAACAGTTAAGTTCATTTATTACAGGTCTGTAAGGAGCCGAATAGCCAAATCCTAAATCTTACATCTTGTGATTATGTTAACTTGAACTCTGAACCAGAGAGATTCAATTCTGAAGCACAGAGAAGCCCCTTTTCCCACTTGGTTAACAAAATTACATCAGGAGTGAGTTTTCTGTTGTATATTTAACAGATATTTTGAACACAGTTGCCAAGTTTGTATCTTTCTGTATGAGGGAGAAAGAAAGACAAAAATTAAGACCCAATAACTAGAAAAATATTCTGTCTGAAGAGTAAAAGGTGTCCCCAGTTTTAGAAGGCTATACAAACACTCAAAACAACAAACACCAACCACACATCAATCTGGAGCCCAACAACGTAAACGCTGAGGAACAAAAATATAATTTCAGCCCTTCTACATCAGTAGAGAGAAAAGCTTTCTGAAAATCTGGAAGCACTTCACTGCTTAAGAGCCCAGACCTTGGGTTTTCAGGTGGCAGCTTGGGAGGACCTGGGGCTGATTGTGCAGCACGTGGCACACGCTGGAGAAAAGCAGGGTTCTTCCTACAGTCACGTTGTGAAGTAATGAAATACTGATTTGCATCTTTACCCAGTAAAATCTCATATAAATATAGGTGCTGATAACGTAACCTTATTTATGGATAACAGCTGTCATATTCCCCAGCTGTTTGCTTGTTGTCTGCTATAACATATGTTAATTTAAACTTTCACCAAATGTCATGGATTGTTTGCAGTCCTCCAGCTGCAGCTTGGCAAATTTTTCCTTTAGGTTTCTGTTGGCTCTGGAAGTGATTACACAGACAGCCCATAACAACATAAACAAGTCTTGT
This sequence comes from Falcunculus frontatus, assembly GCA_013398115.1. NCBI lineage: Eukaryota > Metazoa > Chordata > Aves > Passeriformes > Falcunculus > Falcunculus frontatus. The sequence goes on along the minus strand of VZRV01010579.1, from coordinate 67,152 downwards.
GTGGCTGCTGAGCTGTTCGTTAACTCGGCTAAGTGAATGTTTGCTGGAACAAGCAAAACAGGGAGAGAAAGTATCTCACTTATTTTCATTTTTCAGAGGTATTTTTGGATGCTGTCAGTAGAGAATAGGCAGGGGACACTGGAGTCAAAGAAACCTTTAAGTAAAAAAATGCATCATGCAGAGCAGATTTTTATTCCCTCAATGGTCCTAAATTAAACTAAGTATAACCTATTATTTTTAGATAAATTATATTCCAAACAGGATGTCAAAAGCAAGGTCCTCAGTTTACAAAGGCAACCACAAAAATTTAATTGACCTAACATAGCAGGACTGCCTGACAAACTTTACAATCAATAAAAGTTTGCCATATAATATGAAGGAAAAAAAAATAGTCCAAATTGAATATCACACTCTGTGCACACCTTCTAATGCATTGCATTGCACAGTAGGGAAAAACCCAGGTAGCAATGAATAGTCTAAAGCAGAAAACTGAAGGTGGAGAAGAAAACAGCAAGGAGGATTGGCAGGATTTGTCAGGCATCTTGGGTTTCTTTCTCATGGGAAGTTTTCAGTCAGAATAAATACCATCTACATGCTGAAAACAAAGGCTGGTACAGGGGGGAGGCTCTGATCTCCTGTACAAGAGCCTTTCCATCCCTTCTGTACCATGCTGCCTCTTCCACAGTGGGACACCGGCATTTCTCCGAAATGTGCAAACACTAAAACACCTCCTGCTTTCAGCGCTCAGAAATGATATTTAAATTACACTAAAGGTCAGCTTTGGCAGGCAGAACAACTTATACCTGCTTTTCAGAGCAGGGTAAAGATCAATATACAGAAATGGGACTTACACAAACGTACAAATGATAAGATGATGCCAGCAAGCACAATACAAATATTGATCAATTTAAATATGAGAGTGAGCGGAAAAGGAGAAAACATCATCTGTGGTGACAAACTGACAAAGTGCTGGCAGCTAATAAAATGGATGATGAGATGGGAAATCCTTTTTTTCTTATTATTTTTCCTTAACTCCACTTTGTATTACCTCTCCACTTTTCATCCTGTCGTCAAGTTACGTTTTAAACTTACACAGAATAAAATCTCAATAAACAGAATATGTTTTAGATTATTATGATGCCAAACCTCTGTAGAAGTAAAGGATAGTGGAGAAACAGAATTTCTATATTAATTATACTAGAATTAAGGTGCTTTCTGTAGCAAATAAAGCTGCAGATCAGAGAGCTGCCTTGTGCTGTGGTACAATTTGCCACAGCCTGGAATTACTTATTTTAACTGACACCCGTAGAAAAAAGATAATTAATAGAGGTGTAAGAGGCTTCCATTTCAATTTGGGTAAATCAATGCACTTGTGTGCTGTAGAACCCCAAGTTTTTCCCTGTATAGATGGCTTTGTGTCACTGACATTTTAACTTTTCTTCAGTAAGGATGTTTGCCCCAAATAATTCAGTGTTGATCAACAGAGAGAGGGTCAGTGTTCCCCCACATCTCTCTTGCAGACCTCTCCTCCAAGAAAAGGTTCTACAAGCTCCTGAACTGCTCTAAAGTAAAATTCTTCCCTTCAGCACCATATGCAAAAACTGGAGCACTTAATCCTCCTTTTCAGCAGCGCTCCTCTGCCAAAAGTTGCTGAATTAGAAAAGTCTTCTAGCTTGTTAATATCCTGCCAACTGACACAAAAATTAAATTTCATCCAGTTGAATAAGCCTCATTTAGTCAAGGGCCATTTACAGTTTTTTGGAAAAGCTTGATTGCACCACCACAGTTAAATATGACAGCTTATCTCTGATAGAGTCACCATATCCTTAATATTGACTTAATCCTTGAGCACAAATCTTAAAGGAATGGATACTGCTGAAGGCTGATTCCACAAATGATGGTGCAAGAAACTCAGTACGAAATATCAGGTTGTTTTAATTCTTTGTTTTAAATTCTTCAATCCTGAAGACCAAGTCTGCTGAAATGCCATCTTAACCTTCCTCTAGAAGCTTTAGATCTCAGATTACGTGGGGTGGTTTTGTTGCTGCTTCCAAGCTGAAGCTTGTGTTCATGATTTCCTGATTAATATCCATAATGAAAATACTACAAGTAGAACAAAGAATGGAACTGAAAATGAGGTGCAGCATGTAACTTAACTCAAAGATGACTTCTCCCTGGAGACTCAGTTAATTCAGACTGAAACTGAGCACTCTATTTACTCCCACATAAGCATCCCCTAAGAGGTAAAGACTTCTTTCCAGGTTATGCAGGTCCCATGTTATAGCACCCTTTACCAAACACGGTTGGAAATGTGATATTTTGTTGACACAGTCCATAATGGATAAAGATGAAGGACAAGAAAAAGAGTTTGCTTCCACTACAGAACTCTGTGCTACCCTCACAGAACAATCCAAACCTTGACAGTGCTCCTGTTACAGGTTCAGACATATTTCGTTGAAGTAATATTTCATTGAAAAATATCAAGTTAAAACTTGACAGAATTCTTAAATATTCAGCTGCTTCATCACAGGAACGTTTTCATGGTTGTATTTGCTTGTATGCAAATTATTTCAATTAATTATTCCAATAAAATACTTATTTTCAAATAGAGAATGCTAAAAGCACCTAAGTAACTGCAGTGTGTCTTTAAAGCTGTATGATATGTTATGGGTTTCAGAAAAGTTCCATTACTACAGACCTATTCTAAAAATCATAATTTGACATAATAATCAGGCACTGACACGTTACTAGACCTCTTTATCAGATCATCAAAATTCAACTGAAAAAACAGACAAAAAAAGAAATCATTGACGGAGTTGAAAAGAAAATGCGTGAGTGGGGAGAGACGAATATCTGAAGGAGTTTGTTATTTGCATTATAATAAAATAAGGATTTTTGTGAAAGCAGCAAGTGAATTTGCATGGAGGGGGTTGTCAGGAACACCTGAAAAACCTTGTACTGAAAACCTCTGAGGTATCTCACCAATACTGCTGGTTAGAGATGTCAGGAGCAGTTCTTTGAGTGTAATGAAAACAAAAGAGAGACACTGGAGCTGCTGCCACGTGATGATGCTGCCCTACATCTGCCAAACCTTTCGTGACTTGCCTGTCTTGTTCTGCAGGTTATGAACAAGACAAAACTTTTGTCTGTGGAAACTGAACCGCATCTCTTTGGGGAAGCTCTGTAACACACAGGGAGCTCTGGTGGCCAGCATCACTGCCATGAGTCCTGCATCTCCTGGGACGTGTCAGCAGGGACAGGGACCTCTGTACAACACCTGCCACACCCCTGCAGGCACCTTCCACTTCAGCCAGGGTAGCGCTGCTTAACCACGTGCCACCAGCACCATCAAAGCCCTTCAGTCAGGGGGCTCATTGGTGCTGGCCAATTCTGGATGTGCCTCTTGGCCAGTGCCCACGGGTTGTGAGAAAACTTCACCGGGTTCTTCAGCTCAGAGTATGCTCAGGAGACCAAGCACAGTGGCCTCAGCGAGGGATGCCACAGCCAGGTGCAGGACCCTGCAGGCACCCCCCTGCACTGGCAGTCTCTGGCAAGCAGTGGCTGACAGAGCACAAATGTCACAAGCACCAGAAATGGTGCATGGCCAAACACTGATCCAGATCAGAGCCCACAATAATGGCAAAAGAAGGAATAAGACGTTGTTTATCAGATACGAGAAAACAAGCAAAACAAAATAGGATAGCGAGCAGGTACTTGAGATGAGCACGTACTAATGGAACCTGAAAGTGTATTTGCTCCAGAAAATATTTTGAATTAATAATAAAAATATGTGCTGTACAGCCAGCACTAAGCAACCAAGAAGAATTTGGTATAGGACATCTGAGCTATTCTTTCTGCAGAAGGTCTCAGTACACCCTTGGAATGGTTTAAGTTGCAACATATTTTTCACCTTTCTTCATAGGAACACCTCTACAGGTGAGAAATACTGACGTTTTCAAAAATCCCTTTGCAACTTGCCACAAACAAGCAAACTTTCAGGACTAATGCCTCAGCCCATCTTTCTAGAAAACTTCTGTTGAGTACATCATTCAACAATCCTGAGAGCTCCTGAAAGTAGCTTAGATTTTACTTTTCCCTTCCCGAATCATGTGACATCAAATATTTTACTATTTGGGAATCTCATCTAGCAGCCATTAACAGATAAACATGTAATTGCTCTCAAGTTTTCCTGATTAAAAAACCCCCCTAATCTCACGAGAATGCAATAGATGATGGCCACATAGACGATAAACACAAAAACGCTCTGAAAGAATAGCACTTTCTCCTTGATAGTCACTCACTCTCTTCTTGCCTTTCTCTGGAGAGACATTGCAAAGGAGCTGAGCACAGAGTCAGTGCCCTTCCCACCCTCAGCTCTTCTCCTGTGGCCAGTTGCTCATTTGTTCCACAGCCACCCCCTACAGCACCAGGTATTTTCAGGCTACCAAGGATTTCAGCACGTCCCTGCTCTGACCCAGTTGTCATCAACAGATTATTGCCAAAGTCTTGTCCAGAAGTTTCTCTCCTCGTGAGCTCTGTAAAGTTGCCTGGTGTTGTGTTTGAAGATGCCTGAATAATTAATTAACTCCTTGAGCGCACAGTGAGGTGCATCTTCTAAAAACATATGGGCTGACAGGATCCTTTTCTCTGTGTCTCTGTAGGTGGTTTCTTATGTTGGCTGAAAGTCAAGCCAGTATTAAACTATACCCCAAAATTGGGTTTTTCTGTACTAAATAATTCAAGTTAAATCAAATGGCTTCTCCTTTATAGCTCTTGGGATATTCCAGTTAGTTTCTTCCTACAGAATAGCAGCAATCTGCATTAGCTCAGTAGCCAAAGGCAGGATGACAACTGCACCTGGCACCTGAAGGGACATCACACAAGGGAGCAGCAGGGTAAAGCAGGTGGATTTAGTTCTGACTTCTCTATCCGTGTCCATGGGGATAATGAGGGAAATCATGACCCACAGATGGATCAGAAAACACTGGACAGCTGAGATCTAAGGAGGAGGTAAATGGATAGCACCCCAAAAGGATAGAAAAAGTGTAAAAGCTGGTCCAAGCTCCAGAAGTAACAAAGCCTTTTACTGAACGGCTCCCCAAATGCTTGAGTAAATATCCAAACACTAACACTATAACAAAGGCTGTCAGTAAATGCCTCTGTGTGACTGCTTTTGAGGTTTTCCAGAGTAAATCTTCTGTTGTTCCCAGCAGCACCCCAAGCAGAAGGTATAAAGGGTTAAACACTGAAGCAATTATTCATATTCCTGTATAATTACTCTAAACATTGAGTTTGGTTATTCCTAAAACGTTGTTCCTACTTTAGTAGCATATAATGACTATTTATTTCAGTGTTCTTTTGTGTTTTCCCTTCTAACGCTGTACGTAAAACAGAGGGTTTGAGGATGAATTATTTAGCTCACTGCAGAAAATGTGCTTTAAAATCATCTTCTTGGGGACACTGAATGCATTTATTACCCGGGAAAAATTCAGATCCAGCATCTGTTGTGCTGTGTGTTTTACTGGCTAATGATGAGAACCTGGGGGATTTGTTGAAAGCAGGGCTTTCTGGACTTATTTTTTTGTTTGTTTTCTTCTGTTTATTTCACTCAAAGACAAAAGGAAATTGAAAAACATTATTACTATTTTAATGAAACATCTTATGGGTTTTTGACAACTTACTGATTAATTCAGGTGGTTTCCAAATTGTCCTCCTTTACTTTTGTTTCTCCAAGTCGCCTATAATCTGGTTTTATAATTTGACTTCTTTGGGACAGGAGTCCTGAAGCATCTTTTCTATTCTTGTCTAGGAAAAAATATAGCGAACTCTAAATCCACAGAAGAAATAGGTGGAAACTGCAGTTCACAGGAGGTACTTGAAAGCAGGGAGGCTGTTTGTGTGCACGTGGGTATTTAGGACAAGGCTGTATTTCTTGTGATAAATGGTCTCTTACACGTTGTTTAGGAACAGATTTTGATTTGTCACTGAAGCCAAGAGAAAGGTCAGGCATACAGAAAATGATAATTTGCATATTTTTGCCTCTCAGGATAAGGGGAAGGGCAGCTGCTCTGTGTCTGCTCCAGAGGCAGAGCCATGCCTTCCTAACGAGAAGAGGAGAAATAGTTGCTTTTATTTTGCCCCCCTTTTTCTCCACATGGGTGCAGAGACCACAGAGCCCTGGAGGCAGTGGGGGAGAGGAGCCCAGCGTGGTCCCAGGTCTGGTACCACAACAGAGCAGGATCCAGCCAACTTCTTGCAAAAAAGAGGATGCTCGTGCCTATATGAAGCCCCCTTGGCTTCCCTTTTCATCTTTCAAGTTATCTTTGATTTTCTTTTAAGCCACAGTGAACACCTTTCAGTACTGTTTATGTAAAGAATGCCACACTAATTTCCAAGAGGAATTTATTAAATGCCCTACAAATTGAGCCAAACATCTGCAGAGCTAAAAGCACTTGGACAAATCTGAGCGAATGAATCCCAACTCTTTAAGACACACCAGGGCCCTAGCACAATCCAGGGCCTTCACAGTTAACCTCTGTTCCACCTGCTGTAATGATTTTGGAGAAGATGAGAAGATTCTGAAATCAAACCACTAAAAAAGAAAAAGAAAAAAAAAAAAAGATATCCACAGAGGAAAAAAGTTTTATGAAGTTCTGTGGGTTACAGTTGCCAGGGAAACCACTTTGCAACAGCCATATGGTCAGAAAATCTATTTTCTTTGTTCTCTAGGGGGAAAAAAAGGGAAGTATTTTGGTGCAGAGTGGAAGAAAAATCCCACAAAAGCTACACAGAAAAATATTTGCACAGATACACTTAATCACTAATGAGAAAAGATAAATGATTCGCCAAACTAAGCTACAGAGCTCCAGCACTAACTGAAATATTAATACAGGGGACACAAGTTCCTTTCTGCTTTATGTTCACACTTTGAAATGAGCAGCTTCCCTGGGTATCAAAGCTCTTTGCTGTAGGTGTGAACTCTACAGCCTGAAAGATGATCCCAGCACTGGCTTTAATTTTCTTTGCACCGTTTTTCCTGTTGCCCTGTGCTTTCAGCACGGGCCCTGCTGCTCTAGCAGGGACCATGGCCCATAGATGTGCCTTTTTAAGACATTTGCCTTTCAACCTTCCATATTACCAGGTTTAAGCAAAAGATTGAGGCAAGGGCTGGAGGGAATCTGTGGCAGCACGTTGCTGTTCCAGAGCAGCATATGACTGCCTGCATCCCTGCCAGCACTGGGGACCAGAGCAGATTCAGGTCCCATGGACAGAGAGCCCTGATGACCAGGGGTAGCCAAGGGGCTCTGGCACCTGCCTCCAGGCCTGACCCCAGAGAGGGAAACCACATTCCAGCTTGAAAAATTGCACCACAACCAGCTCTTCCTGTGCAGTGATGCAGAGGAGTTCCAGAGACCCTCACAGGTCTGCAGAAAGAGATGATGAACCCGTTTGGTTTGGTTTTTTGCTCGTGAATAGAAATAATGTTATTTGGCTGGGTCTCTTTCAGCTCATAAAGGGTTTCCCTGTAGAATTATTTTCAGTGGTATCCATGCTAAGACATTTGGAAAAGTTGTTTAGTTTCTTAATAATAATAGGGTTTTTTTTTTGGGGGGGGGGGGGGAGCGGGGTGGAATCTTTGAAAATAAATGACCTGCAAAATAGCAAAGATGCAAATCTGATTTTACTCTGACCACAGCTACTCAGTCCCCCTTTGCAGAAACAGGTTGTCCTCCTCTTCAAACTACTCTACTCTCATAGCAATAACTACAAAAGTGTTAATGATATCAAACAGAACGGTTTCTGCTCATTATGAATAAGGGCTATTCACATGCTCTTGACAGTGCTACCTGGTTGTTCTCCAGAACCAGCCTTGGATACACACACAGTCACAACTTGTGTTTTAAATCACAGTCTGCACTGACCTGGCTGATGTTACAGACCTGCCAAAGGAAAGCCTAAGGTGAAAGCAAATGCAGACCACACCTCAGATCTATTTCTGATTCTGTTTGCCCCTGTGTCAGCAGGCAATAAATGAAATCCTGACTTCCTTATAGAGCTGATGACTCTGGGATTTACTGTATCTGTAGTGCAATGACATTCTCTCCTTCCCAAGCAGGCTTTTTGTGGGATACTGAAACATGGCTTTCAGAGAAAGTGATAAAAGCTGTGTGGCTACCAGGACATAGCAGATTTGATCTGTCAAATCTGCAAATATTTACAGGAATCAAACAATTGATGCCAAGGCTGGCAACCAGGAGGAAAGCATGCTCCCTTTCCCCTTAGACTCATGCTGATATTTCATCTGAACCCTGCACCAAGCAGGCTGCAGTGTGGAGTGAATTAATGGCAGCACGAAAGTCCCAAGGTACCCTGCTGCCTGTTATGAGACTGTAGATAGGCCTTAGGAAGGATGCTCAGAGCAGGAAACCTGGATTCACAATAGACATCTACACTCTGTGAGCAGGAAAATGTTTGTCTACATTTTCAGAAAGAGGTGCCTGAAAATCAAGCATCTTCAGAAGCAAATGAATCTGTATTTAATTGAAATGTGAATTTTCTATCATCTTCCGGAGCTAGGATTACTGTCTTCTTAAACCACCTTCTGCCTATGGACCTGGAAAGCCTCCATCTCAGGCTCTCACTCATGGCCTTCACAGCCATCCCTGGCACTTGGCAGCTCCCACCTATTGCTCCCTGAGCCAGCACTGAGGGGCAGAGGACAGAAGAATTTCCCAAAATGGCACCGACACTTGACCTGTTCTCCTCAGGGATCTCAGTGATTGAACAGACTGCTCCCAATAAGGACGCTAAAAATATTTTTGCTGCATCTTAAGCTTTCAGCTGTGAAACTGAGAAAGCCTCTAAAGGTTATGGTTAAAATTACCACCTGAAAGAACACCCTGGGGACCATCACTGTATCAAAATATTCCCTGGTTAAGTCTGTCAGGGAACCAAATGGCAAAGTGAGAACAAGGACCAGCCAACAGTGGCAGAAGCTTTCAGGCAACACTGTTAGAAAACTCACCTCAAATGCCCCTGCTGTTCACCACACCAGCCACTTCAGCTCCAAAAGAAACCTTTCCTGCCTATTCAGCCCAGCCATTCACCCTGGCTCTCCATTCTGTACCCGAGGACACCATTCTTCCAAGAGCACAGCTAAAAGCCTGGTAGCTCCAAGAGGCTTTGCTGCCAAATGAGATCATGGATTAACAAATCACAGAAATGATACATGTACTGGATTTTTTCTTGTTTACTCAGACCTTTCCTCGGGCCTACTGCCAGCCTACCCACTCTGCAAAAGGAGCGCCTTGGCACCAGTTTTGTCCCTCTTAACGTTTATTCTGGCAAATTTAGCAACTGATCTTCTCTTACCTGGTGCTTTTGCATTAAAGTCTCAGTTGAGGCTTCCAACTGAGAGCAGTTTGCATAAGTTTCTGAATTCCTGCTTGGCAATCTTTGCATCTCATTCTTTTGACGAACATGAAGGTTGCTCCTAGCGATACCTGAACCTAAAATGAACCAAAAAATGTATTACAACTTTAAAGCTTGCCAGGCAGTGGAGGAGAAATTCACACCAATCCCAGCTCTCAGAACAGCTGTTGTGACAAGGTGATATTGCTAAGGAGTCTCAAAATAGAAGCCAAGGCAACTACTCTCCCTGTAAGGGTTCTGCTGTGTTTTGCAGTCTCCAGCTGGAATCTAATTGCAATTTAAACCCAGAGCACAAAACCCACAATATTTCCCACTTTTAAAAGTTCTTTCAAGGAATCGGAGAAAATGAAATAGAAAAATCATAATCTAGATTTTTTTTTTTGTATCAACATGGATTCTCCAGAGATACAGCAATTCAATTATCTATTCTGCTGAATTTAGTGAAACACTCTTTTTTAAAATAACAAGGTACCAAGGAAAAATAATACTTTATTTCATATACTTCCCGTTATGCTCTGTGGGGGTTTTTTCAAGTCAACAGCAGATGCTAGGTATAGCTGAAAACCTAACACATGGATTTTCACAGATGTGTTATTCAAAACCATTTCATATTTGAACTTCAGGAATTCTTCCACATCTCCCTCAGTAAATTATCTCAAATGACTTTTTGATAACAAAGATGATTGACACAACTGTATTTACACTTGCTGCCTGCCTACATTCCACTCTCAGGGGCTGAAGGTTGCTGCTGGAGGTATTATGAGCACAGACTGGTCCATTCAAACACAATACCCATGTCTTGCATGAATGTATTTACCCATTTATTTTTAAACCAGGCTACATTATTTGCATCCATCTGTATTAGCAAGGTAACATCTACTTACTTCATTGTGGCTCTGTTGGATGTTTATTGAGGGAGGAATGCACATTTCTGCTTTCCCTTTACGTGCAGGGGATAATCCAGCCATGCAAAACAAAACCAGTTCATTTTTCCTGTCCCAATTTGCCATATCAAACACAAATGGTGGCAGAAGTCTCAGGGTTTGGGAGTTCTTCATGGACCAGATCACACTTCCTGTGCCCATTTTTGAATTGTCTTCCCAATATGAAACGATGTTGCTTCCCCAGTAAAAATGTCCCATAATGCAGTCTCAATTTTTTTTTTTGCACCACCTATGTCAGTATTTTATATGATTCCTTTAACCATGCACCTTGATCAGTACCCAGAAAGAGGACCATGAAATAATCATAAAACCATAACCAATCAGTTCCCATGAAATCTGTTACCTTTCCACCCTTCCCAAACCGTGGAGGTATACGACCCTAGAACATAAACCATCTCTCCCTAATAAAGATTTCAAACACGGGTGGTGGTTAGGTTTCCAAGTGCACTCTTTGTCACACATCCTGCCCAGAAGAGACAGAATAATGATGGATTTACCTGTTTCCCCTCAGCTGAGGTGCATCTGCCCGTCATGCTCAGAGCAGGACACCCAGCTGACCTGGTTTTCCATGGCAGGGAGCCACTGGAATTGCTGTGCCACAGCAGCTGTAGCTGCAGGACAGCAGAGACCAACCCAGCCTGCTTCTGGATTTGCAGAGGCAACAGAACCTCTGACTGGCCCTGGCTAGAGGAAATTCCAGCATTAAACTTGTTCAGAGGCTGTTCCAGGATGCTGGAAGAGCCCAGCCCAGGCTGTGCTGGGGCTTCCCTGAGTGCCTGGGCTGTGACAGCACACTGCATCGTGACAGAGCAGGCTTTGGTCCTGACTCATTTTAGCCACGGCACACAACTTCGAGCAGTGAGATCCCTCAGAGATCTGCCCACCAAATGGAGCACGAGAGAAACAGGGCCTTGTGTAAATGTTTGCTCTTCCTTTGCACTGAGCTACACACAGGAGATATCAATGAGATGGACGTGTCACCGTTTCATCCACCTCTGGAGCTCTGCTTTTAGAAGGGCAAGGGACAGCCAACAGCACAGAGGGGAAGAGTCTCATGCCCCTTCTTTGCCCTGCTTTGAGCAGTGCCGAGTAAAAGCAACTCTAAATCGAGTTATGGACCACATAAAAGACAAAGAGGGTCCTTGCTGGCAGTGAAATAATGAGTACATGTAATCCTGTGTGTCCAGAGAGCTTGGGTGTTCACTGCCCAGACTGAAACAGTGCAATGAAATCCCTTTTCATATGGGACCTATTCTGTCCTGCCTCCTTCAAAAAGGTCATCTTTGGGGATTCAGCCTCTTGGCTGTTAAAAGCTAAAAGAACCTGCTAAAAACAGGTTCATTTTGAAATCCAGACACTCTTTTTAAAGGCTCTTAACTACTCAAATATTCAAGAAAACAACACCACTCACATAAGACATTGCTCAGAATTTACCTGAATGTTTTCTCAGTTTTATCTCTTACACACTCCTTCCTGAAAATATTGCTTTAAGAGATAATGATGAAAAGTAAGATTTAGCCAGAGCATATTTTGCTTTGAGGTAAATTTCAGCATTTTCTTCTTTCATAAATACATAAACAAATCCATTGCAACATGTGTCTTTGGTGAGCTTCATATCTCTGTTCTGTTCTAACCCGTGCTTTTCTGCCAGGATTATGTTGGGATATGCATTTTATTTGGTGATGGATACTATTAAGCATAAAGGAAGATGTCAATTTAAAATCTCACCTTGCATTCCTTTCTACACGGAGCAAGATTGCCAGTATAATCAAATGTAGAGCTTCTGATGCTTTTCTGAACGTTAATTCAGAAGTTCCCAGGCCAAAGCCTTTGCCATCATCCACACCAAACACTTTCTCTAGCCTTTACTTCTACAGGCAGAAATATCAGGTTTTCTTCATCCAAAACCACATTTCACTATCATTCACGTTTTGAAGACAGGTGTTAAAATCTCCATTGAAAAAGAACAGAAGCGACTGAAGTCTATAGGTTATTTTTGCTTCAGTGAAACAACTTGATTGACAACTTGCTACAATTAATCCAGCTCATTCCAGCAACGTTAAATATCTCAAAACAAGTTTCTGAAAGGAGGATTATTTTTAGCTGAGTGAGCCTAATTATCTGTTCTAGATAAATTGAGTATTTAAAGAGATCTCAGTTCCCTCCTTCACATGGCTACAGATAGGGAAAAAGTAAAGTTCATACAAATTTTTATGGACAAAAGAGACATTTTGGGCTGCAATTATTATTTTTATACCATTATTAGTAATGAAACAGGAGTCATGATCCCCCTTCTATTATCATTATGACAATGTTACTTCTCAAAGCTTCACCTGTAGCTCTCCTACTGTACAAGTAACAAACACTACTAAGTGATAGCTTTAATTGCAAGCCCTGTGCTGACACCTGAGATTCAGTAGAGGACTAACCTACTTTTTGCATTGTAGCTCTCCTTTTGATCATGATACATCTCTGTAGAAGTAGACCACAACCCTTTTGCTCTCTTCATGCTCTAATGAGGGCTGAACTCATTTGTATTATTACCTTAATATCACATGATGTCAACGGTAATAGTTTAATCAGTCTGTACTTTTTCTTGACCAGCCACATTCATTCTTTCCCATTCAAATGAACCCTGGGAGTTAATTGAATTATCAGTTTTTAGATGGAGATTATTACTAGCCTTCTATTTTTATTTCTCCTATAGACTCGCTCCCAAAACTGCCTTTCAAAAAATGTCACTGCAGGCAGGAGCCTGTAGAAACAATGCTTACAGATTGACAAAAAGGTGACGTTTGTGGGAATTTGGCTGTGTTCACTCCCAGCCTAAGGAGATGCTACTGAAATCACAGAACTGGGATGAGTTATGCAAACACTGCACTGTTTCCTTCACATTACCCACTTGGTCAGGGTTGTTGACTTGTTATATGGATTAAATAAGGAAGCAAACACAAGTGGTGAGGCACTGCCTTGACCCTGGATTTATATCTGATCCTCAGGATCAGATAGGGGCCATCACAGGTTTAGCTCCTCTGTACACAGCTCTGAAAAAACCCCATTTAGTAATAGACAGCTCCTGAGCCCCAGCTCCCAGTGTCTGCATTGAAGTGCATAAAATCAAAATGTTCAGTGCAAACAGAGGCATTTGGAGGTGCCACGAGGGTCACACAGCACCTGGCCAGAACCCAGCTCAACTCCCCACATCCATTTGGCTGGGTGAGCTCTCTCAGGTTTTTCTTTCAATTTAACTTGCCCCAGATTTGCTTCAGCCTGTGCTTCCAGACACTTCCCCCCACCCTGCTTCAGGGTTATAGTTATTTCTAGCAAACTTAGAGAATGCAGAAATTGAAATAGAAATCCTGAAACGTGCTGGAGCTTTACATAACAGGTACAAAAAGGGTTATTGCTCATCTGAACAATAATTACAGAAAAATATACAAAATAGACCTGGAAGGGGCCTCAAATCCACACAGTCCCTTCCTTTACCTCAAGGCAGTAGCATTTTAATCCACAGCTGCTGACAGGCATTTGTCTGCCTTTTTTAAAAGGCTCCTCAAAAAGCCTTGTGAACTGCTGGCTATTTGAATGACTCTCCCACCACCTTTCAGACATGCAGCTTTCTTCCAATCTGTGTAACAAACATATGAATGCTCATCCATTACAGCCTGGACATGGAGAACACTGTTACCCACCTCTTTTTATCCAGCCTTTAAACTTTTTGTGGACTACTGTACCTTATTCTTCCTGTCTCCTTTTAGATACTTTTACCTTTCCAGAGGACCTTACAGCACAGCAATCAATACTCCTGTCAAAAACCAGCTATGCTGTTGAAAATCCTGCTCATTCCACCTCCACACAGCTAACGTAGCTCCAAATCCTGCAGTTCCTAGAGCAAAGCTAATCTGTACACAAGACAGCACATATTCAGGGCACCATTCATAATCACTGCATTCTGTAATCAAAGATAATACGCAGGGGGCTAAAAAAAGCTTTCAAAACCCATGATCAAATAGATGCAAAAGCAGCAACCCCCATTGCTTCCTCCTTCCCCCCAGCGTGTTCCTCAAGTGCATACGAAAGGAAGGCTGGAGAGCTGACAGGAGATGTGGTTTGCCTCAACTTGTGCAAGCAGCCCATGGCTTTGGTGACTAACACACACATTTAATTCATGCAGCCTCTTCCAGGGTCTGAAATACAGCAACTGGCTGCAGCTGAAGGCCGTCCCACAGCCAGTGTCAAACACAGTTTGCTGTACTTGCACGTGGGGATAATGAGCTTGGTTCCCATCACTTTGTGTTGCCCAGGATCTATCATTTTAATGTGCTGGACTGTGACACATGCCAGGTGAAAAGAGTGCTTGACACGGTGAACCAGATATTTTGAGATGCCTTTAAATAGAAAGTGTGCATCAAACATCTCTGACAGCATCAGGGTGCTGCTTTAAAACAGCGCAGAGATACTGAGACTTGTGGAGCTCATGGAAAGGGATCTCAGTTCTGCACCCATTTAGGGGCCTCAGAAGCCAAGCATCTGGTCAGATACAGGAGTTTTAACCTGCCGTCTCAAGATGCTGTAATTGACAGATCACAAACCCTTTTATTCTGATGGACACACATCCTTGTTCCTGGAATGCTCCCAGAAGCATCATCTGTGGCAAGACTGTATTATGATAATTGCAAAGTTACATTAGACTGTGTGGAGTCTGTGTAGCAACGTTAAATTAAATTTCTCATTGGCTTCAAGGCTTGCTATCTGTAATTAGTGGCTTCTGTTCTTTATTACACTGATCAGTAGTGCAGCGCTATTCATCACCACAGTCTTAGTTAATTATCCTTGCTAATGATTTTCACTGCGAAAATCATTTCACAGGTCCCATTTGCAAAGATTGTTTTGTGATAAAATGATTGGCTGGTAAGGCACCATCGTGTGCTGACGAGCTGGGGGTAGGAAGTTACTTAGCCTGTAAGAAGGTAGCTTAGTTGAAGCAGTCAAGAGAGGAAAGCATTATGATTTCAATTTGGCATTACGGTTGTTACTATTGTCTGCCAGATGTGAGAGAGGGTGGGAGCGAGATGTCGTAACAGTGCTCTGAAGGGATCTCAGCTGGAGGGGAGAAAAACAGAGAAAGGAAGACTAAACATCTCTGCAATTTTCAGCAAGCACTGCTGGTGGCAACTGCTGGTCTTCTTACGGGAGCTAAAATGTACTTTTATGGCTAAACCCGTACTTGACAGAATGGACAGCATCTACTCTGAGGTTTAAAGCGGAGGTGTTCTCTCTGCACTGAGTGATTTTTGCCCTGCAGATGGGAGGTTTAGCCCAGGATGTGGTTTGGTAGAGGTTGGCTGTATCTCAGAAAACTGAGATGTGGCAACCCTTTCTGCAGCTAGAGGGAACTGGCACAGAGAATGGAGCCAGCAGAGGACAGCCATGCTTTACTCTTCATACAAATACAGATGATAGATGACTTTCCCTTTCTCAAGGATGTTCCATGAGAATCAAACAAGTTTTGTTTAACAATTGCTTTTGATTACCCAAGCCTCTTAATAGCTATAAAAACCCAAGGATGAAATTTGTCGTGCAACAAAAATACCAGAGTGTGAAGTTAGACAACAGCAGCCTGTCACCTGCCTTCTGCACTCAGTATTTGTTCTGCACTCCAGGATAGGAACAACCCACATTCATTCACAGTGCATTCTGCACATGCTGTACCCTCAATATTCACACCAATGCAGTAAGGAAAGAGGTGAAAGGACTTGCACAGAGCCAATGCCATTTGTCCCTGGAAGACATTAAAGGACATATGAAATCACCATTATTACAGGGGCTATCAGAAATCATATGCATTTCACCAAGGAAACAGAACCTGCCAGGGGGGAGCAGAGCAAATGCAAAGGACAAAGCTCAGTGACAGATGTTTTTCAGAAGGAAGGTGCCTCTTGTGACTTTACTGAGTAAAGTCAGTGAAG
Source organism: Falcunculus frontatus (assembly GCA_013398115.1). Taxonomy (NCBI): domain Eukaryota; kingdom Metazoa; phylum Chordata; class Aves; order Passeriformes; genus Falcunculus; species Falcunculus frontatus. Next base: position 50,807 of record VZRV01010579.1, on the reverse strand, counting down.
GTGAGGAAGGCCAAGGCGCAGCTGGAGCTGAACCTGACAAGGGATGCAAAGAACAAGACAAAGAACTACTACAGGTATCTCAGCCAGAAGAGGAAGGTCAAAGTAAGCCTTCCTCCCTGATGAGCAAGACTGGGAAACTGGTAGCAAGGGATGAGCAGAAGACTGCTCAGCTTTGTCTCTGCAGGCAGCAGCATGGCTCTTTTTAGGGTAGCACATACTTATCTAACAATGGTGAGAATCCCACAAACTGTACAATTTGTATCTAGCAGAAATACCCAGAGAAGGAGCTCTCAGCTCTTTACAAGGGAAATGCCATTTTCTTATGAAATGGAGTTTCACAGGCCGCAAATCATGAACACCCATTTTTAGAACTTGAAGCTCTTGTAACAATTAACAGAAGTCATTAGTAAACACCTTCAAATATGTTGTCAGTGAGGTTCTCACTAGCACAGACCTGTAAAACTCCCACAAGTACTTTTCCTCACTGCTGAGCATATGACAGAAAATCCTCCTTTCTGTCTGTGAAGAGAATCAGGGAATTTACAGTGTGGAAGTTTGAGTGACCACACCTCTGTGGCAGCCCCTTATGGCTAGGAGTAAACTGCACTGTCCCTTTTTCAACCCCTTTTGCAAATCTGCAAAGGTTGCAGCTTGGAATATGTAGCAACCTTTTCACCCTAAATCTGTCCAGTGCCCAGTGCTTTGTCCACATCACTGCTTTGCCCAAGCGCCTGATTTTTCCCTGTTGGAAAATGCTCCAAAATAAATATGTTTATATTTCTACGTGTTTTCTCTCTTCAACTGCTGGGAGCCAAATGAAGTGTGATGTTGATTTCAATCTGCTTTGCATAAAATACACAGAACAGACCTTTGCATTTCTAATGCTAGGAACAGCACCAAGTGAAAACTGCTTTCAGGGGAGGCTCAGGGTCTGCATTTCCCTGGTAAATGGTTTACTGGGTCTTTCCAGTGGTAGCAAGATGTCCAATTTGCTTCTCCTATCAGTGCCAGAGAGCAACAGCACAGCTACAAAGGGCTCAGGTGCTAGAGAATCACCAAAGGCTCAGGGGTTCTTTGGACAGCCCTCAAACACTAACCATAGTCAGTGCCAATACATAACATAATTATGTCTCAAGTTTCATCCTAAAGAGTCAGCTGGCATTTATTTCTCCCAGAGGTGCTCCTGGGAGGTCCTCTAGAGCTTCTGGGAATTTCCTGAAATCCAGCTGGGCCTGTACACGCCAGGATCACCCTAGGACACATCTATTTTTTTCCTTCCTGGTGCTTAACTCACCAGGCCTTTGTACCCGAGCATCACCTTCCCTCCCAGCCTTCCTTGAGCTCAGACCTGAAGTTCTGGCTGCAGGGACCTCCAGACCAGAGCCAAAGCACATGGATAGCTTCCTCCTACAAAGTGTACCTTAGGGAATGCTTTGGAATGATTTACAGGTGTGGGCAATAAGTCATAGGAGTGCACATGGGAAGATCTGAGAGCAGCACACGTGGCTCACATGGGGGGAAAGGAAGCAATGGGAGATGCCCTGTAGTTGCAACAGCAATGGACTTCAAGCAAGATGTGAGTATGAACTTCTTCCAAATGTTGGGAGTGAGGGTGAGAGAAGCTAACTTGCTTTCCCCCTTTGGAGAGAAGAAAGGGGAAAGATTAATAAGAAAAATTAAACCACCCAGTGGCTCTGTCCTGGCAGGACTAAGTTGAATACACTGCTTTGCATACAACACTTCTGATGACAGTGCAGGACATGTAGGCTGAATAAACATTACTGAGAAACTACTGAATCATGATGCTGGGAGTGATATTCTGCAAGTGTTTCTACTTGCAGGGCTCTCTAATACCTGCATGTGAGGCTTTTTAACTACCTTTCACAAGTAAGTTAAGATACAACATTAAACCCCGTAAAAGAAAGAGGGCTCAACAATCCATTTAATGATGCTCAAGTAATGCACCAGTTCAGATACAATAACTGCTCCTAACTTCCCGATTTCACTACATTTGCATCTCTAAAGCTAAACAAATTGCCACCTGAATCTCAGTATTGTTTCAAAGTTACACAGTCCCCCTTCTCCTTTTTCCTTATTTCTCAACCTGAAAAATTGCCTTCTAGTTTAGGATCAGAAGTCCAGAAGGAAGTATTATAGATTTCATGCTAAGTTTTTGCTTTCCTGAAGGCCTTCATTGTTAATGAGCCTTTTTATTTCCTGTCTCTCAAGCAACGTCAAAGACTATGGAGTGTAGTTAAGCCATAATAACTCCATGCAAAACCCAGCACAAACTGTTTCAGCTAGACATTAAGTCAGGTCCTAGGTGGTTATATTACTGCATTCCTTCATATTATGAGAAAAATATGATGAATTTTACTAGTGCCTTATTTATTTTGGTTTTCCATTAGCCAAAAATTTAACTACTCTCTGATATCATGCAGGACTAGCACATCTGCTGAAGGGTATACAAGTCACCAGATGCAATAAAAGTGAAGGGAAAACAATGCTTAAAGTGTTATTTACAACCTGGTTATTTATCAATAAATGGCAGATGTGTACAAATAAAGAAGGTTTGAGCGTTTCAGAAGGCAACTGGTGGCTTCCATTAGCAGCAAGTGAGGTGAAAGGGATTCTCAGGAAGATAGCAAAGATGTGTTGATTGAGAAAGTTGTTACCTTCTCTGCTCCCAGTATGTCATGGAAGGAGGCTGCCACTGACAACACAGCAGATGAAAACCTAAGGAAGGTGACAAGGTGGAAAACCAACGAGCAGCCAACAGAATCAGTTTGCTGCAGGGGTTCTAGAGACCAGAGAGTCACACATCAAATCATCTCCCACCTGCCTGCAGGGAGGTGATAACCTTCCCCACCCCACTCTCCTCATTAGAACTTTAAGTGATAAATTTTGAGCTGCATGTAGCACAAAAATTAAACTGCTTTCTGTGTCCTCCTTTTAATATTTAAGCAGAACCAGGGCATTCAATTTATCTTACTCTGGTCATTGTGCTCAGCTTAGAAACTTTCTGCCCAGAGACAGCCAGGCAAGGTTTCACACTGAAGAGCCCCTCCAACCAACCCTCCCCACCTAGGCTGGGTTGCATGAATGTACCAGAGCATTCCAGAAGCAGAGCACTTACTGAAACAAGAAAACAAAGGCATTTTATTCTACTCTAAACACACGGGAAACCTTGTCAAAAGGAGAAAAGAAACATCGTTCCACGCTTTAACTTTCACTCATACGTTGGGATAAGAATCAACTTTTTCTGTACATGAAAAAGCACGCTCCAACTGCAGAGCTGTTTTCCTCCTCAGCTGCAGCAAATCTCCACATCTCTACCCAAGCAAGGGAAGCAGAGCCAGCTCCCAGCAGCTGCAGAGCTGTCCCAGACATTCACACCCAGGGAATAACATCACAGGCTGCACTTTAAATAGATCACACTCCTCAATACTTTATTGGACTTGAGCAGTTCAGCCACATGTTATGCCTTTCTTTGAAGCAGAGCTGGTGATGGCAATTATTTTTCCAAGTTCCTGTGATACCAAAACCTCCCAATGACAGCTTCATTTGAAGCTTGGTCCATTGGATTGACTTGGCTGCTGGGAGAGGAGGGCTTGGCTGAGACCACAGGGGTGTCCATGGGAGAGGGAGGACACAGCCAGCTGAATGGCAAGCCTGGGACACATTAATACCAGGAATATATTTCTGCAGTGACAGAGGTTTTCAGAGCACAAACCCCAGCTCAAGTCCCCTGTTCAACAGGAGGGTTGGGTTATTATTTCCATCCTACCACGATGTAGGGCTGATAAAGGACTGTCTGGGCTCCTGTAACTGCTGAGCAGTTGAGAGTAAATGACTCTGGGCACAAAAAAACCTGGTGGTTCCTACACCAACAGATGCATTTGTGCCAGCTACCCACTGCCACGCTGCTATCAGATGAGAGAAACAAAACATATTAAAGCTGCTTTTGTTTTGAACTGTCTTCTTGTTCCCTGAACATTACCTTCATGCTTTCAAAGGTTTCAGATAAGCATTATTGGAAATGTAATTCTTGTAATTGAAAAGGGGTTTAATGTGTGTGAAGAAGAAAACAGGTTTTGTAGTGATAAGGTAATAGCTTATTTTAGGTAACTTTACAAATTATTAGCATCCCATTAATTATTTTCCCTTCAAAAAATGTCTAATGTGAAATTCTTGAGAAAATTAATCCTTATTATTGTTACATGCAGAGGAGACATGGGCTCTGCTTTATTAAATCGGGTTTTGTTAAATCTACTACTGTGTTTGTACCAAATCTGCTTATTTTCCTCTTTCCACGTCACTTTCCTTTATTCTGAATTAATGTCTAATAGCAGGTAGTGCAGACAGAATGCCAGAGTGTCACAATAAATTGTTATTTAGTTGTACATAGATTGGTGATAGGGTTTCATATCCATCTTCTCTCAGATGTACCAGCAGCCTGAATCATAAGCAGGGTTTCCAACTCTTAAAAGGCAAAAAGAGCCCTCAGCAAAACCCACGACAGATCCTCAAAACAAGACAGTTGGAACTTCCTTACTTATTGCTGCACTGGAGAAGAGGATTCCTCAGATTCTGCCCTCTCCTGCCTGTAGATGTTGTAATTTGGAGAGTGAAGAAAGGGATGTCAGCAGAGCACAGGAGCTGTTGGTGGATGTGTTCTGTTGGGCCAGCACTGTCACAGGGAGCACCAAAGTACCTCTTCCTTGGGCAGCTGGAGAAATGCCCCAGCTCTGCTGCTTAGGCAGAGGAACAGGGGCTCCCCTGGGAGAGGACAAATCAATGTAGCACAAAATTTAAAGACTTCGAGGCAGATCTCAGTATTAGGCTCATGCTAATATTTCTTCTAGCTGAAATAGAAGATTCACAGCTCTTCCAAAACATAGAGGCATCAGGACAGAAAGCAGTGTGCTAACAAGGAAGATCCTGAAGCATGGCTTGCTTAATTAAGATAACAAATCTTGCCTTTCAGCAGGGGAAAGCAAGAGCAGACACGGCTGAAGGAAACACCAGTGAGAGCTGAGATTTTGTCTCTGAAATGAGAGGCAGTGTCACCTTCCCTGTCTGCAGCCAGAGGAGGTTTGGGCACTGCTGCCATCCAGCAATGGGCACCCTCCAGTCTCTGACAAAATTCAGAATACTTCAGTATAAAACCAACTTGTTCCATGCTGAAAGATAAATGCTTTTTCTAATTAGATCTTCTAGCCATAAGAAGGTTGAGAACATTAGTAAGTGACCTGGGCTGGAAAGAAATATATTTCCTTAACATTTTAACGTAACTTAAACTAAAATGTGTTATAACGAAGAAATATTTATACATCACAAAAAAATGAAACTGTTTTCCGGTAGTTCTCTAGACAAAGGCTGCCATATTATCAGACAGAATATTTTAAACTTTCTTGGAAACCTTTCACATCATTAGAGAGCATATCTGCAAGTCAGTGGTAGAGCCAAATTAAATTAAAACTAATGATAGAACTAAACATTTATTCCAGGGTCTTTGACAAAGAGACAGAAATATTCGTCAAAACTAGCTTTGTAGGAATAATTTTATTTCTTGAAAAGCCATTTTCCTAGATACACCTGAAGTACTAAGTGACTGAATAGCAAAGTATTTCCCTATGTAACATTTTCAAAATATGCCTTACTAATAACATGCTTCCCTTTAACACCTTACTGTGCTTTTCTGAAATTATTGAGTACAGTGACATTAAATTTAACCATGTCTTGCAAGTCAAGACATCTAGAACTAACACAAGTACATACACACACACCAGTAGATTGGTAAAACACTTTATGCTTGATGTTAGAACAAAGCCCTTGAAATTTCTATTGAATTAACATTAACAAAATTCTAAGTTGCAACCAGAAAAGCAAATTCTTTTTTCAATGCTTTAGCTCTTTGAGAGTTGTACTTGGTTTCCTTGTTTAAGTAAGACTAGATAAAATAGAGGAGAGGAAGTGCAATAGAGGAGGCCAAGAAATAAATTCCCCTCATATTAATAATGAAAGATATACCCTATTTATAAGAGACTTTCATGGCCTGGCTAGCAGGTTTTTCTGCTCTTCTAAAAACTTTGCACTTCATATTATCATAGATAACATGACAGGCAATTCTTTCAGCTGAAATTCTCAGTCTAACACTGCCAGGAACATTAAAAGTCACCTTTCCTCAGGAAGTCACGCAAAAATTCAGAGGATCAGCACCAATAAGAAAAACACAGATGTGTCTAGGTGGCAAAATATTTCACTGGTTCTAAGATATAAATTCCAAGCAACAGTGATGCTCTCATATCAACATCTAAGAAATAGCATATAATGATCTGTGCTTTCAGAGATGAAAGAAAAACAAATGTAAGAGGTACTAAATTAAAGGAGGATGACACAGGAAACATGTTAAGTGTTGCTTAGCAAAGATGCATTTGTGCCATTTGTACGGATGACACACACATTATCTACTTTGATAGAAGAATCACATTTCTGTTTACCCAGAAAAATCTGAAAGCTTTAACTGATGCACTGCTGGCTGGTTCACAGGAAACTGGTCCCCCTTGAACTTCTGGTTCAGTACAAAGCAAGTACTGACACACAGAAAAGAAAAAGGAATAACCACCAAGCAACTTTACTCAAACACTAGTTTTGTTTTATTTTCCCCTTCTTTTATTATTGTTAGAATAACATAGGGGGGATGTTGATTTGAAAGAATGTTTTCTTTCCTGCTGCCTCTTCTTTAGCCAGTACTTTCTATTTTTTCCACCTCTTATAATTCTGCAAACACTGGGACCAGAAATAACGCAAGCTGCTCTGCTCAGCTTTTGTTTTCTGCCCTAAACTTTTAAGAAGCCTCTGGGTTAAATGGGAATTGAATCTCTGAGTATTTTGAGGATCTGGACATCTTTCTAAAACTGCTTAGAACCATTAATGGAAATACATCTGTCAAATTGAAATACAAACAGAAATACATCTTAACTGAACAAAAGACAATGAGATTTTATTGGTGTGGCACATCAAATGAGTGCTACAGAAAAAGAAGCAGACCTCCTGGTTATTTGTCTGAAGTGACAGCATGGATTTGAGACAGGCTCTTTGCTGTGGATCAGATCCCACACTCATTTGTTGTTACACCACGTTCCAAGGCAGCAGGGCTCGGTGCATGGCATGGGGCTGTCTTTCACACACACACACCCCTGCTCTGAGGCAGCAGGGACAATTCACCTCAGCTTTCCTTTTTTTTTACTGAAATTAGACACCTGGTAGTTTAAAATAACATCTGGTTTGTTTTTTTTCTGCTCCCCCCATGGAGGCACAGCCTAAACTCAGCTAAACACAAAACAGAGTTCATCCAGAATCACACTGCTGCAACGCACCACAGAATTTATCTTATTAAATTATAGTGGTGGCCCTTTTTGCATCATTTTGCTTACGATCTTTCCCTTCTAGCAGGTTTCCTTTATCAGCACATCCTTCAAACACTGAAAAACTCCAAAGAGGGCTCTTTCAGCACCAACTCACATGGCACACTCCCACGCTTCCTCAGCACAGCCTAACAAACCTGGGCTGCTGTGCAGCTCCAGCAGTGACAGCCTGGGACATCCGTGATGGCATCAGCTACTGGGCCAAGGCTTTGCAGTAAAACCCCACTCACTGGTGTGCAGCCAGCTCATGGGGGAAGCAGGCAAGGTGCTCTTGTAGTTGTAAACCACAGGCAGCAGTCTTTGAGAAAGCCATCAGGGGCAGGGTTTGGTGTGATGGCCACCACATTCCCTGTGGCACTGGACACATTTCATGTGGTACAGTACCTTAAGGGAAAAAACCTAATGATCCCTTCTGATAGCAAAGCTCACGATTGCTCCTCAGCCAGCAAAGGGCTTTGGAATGACACTGGATTTTTATGCCTAAGTCACTCGTGTCACTGTAAACCATCTCCTCAGTGCCAGCATTAGATCAATACAAGGTTATATATCAAAATAGTAAAGAGCTCAATCAAGTCACTCACAGATAAAGACAAGACAGACTCCCCTTGTACAGGCCAAAAATAAGAAGACTGATTCTCCATTGAGCATTAGCTGCATTTGTTCAGTACTCCAAAGAGTAAAATGTACAGAAATAAGTGGGGCTGAAAAATATTCTGTTCACAGACTAAAAATATCTTCACACTCAATCACTAAGATTATGAAAATGCACCAAGTTTTTTCCTAGCCATTAGAAATTATGTCAGATCCTTAGTAATCAGACATCTGACTCCTGTTCTCACTGCACACCTACAGCATTCTCTCCCTCTCGGGAAGGTGTGAGGCTTGAGCTCACAAAGAGCACAAAACTCTCAGCACGAACCATGAACTTTGGAGGAAATGGGCTTGCCAAGGATTGCTGTGCCTCCTCAGGACACACTGGAAGATTGTGTTTGTTAGCATCAAGTGGTCTGTTCAGATCTTTAGGAATAAACGTTCTAAACCAAGAACTGGGGAAAACACACCTCTTTTTAGGTCTTTATCTCTTCTCTAGTCTGGCATCTCTCACCTGTCCTCAGGCTAATTAACAGTTAGAGCTGTTACAAGTTGCCAGGACCAGGATGGCAGAGTTAAGCTGCTTCCTCCCACCCCGAGTTGTGGCTACAGAGAAGAAGGTGTATATGTGGTGCCTTCTAAATGAGACAGCACCTCCCGTGCTGCAAAAACACCCGCAGAGCTCCTGCCTCCAGCAGCACAGAGAGCACAGCCCACAGGAGCTCACCCAGCCCAGGGCAGGGTGCCTGGCATTTAGCTCATGGCTAAATATCACACGGCAGGCTGTGCTTTCCCAAAGACACATCCACGTGGCCTCAAGCACGAGCTGCTTGTACACAAAGAGGGTTAATGCAGCAAGTGCAGGCTGGCCCCTTCCAAATCTTCGTACAAGTCTCATTTCTATAGGGACCAGATTCACCCTCCAAAACCAGCTGCATCTTCGCTATGAAAACACCTCCCAGCCTGGCTCCAGCGTGCTCCCACACATGCTCATCATCACTGATGATGTTTCTGTGTTCACTTCTTTTCGTTCTGTCTGCCATTGATTTTTCTTTTTTTTTTTTAAATTGCTGTGACAGAAAACGTAGCAGCCTACGAGGGATACACCCGCTGCATTGTTATTTGCACATTTTCTTCTGCGTATGCCTAACACAGCAACGTGTTTATTACAGTCTTGCTGTTTATTATATGTTGTTGCCTGAGTGACTGTGCCTCTAACTTCTATTAAATTAACAAACTCAGCAGTAACATTAGTACCCCCTACCCTGCTAAGTAAAAAGAAATGAGAATAAGAAAAAAAAAATCCCAAACCCAAACACATAACATGGAGTACTCCCACTCAAAAATCTCTTCTTGTACAATAAATGTAATTCATTTACAAGTTTGATATATAACACAACTGTTTAGGAAAAAAAACCCTCATAAATGGCATATAGACATATAATTTTTTTGACACATTTTATCAGATGATTAACATTAGGTACCAATTCCCTGCAACTGAAAACTTTCGTAAATTTGAGGATTCCAGTAACAATCTCAAGTCAATAGAACCTGCTCCCTTCTGAAGGCTTCATGCTCTATTTTCACACCTAGAATTAAACATGCTTCAGTTTGACACTCTTGAGTTCACTTGGAGAAAAGGTTTTGATCCAGATTTTAAATGACTTCAAGTCTTGTTACGATGCATCCTTTCACTCTTTAGCTGATTCTGATTTTTCAACCCTTCATGCCAAAAACATATTTTGAATTTAATATTTTTCACAGATTCATAGTGTGGTTTACTATGACTACAAGCGAAAAACCTTCAGTGGATGATGCCAAATGTGAAGAATTACACAACAAACTAAACATTACTGACCCTCCAGGATAGTTACAATGATCAAGAGAATTTAAAAGCTGCTGCATAAGGTCAATGGGAGTTTTAAACTCTCCTTCCATCACAGTGACATTGGGCAGTCTCTGACAAAAAGTCAGAGACAGTCTTTTGATAGTCAAATGTATGAGCTTCAGTCACATACAGAGCCATCAGCAAGCTTCAGAGAGAGATTTAAATAGCTACTGTGGCCCTAAAGTCCAGATGTGTCATTACTTTACTGAAAATGTCCACCTCACACAACTGCCACACAGAATCACCTCTCAGGAAGCAACATCAGGTTTGATGCTCTATCATTTTCATGCCTCCACTTGCATAAAATTTTGCTAACTTTTGTGATTTTGCTGTTTTGGATAAGCCAAGACAAGTTTTGAAGACTGAAAAAAAAATTAGAAATCTCAGAATACTTGTTTGGAAACATGTAAAATAATAGGATTGTCAAGACTCATGATGATAATGGATCAAGGACAATCTCAGTAAACACAGAGCTAAACTTTATCGTGCTGAAAGGCAGCCTACACAGGAGGGGAAGGTCACAGACTGTCTGATCCACCTGGAAGCACCTACAGAGCTGACTTTGCAAGCAGGGAGTCCAAGGGGCTCTGCTGAAAGCTGTTTTACTGCCTCCAGCTACAGACGACATCACCTTCAAACAAGCCCAGGCAGCTTTTGCTGAGGCTGGGGATGATGCAGCCTCCATGAACAAAGAGATCACCTTCAAAGGGTGCAGCTCTGAGGCAGAGCTGGTACATCTCACATAGGCACGGGACCCAGATGATGCAGAGCACTGTAGATACGTGCAGGAGTAGCTGAAATACTGAACTAGAAGTGTTCAGGCAAATGAGCTGCTCTACCACTTCAGGCTGTTGAAGGCTGAAGTATCCTATGCCAAATTTAAACAAATCTATGCTGCCTTTGTTACACAGGTATATGATCTTCCCCATTAAATTTAGTAAGTGATGATCTGTAACAAATCTATGCTGCCTTTGTTACACAGGTATATGATCTTCCCCATTAAATTTAGTAAGTGATGATCTGTAACAAATCTATGCTGCCTTTGTTACACAGGTATATGATCTTCCCCATTAAATTTAGTAAGTGATGATCTGTATTCTTTATCACATTAAGTTTTGAATCCATTTAACCACCCAGCATTTCAGCTTCACTAGAAGCAATGGGCCTCACACAGGGATTGCTGGGTGAGATTTCTGTGGTGTATGTAAAGCAGAAAGCCTGAGCAGCTGATGGTCACAGTCCCTCCTGACCTCAAATCCAGTGGCATCTCTAAACTCACGTGATGAGTGCTTGTGTAAGATGTTATTTGTCACCAGGTTTAAGATTTCAGATGTAGTCAGCAAGCCTCCCTCACAGGCCTTTTTCCATACAAACCAGAGCTAGAATCTGACCTTATTATAGCAGGATTTGATGGTTTTATTTTGAACACATCCTTAAAAGATCACTAACAAACTACTGCTTGTGGTTTTCACACTAGCATATGCTTTGGTTTAACTGCATGCAGATAAGACATTCATGCTTGGTAGATAATCCTCTGTACCATATTGCTAAAGGAAAAGCTCCAGTGTGCTTACTGATAGTCCCCAAAAGAATTAATGAAAATATTTCTGACATATGGGAGTGGTCAGAGTTCACTCTAACATGAGGAGGCTCAAAAGATGAAAGCAGTTATTTCTGAAGATACTAATTTAACCTGATAGCAGTTTTAATAACAGCACAGTTTTTCCTCTTAATGTCAATTCTGCTGCATTACTTTCTTTCCATTGCACAAATAGGTTAATTGTTAAAATTACACTTCAGGATAGAAAATAAGGTTAAAGATGATCTGTATCTTATGATACTCTGTTTAACCACCAATACAAGCTGGTGGAGTTTCACCAAGTAAGAAAGAAGAGAACTTTGGGAGCAATGCACAGGAAAGCCTACACATTTAAGAAGAGGAAAAAAAAAAAAAAAACACAGTAAATTGGAACAGTCACAGTTAACATTAAAAATCCACAGCATTACACTAAGCCAAATACAGTGCTGCCTTCTACACAATTAAACACAGAAATAGCTTGAAACCACTGCTTCTGATTTCTTTCAACACAATCCTGACATTAGTACATAGTACACTTTACTTTCCTCTTGGTTTTGTTCAACTCCACAAAGAAAGTCTGCCGGGAGAATAGGATATATGAAAATCAAATAGATTACTCATGTCAGGCTTGATTCTCTCCCTGGTGGGACTGGTGGAGAAGCAGAGTTGCTCAGTCAAGTTCTACTAATCCCAAGTGGTGTAAAGAAAAAAAAAAAAATACTCCCTCCCTTTCTGATTCACCCTGTGAAAAGAAATTAATGACAAAAGATTATTTCATGGAACTTTTTTTATTTCTCCATTTCCAACTTGCCAATTATCTGCCTCCACTACCCCTTTCTTGTTACTTTACAGCACCCATTCTTAGCTGCCTTCAATATCTGCTTCTTCCCATCAAAGCTTTCTTTCAGTTATGGCTCCATTTATCCCAATATTTGGAACATAATTCTTGGCACGATTTTACATGCCTAAAGGCTCAAATTAAGGTAGATTGTTGCTCTTGCCATTCAGATGTGCTGAGTACTCCTACTCTTCAGCCCAGCTCTGTGGATGTTCTGTAAATGCCAAACCATGTTTTCTTTTTGCCAGAATCTTTCAACTGTTCTGTCCTTACCCTGTATTTATCACCTTTATGTTTTATGAAGCTCTTGAAAAGAAAAAAGCCACCCACAGCACTGTATGAATTCCCTTTTTCTTCCTCTTCTGCCTCCCACAGTCTCCTTTCACTTTAATCGTTAATACAGTTTCAAACTACTTATCTTGATGACAAGCTTTAAGATATTCATCCGTGGTCAAAAGCCAGAGAAAAACATTCCTGCTTCTATACATACAAGTTGTCATTATTCATTCAGATTCACCAAATTCTTTCATCAAAACATGCTTCTTCCTTTATCATCTGCCAACCCTAAGAAACGAAGCCCCTTGGGAGCTCATCTGCTCTGTGAAATGCTGTCTTGAATGTGCCTTTATTCTGTATTTTCACAAAAATGAAAAGAAAAAGTTTCAGGAGCTTTATCAGTGATAAATCATGAACCCTTGTGAGTGTTGTCAGACAAAGAGAGGGGAAAAAAACCAATCAGCTCCATTGTTAAAGTGTTCAAGATGCAACATATGGGCAGCTTTGTTTACAAGATTCTCTCAGTTCCTCTCAGCACACTTGCACATAATGTATATTTCCAGCTACAGTCCTGCTATTTGACTGGATATAATCACCATGGCCCTCACTTTTACCTCACTAAGAGGAGCTCAGTTACAAAATATCCTTATGTTGCTACATGAAAAAAAGAAACAGAACTGAAAGACAGCAACAACAAAACCCAAAGCGTACAGTTAAAAACATATTTTTCTTCAGAAGCAGAAACTTAATCTGAATTTCAAGGGTGGCAGAGATAATTAGCTTAAGAAAACACATGCTTTCATTATTAAATATAGCCACAGGACCTGTCAGCAGCATCACCTGAGTGATTTATATGCAGACAAGACTAGGGAAAAGGAGTCAAGCAAATACCAACAGATTCATTTTAAGCAGGCATGGATTTCATTCATATGAACAAGCACAGGGTAAAGCATGTTATTCCATCAGAAAGGAGCAGACACAAGAGCTGCACTAATTTTATTGTCTGGTGATAATCTTTGAGGATTTTATCACCCCTCTACCTCCCAAATTTGAACCTCAATTCCACCTTCGAAGCTGAATAAAACAGAACCCCCAGAGCCCTCCCGTGACCTCTCCTTTTCCCAGAGCCCATTTGGGGAACTCTCCCCACAAACTCCCCTCTGCAAATGGACAGCTCTACACTGCAAATTCACCTCTCACCATCGACCCTGGGATGGGTGGGACACTCACAGGAGCAAGGAAAGAAGCAGCACCAGGGAGGCAGCCTGGGAATTACCATCAGAGAGGGAATTTTATGAGGTGGAGAAGAAACCCTGAAATGAGCATAAAGGTGCTCTGTGATACCCTATCTGGAATTCACTCAGCAGTCAGGCTGGAGCCAGCCTAGGCTCCAGGGTGTGCAAGTCACACCAAGTAACTTTTCTAAACCACAATTCAAAATACAAACAACTGGACAAGGACAAGAAAGTCGTCCCCCACCCCACCCCTCCTTCTTAAAATTTAAAACAGCCTTTTCATATTTTTTCAGCATTATCCTGCAAAACCTAGAAACTCTAAAAGGACTAATTTATGAAGCAGCAGTACTGAACTCAAAGGCAGGAATCCATAAAACAATAGTACAAAAATACCTGTTGAAGACAACAGAGGCTCCTTCCACCACAAAAATCCAGAAGACTCACCAGCATCTCTCTCCTGTTGCTGGTTCTTTTATAGCTTGGGTGTGGTTTGTGAAGTCTTACAGCTGAGGACCTAGGGAAGGTTTGGCTCCTTGGCAGCAGCTGTAGACAGTGAACTTCAGATTAAAAGAGAAGGCACAGCTGACTTGCAGTCCCCAATCAGGGGAGCCAACAAAGAAAGCAGTGAACAGGGTAAATGGTTTTGTGTGTATTTGGGAAGGGGAGATGGCACTTCCCAGCGTGACAGTTCTACAACCAGAGACAGCCTGTGGGTCACAGTTTCCCCTCCCTCCATTGAGAAATGTGTTGCTTTGTTGAATTTTAGCTATTTCATCTGCATAAAGGTAGAAGGATGCTATTTCAACATCAAGGTGACTGCCTCTGGACTACAAGAGCTGGATAACTATCAGCTTTATCTTTACATTTTTCTTTTAAGCAAATTTGTTGCTGCCAGCTTCCCAGTTTGTGTTTTACCTTCTGTTCCAGATTAGCACTGAGGGCAATGGATGCCAAGTGTAAATTTCTGTTTGTTGCTATCAGACCACTCACAGTGTGCAAGAGCCCTGATTTGGTGGTGTCAGCAACGAATTTCTGATGTGGATGTTCAGAGCTGCTTTTCCACCTGGCTCTCGGAAGGTAGGAGCTGGTGACATATCCAAGGGCAATGATGACCACGAGTGCACAGCTGAGATGTCTTCAGCATTTGCAGCTGCAGGAACTTAAACTCTTCATTAGCACAGCAGCCTCAGAGTAGCTGATTTGGATCCTACAAAAGCCTGGTGAAGTGCCCTGCCCCATGTGACATTACAACTTTGTTTAGGGCTGGTGAGTGTGGGATATAAAATGTCTTCGAGGCTGTTTGTTACTTAGAATTTAAACCCATTTTAATGAGCCAAGAGGATGCTTTTACAGCAATGATATATGGTTAATAATGTCACTAGTGGAGGCTAATGTGCAACCATGAAAATGAGATGCAGAGTTTCATAGCTGCAGCTATTGTCTAACTATCAAATCTAACTTTTTTTTTTTTTTACTTCCAATCTCTATAATTATACATCTACTCTCTCCACTATGGATTATTCATAAGGTGAGTTTGTCCATGATTTTCTGTGGGACACACTGGCAGCCAATTGCTAATTTAAGAACAGTGTCTCGCCCTTAGGAAACACAGAAAATTTTGCCCCAAGTACAAAAATACACGTAATTATTTCTTTTTTTAAGAATAACTCAACTCTACCAGCCCTAATTGTCTTCATTTATGTTGCAGTTACATTTGGACCTTTCACTTCTCAGTAAGTCTAAAAAAGAGACTGTGTACTCCAATTTGTGGTCAGTGATGAACAGCACTCATTCAGCCTCCTAATACACCCTGAGGTGTCAAAAACATTGGCATGTGTGTTTCATTAATAGATAAATTAAGGTCTACCTTGCAAAGAGTGAGACCAGCAGAGGCAGGATAAGAAAGTTAAACTCATTTCTCGCTCTGGTGGAAAAGCTGCACAGTCTGGCTTTTTTATATTGGCTGAATTGCATCCTCTTACAAAACACCACTGAATCTCCATCTTAAGAGAGATCTTGTGCTCTTCCCTTTTTTCAGTGCTTCCTTGTCCAGTGTTGGGCTCTTTTTTCCTGCCACATGCATTTCTCTCTTACTTTTAGAAGGAAACAGGAGTGATTTTCTTACCGACTCTAAACACCCTGTCAGCTGAAATGCTGAATGAAAAACCATTTTTCCTCAGCAGTTTGCTCATTTAAATGTCTGCCCATAGGTTTATTTCATAAACTACACCGTAAATGAGCTGAAAACGCACACATCTTTCTAACTCCTGCCACTTTCTGCTGACTAGGGGAACCCAAAGTCTAGACCTGAGGATGTTTATTCAGCACCAAAGTCCTCTACCAAAAGCTTTTTGTTCTTTGTAAGTAGTCCAAGTGCTGAAATAATGCTCAGTCTCAAATTAACAGACCTGCTCTGCACACAAGGTTATACTCTGCTTGCAGAAATGAACGATTCCTTGCATCCAAAGAAATAATTATAACAGCACCTGGCAGCATCACTGGAGATAGGAGCCTGTCAGCATTTTCTCCAGACCCTCTTATGTAGACATTTATAGCTCAGTCATTTAAATTTCCTTCAGCTTAAAACTTTATATAGAATTTTTAGTGGCATTTTTGTCAGATATGTTTTGTACGGCCAAATCCATTTATTCAGTCAATGAAATAGTGGTTTTGATCAAATTGCAGAGGTAGACTGCAATTGGTTATTTTGCCCTGAGTATCTTTAAAGAATAAGAATAGATAACGAATTTATTTGAAAAAAACTGATTTTATGTGTGTACACTTGCCAAATACATTCTTTGAAGCTTTGAGGGGTTCGAAGACTTAGGAGGAACATCTTGCTTAAGATGACTGGATCATATTTAAAAATACAATTTTGTAAATAAGTATCAACATCAAACAAAATATTAATAAAAAAATGGAAGCAAACCAACTCCACAACCTGATTATACACTTTTTACCCCATATGTGATATGAGAAATTACACAGTGGATCTCATGTTTGGCTGTAATATGGTGCCATCTCAGTGAAACCCAAGAAACTTTTTCTAACTGTAGAACTGAATTAGGGCAGAATTATATATCCTCCCTCCTGTATCCATCTATATTTTTTTAAAGAAGAAATGAAATGAATTCAATTATCAGGACTATTATCTCTTTCAGACTGATACACTATAATCAATTCAGCCTTCGAGCTTGAAAAGAATTTATGTCACCCAACTTTGCTTAATCCATCTGACCTCTCCATAACGAGAAAGGATTTTTAACGCTAGAGAAATGTTTTATAAAATCTAGATAAGTAAATGGTCCTGACTGGCTGCTTCCTCGTGGTGCACCTTGTTAGTTTTATGTAACTTCTGGTTGTCTTAAAAATACACAGTTAATGTTTTATGTAATTCTAGTTCCATGCACGGATTCAGTCGCTTACCAGAGCTTTTCTCATGCCCCACTAGAAAATGAAACAAAGCAGAGAATTACATTTAAAAAAAAGAAAAAAAAAAGGAGAAACAACACTGTTAGGGTTAAAACTTATGCATTTCCATAGAAGGTTAACCTTATCTCTAAGCCACTGTTCTAGTGCTTGTCTGGCAGTCGTTGTCACTCCAACTCTTGCATCCAGAACTATATAAAATGTGTGTCAACTCCAGAGCTAACAAACAAAATGTCCCACTGAAAAGAACTCCCCAGTTCCAAGCTATGAAAAACAAAGACCAGGACTTGATTTAAAAACAAAACAAAAACCAACCAACCAAAAACCCCAAATCAAAACCAACCAACCGAAAAACCGAGTCACAACAACAACAAAACAACCCAAACCCCTGAGTTTTTGACAGAGCAGTGTTTGTGTTAGTTTTCCTGCTTGCCTGGACATGCATATCTTCGACAGAATGAGCTTCCTGTGTAACATTTATGGCATTGTCTTGCAAAGGAGAGAGACAGAGGCAAAGTCTTACCTCACCGTGTGTTTCTGAGCTTTCTCATGAAAAGAGGAGCAACATGCAAAATGACATCAACATGCAAATGATCCTATTAAATTATTGTCCCATTTAATTATCCTATTAAACCTCCAGAAGTTTGCAGTAGACCCTTCTCTAGTGACACTGAATTGCCTTAATTTCTGGTGTTTGAGGAACTTGCTAGAAGAAAAAGAGACAAATCTGTGACGTTGGATGTCCCCTAAAGGCTGACAACTGCCCTTGTCCCACACTGGTAACAAGACACTCCCTGAGCTTCTTGTGGAGCAGAGAGCTGTGGTGAAAGTCCAAGAAAATTGAATGCATCTATAGTTTAATTTAAAAGTGTATGTTAACCTAACTGCAGAAGTAGGAAACAATATTAAAAATTATTCCAATGCAGAAGAGGTTAGCTATGAAAACAAAAACAAGAGCCATAATAATTTCCAGAAAGCAGTTAAATGAATTAACCACTTCAGGATATAATGAATAAATGAGGAAGTTAGATTGGGTTCTCTTGCTGCCAGATGATCAAGCAGAAATTCTCTCCATTCCAAAAAGCATAAATTCTGCAGAATGATACTCGAGTTATAATTGTTCCTACAAGCTTGAGGCTCTTCCAAAGCACCCCAGTTCCTACAGAGGGAAAAAGATCAACACTGCTGGAGGCAGGGAGAGTTTGTTCTGTGGTTTAGAACACCCTGCTCCCTGCAGTGAGATGTTCCCCCTCCTCTGTGGTCCCTGAGGTCAGGCTGAGCCATGCCCCAGTCAGTGGCCACAGGAACTCGGGTGCTGTGACCCAGATCCATCCCAGCTGGGCTCAGGTCTGGCTGCCTTTGCCCAGGACTGCCCTGGGAGGGCTGATTTGACCTGATTACACAGGAACAGAAGGCTCTGAAAGAGGACAGGAAGGACCACACAGGGAATGAGCACACACCGAACATCTATGACTGTTTCCAAGATTAGATTAATCAGGCTCCTCCTAATCCTTCTGGTAGCCTGATAACTCTCTCAGTATTTCCATTATAAGTTTTAAAATTATTAATTCATTAGGACAGAGGTTACAGCACTGGGTGATGCATCAAAGCCTTCAGCTCAGCTGTGACAGAAGAATCTTTGGAGTCCTATGCTGAAGCTCTGTGTGTCATGAGGTTTTTTGTCTTTTGCCCTGAGGCAGAGTCAATTGTTTTTCACTGGCAATAGTTTTCTGCTAACACTGTGGATTAAATTTATTGGATTTGGACCACTGGTTGTTAAGCCCCTGGTCAAGAATCCATCTATTGCATTGTTACAGTTTCACGCTCCTCTTCCTTATCCCCTCTTAGGCCTTGCTCTGTCCCATTGACATCTTTTATTTCCCAGCTAAACTCTGCCCACAGCATGTTTTAATTTGTTCTTGAGTAAGAAAACGTATTAATTCGAAATGATATTTCAATAACTATATTCCTCTCTCAAACTAACAAACTGCTAACATATGTGTACCAAGAGCATCCAAAATAAAAACAGAAGAAGACTCTGGTTTTTAGGGTGTACAGCATGAAAGAATGCACCACGTGTAGAACAGAATAAAAAGAGCTCCCCAGGTGGTGGTGGAGGATGACAGATGTTTCAGAGCAGGAACCCTGGCTGATCTCCTGAGGAGGCTCACAGGCAGTGCTTGCCAAGCTCACCAGCCCGTGGGGCACCAAGGACATGTGCTCCAAGGTCACCCTTGAATTTAAGCAATATCACAGCCCAGTCCTTCCCTTCCAAAGATCCAAGTGCTGAATCCCTTCTTTTGGAATCCAAGAGTCCACGAAGAGCACAGCAACCCAAGTACAAAAGCATAGAGTTCTAACCCAGGCTCTGTCATTCATACCTACAACATTTAGACTTTTGGTGATAAGTACCATTATTTACTAACTACTATTTACTAAACACTATTTGCTGCTATTTGCTAAATACTGCTGCTATTTGTCTTTTTTTTCCCCAGAAGAATTAACTAAGAGGTAGTTCCTGGCTTTGTAGCCTGAGTCTGGAGGTAATCTGCTTTTACCAACAGTGCAGGACCTCCAGGTTTCCTGCTCACACCTCAAGAACAGGAGAAACACAGTGAGGGAAATCTGTGGCATGTCTCCACTGATTTGGGTTGCTCAGAAAGCAGCCAGGCCCTTCAAGCATTAACACATGATAATTATCACCTACACCTAGCCCACATGACATATTATATTCCCAAATCATTTCCTTAACCATAACATTCGCTTTTTAATGAGCCATTAGAAAAGTAAATGAAAACCTCCAGGTGTGAATGCGAAATGAAAATGTTTAATAGAAAAAGATATATAAGAAGAAATTATCATCTATTAATAGTGTTGAGAGAATTAGGTGGTGGAAATGCTTTAAAATCTCAGCCAGAGAACAAGGCAAAGTGACATTTCCTTTGGCAAGTTGAGCCAGAAGGATGTGTACTTCATAATCCATCCGAATGATGGGCAGGGAAGTCAATAAAGCAGCAGTAGATGACCAGGGACAGAGCTGGCCAAGGAAAGGCAAGGAGCAAGGACACAGCCCTGCATCCCCAGCGGGACAGATCTTCGTGGGCAGGAGAACTGAGGCAGCTCCTGCTTCCTCCTCTCTTATCAGTACTTATCACGAGAGACCCACGAGGCTCACAGAAGAGACCAGTGAGTTTAAGGGGAGAGCACTGGAGAAACGTGAAGCAATGTCTCCATAGAGCTGCTGTGTGAAAGGTGTCCAGGGGTATATTCATAAGTATGTAAAATATATTTGTTTATTTTTATGAGCATTCCTAGCTGGAGACTTACTGCCTCAGCCTCTACACAAATCAGATGAGAAGCACGATGAATTCATGATCCAGTGGACACTTGTGTCATGTCAACACACACCAGGACACAGACACATCTCCATATGTATATGTACAGGTAAAGCAAAGCAGATGCATTCCAGACAACCACCAGATCTTGCTGTTCCTTTCAGGAGTGGACTGAGCACAAAAACTCCACACATGGAGGAAAACAGATATATTTCCTTCGAGGGAGGTAAAAAAAAAACATGAAGAAAGATATTTTAGAACATTTCCAAGTAAATTCTAGGCAGTTTCTCTAAAGTCAGTTTATTCAAGTTTTC
This sequence comes from Falcunculus frontatus, assembly GCA_013398115.1. Lineage (NCBI taxonomy): Eukaryota > Metazoa > Chordata > Aves > Passeriformes > Falcunculus > Falcunculus frontatus. The sequence continues at coordinate 29,892 of VZRV01010579.1, read as the reverse complement.
CCTCAGTAGATATTTGTTATCCTGTGAGCTCCTGAGAGTCCATTGCAGATCCACTGCGAGGCAGCTCAGGCTGTCAAGAATTCTGCTTTTAACTTGGACATCCCCAGTTGGGTCTCCAAGAGGGTGGTTATTGCATATCAAAGGATATAAATAAGACTGTGTGACTAATGAAGCCAGCCTTGTTGACCAGATGGCAAGGAATGATTGGAAGATTTGAGAAAATTCCACAGGCAATAATTTGTTCACATAAGTGATCTGACAAACACTTATGAATAAGAAATGAAGTAATAAAAGTCACATTCTTCTTATGGATATTTTGTAGAACTGGAAAGAAAGGCTAAATTATTTCAATAAATGATTTTTTTTAGGAACAGTTTGACCAGATGCAGATGTAATAAATAAGGTGATATACGACCCCATTGGGTGGCCATTAAAACAGCCAGTGGAGAGCAAATAACACATGCTCACTGGTAATGTAGGGGTCATGTGGCCAAAATCTTCAGAAAAAAATTGGTGCTTATAGTTGGGAAAAAGTAATTTGCTGCATTTAAGTTGAAATAATGGTCTAGTACCAAGCTACATATTGAATAAAATGTCTTTAAGTGTATTCATTTGCCTTTTCTGCTCATTACCTGCTCTGATATTTATATTTCAAACGAAAAGTATAAGATGCAACCCTCAAAACCTACTTTTGATCAAACTAAAAACATCCCAAAGACTGCAAAATTGCAATGCTGTGACTGGAATGAGAGTTAGGGACTTCAGACTGATTTATTCCCTATACCAACCTGTTGTGTCTCTGAGACTATTTAACATAAATACGTGATGAAATCTAAACAGAAACAGTTGGTTAAAAGGAATTGTAGGCTTCTGATGTGACTCAGCCCATGTTAGTAAAACAGAAGTTTACAATCAGAACTCATCTGGAATCATTTTGAAGATGGCTTTCAGGAGAAACCTGCAGCTCTAACACCTGCAGTTAGCCCAAAGACATGTGATTGTTCCCCAAGCATTTCTTATCATTCTTTCTTTGAGCAGCACAAAATAAATTGTACAGCTAAACAAGCTGATAGCAGTGATATAAAGGTCCTGACTTTGCTGAGGGATGCTGAAATCCCCTGAAGAACTTTTTGTTGACAAGTTTGCTGTACCTCAGGGGCATAATTCCACAGCAAAAATTTCATCTGGCAAAAAGGTTCTTTACCTGCATCAGTGATGGCATAGAGGAAGAGACTCAGGAATTAAATCGGGGGGGTTGACTTAGAAAATCCTCCTGTTTATTATCAATGTTTATTATCAGTTACCAATTTTACGCTTCCTAAGGAAACAAACCTCTTCACAATTTTATGAGGAAAAACAAAAGAGAGAGGAGCAGGGGTCTGTGAGTCAGGCATTGGATCTGCTGTTTCCCACATCCAGGAAAAGGCCTATTCCCTCTGTGTAACTGAGTATTGGCTGAGAGCAGTGGCTGCTGTCCAGCCTGCTGATGGATGGTTTGGTGTGTAAAGCACTACAGCAGCTCCTGCACTGCTTCATCCTCGCTGTGTCAAGTGTTTCAGTTATGAGGTTCTTACATCGGTTTCCATCTCCTGTTTCATTTGAAACACCATTTAAGGCAACGGCCATTTTAGCAAACTGGTATTTGCAGATAAAAAAAAAACCCACCTGAAAAACCACTCCAGCAACCTCTACTGAAGATGCAGTTCCCTGCTACTGAGTAAGACTGTTATGAAAGCCTATTCTCAGATTCAATATAAACATGGGCTTGTTTTGGGAAGAGCTCACAAAAATCCAGCAGCCAGCTGGAAGAGTGTTGTGGTTTCAGCTGTTACTTTTCTTCCTATTGGCTATGACAGTGCTGTATTTTGGATTTAGGATTGAGAACGAGGTTGATAACACACGGATGTTTTAGATGTTGCTGAGCAGGGCTTACACTAAGTCAAAGGCTTTTCAGGCCTGGCAGTGACAGGGCTGGAGGGCACAAGAAGCTGGGAGGGGACACAGCCAGAGCCAGGACAGCTGATCCCAACTGGATAAAGGGACATCCTGTACCATATGGTGCCATGCTTAGCATATAAATCCAGGGCACTTGGCTGGGGGTTGCAGCCCACAGTTCAGGGATGGCTGCACATCTGTCAGGAGGTGATGAATAACTGATTGCACATCCCTAATTTTGTATATTTTTTAATCATTATTATTATTTTTTATTCTACTGAGCTGCCTTTATCTCAACCCATGAAGTGTCACCTTTTATTTCCAGTTCTCTCCTATCACACATGTGTGTGTGAGCAAATGACTGTTTAAACCACGACAAAAGTAAAACCCTGTTGCCCTTCTTCTTAGGGACTGACAGGCTGTTGGAGAACCAAAATCAGAAATATGGGATTGCTCTGATCTCTTTTGGAGACATCAGAAGTGTTCCCTTTCTCTGGTAGGAGAGCAGGGGTAGGTCTGAGACAAAAAACTAAGCACCAGCTTCTCAGTGATGCTGCCAAGGGTCACAGATTCTGTGCTTCATAAAGGCAGGCTGAGATTTTAATTAACGTGGTGCAGTTGTCTACATCAAACATGTTTACTGTCTCTCACCTCTAAGATTTTTCTTCTTCTAGAGGTTTGCTGAATCCTAAACTAAGGGTAATTCTTGTCCTCAAGCCTAAATTCTTTTCTGAGTCATGTTTATCAAATTCATGAGACGATCTTGAAAGTAAGGCCAAGCCTTTTCAGCTATATAAATTAAATATGTTTTTTTCCCTGCTAGAATAGCAGAGCAGTGAGTGTTCTAAATATAATGGTTGCAGCAAGGGAGAAAAAAAGTTCAATTGCATCTATAATCTAATCTAAATGTTGTGATTAATATCCTTCTCTTTTCATAGCCAGCCATGTGACACTTATCCGTGTCATACATTTTTTAAAGCTATCAACTGCATAGATTTTTTTTTCTAGGAGCATTAATCACAGCCCTGAATGCATGGATATTGATAGAAAAGAATCAGTCCTAACAAGCTCTGAGCATTGGAGTTGTTAGACTTTGTGGAAGAAGGCCAATCTGGCAAATAAATTCTGTTTAAAAACCCCCAAACATTTGAAAAGGTTGTCATTTCTGCATCTGTAAGAAAATTAATCAGAGGCAGAACTAAATGGAAAACTAAACGTAAAAATAAGTGATAACGAGAAGGTTAAGTAATAAATTAATGCAAAAATTTGTGCTAGAAGGACTGAGGAAGTGAATTATTCTTCCTCTGTGGTTACAGTTTAGGCCTATTTTTATACCTTTTCCCCTATGTAACTCTGTGTACAGCCACAGCAGACATCTAAAACACAAGGTGGTATCAGAAGCAGAGCACAAAGACCCTCAGAATCCATCTCTTGTACTTCCCTGTTTGATGCTGGAATGGACCAGGGGGAAGTTCCCAAGTCCTGAGGATGGTGAGGGTGGGTAGGGTAGGTAGGCACATCTAGAAAGCTCTCAGAATAGATATACAGATATTTAACATCTGATTTGGTGTGACTGATTCGTCACTGGGACACTCAGCTCCATGGAAAGGAATAACTGCACAAACACAAACATGGAGACTTTCCAGATTCCTTGCTGAGACATTGTCAGAGCACTGGACTGACAATTCAGACCTTTGCACCCAATCTTGCTACGGAAAAAGATTTTAAAGAAGATTAATTTCAGTTCTTTTTGAATAGAACTCCTTCTCCTCCGCTGTGTTTTCATTCCTTCTCACCATCACCTTCAGCCCTCCCTCTGATGTGATGCAATTAAAGAATAGAAGATGCTCTGATGAGCAAACCAAGCTGCTAATTCTTTAACAATGTACTAATGAAACATTCCAAGAACAGCAGGCCCCAGTGAAAAGATGAATTCTGCTATTTGTTGTCTCAACACCAACTTACACCTTCATTTGGACCTGTTTCTGGCTCTGCTGCATACAGGAGGCCCAGTAAACTTGTTCAGGTACAGAGTTCCCTGTCTGAGGCCTTGCAGAGGCACAGCTATCAATTAAAGCCACTGTTTATCCCCAGATAGAATGATCTGGCTCTCAGCAAGTATCATCATGGAGAAAAAACAATTTCAGGTTAAAATAAGGCGAATAGTTGGTTAACGAAACTGCTCGTTAATTTTATTTCAGTGGCTGGATTTTATTCTAGTGGGGAGAGAAATTCCCGTACAAGTATACTGCAAGAAAAAGTGGTCCAAGAAAAATTTCGTAAGAAAATGTTACTTTTACAAATTTCTGCCTCTCCAAAGCACAGCACAGACAATTTAAATAGTGCTTGTATGGAACTTTTGGCTCTACCTCTGGTTAATTTGCTAAGGTGATCATATGATATTGTTGAAGTACAGTGTGATAAGAATTAAATATCTGATTCTAGGGACCATTATAGGGTATTAAAAACCCCAGCAAACAGATATTTTAGGATTGCTTCCCTTCTGCATACAACACACGACTGAGGCTCTCCATGCTTTAAACTCACGTCAAGCTGGCAATGCTCTATTCATTTTCTTAATTCAACCTCAAACTCAGAAATGTTTGACTTCCTTTTATTCTGCTTATAAAAATTGAAATGCTCTTCAAATCACCAGTGATTTTGGCGGGTTTTTTCCATGTTATCAGTAAATGTTTTGTCTCCTGGTTTAACAAAGGCTTTCAGTCTGCACAGAAAGTTGTAGGTTTTTTGCCCCCGTTGCACTCAGGAAAAACACCACCTTTATCTCATCAGCAGTGCTAATAGAGGTTGTCCAGGCTTTTCACAGACTATACTATTGAACTGTCAGACAGGTCCATTTTCCCTCTACAACAGGCATTTTTAATCCCCTCACTCTTTTCCTCTCTGCTTTAAGTGGGATTTTCATCGGGTCTGTCACTGCATATGGGATTTTTGCCCATTTATTGCCAAACATTCCAGCTTTTACTTCCTCTGGCACAGTCAGAACACAAAAACTAAGCAGTCAATTTAGATTCAGATTTTGTGCATACAATAAATATCGTGAAAGGCTAAGTTATATTCTTATCACTGTGATCATTATTTTCTGAGTCCTAAAACACAAACCATGGCCAACAACTACTTACATGGAAGTGGTTTGAAGAGATTAACTTCTTCATCTATGCTGTGGGAAATGTTTAACCTCCAATTTCCAGAGAAAAGAAACGGGTAGGAATTCATCATGGATGATAGGTTATTTGCCTATTTATTGCCTCTGTACCTCATTATGAACACAGATTTAAAAAGCATGAAATTTAAGAAATTAATGAATGAGTCATAAATATGCAGCTTTGTTGATCTGAACTTGCTCTTTCTGTTCTCCTCGTGTCTCCCATGCTCTTGTTTTTGAGTCCTCATTGCTCGGATGAAGTAGCAGATGTATTTAAGACACTATGGCCTGACAAAAAATATTTACCATTGTTTAAATCTTTAAAAATGCTTATTCTGTTGATTGGTCACAGCACAGAGGTATGTGGGAACAAATTAGCAGCATAAGTTCAGAAAGTAGAAGAAGTTTCTTCCTCTAGGGATCCTAATTTTCATAAATGGGCACGTGTGCTGAAAAACTCCTTATTCTTTTCTTTTGAAAGTCACAGTGTGTGACCTGGAACTGCTGCATTTAACCATGACTGAACAAAAAGAATGACAAAAGGTGCTTTATGATTCAGTCCAACCCAATCTACGTATTTCTAATGCAAATGGAGACATTCAGGAAAGCACATTCTTAAAAAGCTTTTTTGAAAGCTTTCCTATCTGTAGAGATGGATCTTTTTATTGTGGGTGCTTTGGGTTTTTGTTTAGTTTTTTTTCCTTTCTCTCTTTTTTTTTGTAATTTCTAGTAGACTGGTGAGGGAGTTTATATTACTTACTAAAAGCTGAGCACTGGTGAATTATGGGTGTAATCACATAAAGTATCCATTTTTCTGTGCTGATTCTTTGTCTTACTATGTCACAAGAGTGCTCTTTGATTTGTAATGCTGAATTTCTCTTTGAAAAATAAATTATCCTTCAATTGTAGGCCTTAAGTTTCTCAAATTTACAAGCTCTACAAGCAGTGCTGTCACTTGTTCACTAAGCTTCCACGCTATGCAAACTTATTTCCAAATAAGCTTTTGCTGCCAGGAAAAAGGAGAATAAAAATCTCCAAGTTCATGGGCTATAATATACCAAGACCTCCTCTCTTGGAGTAGTAGCAGTAGGTTCTTTTCCCTTTGTTAAACTCTCGTTAAGAAATCCTGGAATAGTACCATTTCTTGTTTTTGCTTCCCGTGCTCATCAAGACAAATGTTTTTGATTACTGCTGGACCAGACTTTGTTGCAACTGCTCAACGATTGTGTTATCAGTCATTTTACTATCAGTCTTTACACCTCATCAGTTAAAATACATTTTGTCCCCACAGTGTAATTTCCTGGAGTTTCTTTGCAGACTTTTTCCAGAATTAAATTAATGAGCTCTGCTTGCTAAAAGAAAACACCGCGTCCACAGCTCCATTTATTTGATGAATCCAGCTAAATACAACTCAGCAATTTGACTTGACTAAATGGTTTCTGACAGGATGTTGGAGTTACAATGAAAGAGGCACTTGGCATGCTATGGTATCTCCTATCTGGTGCCTGGAAGGTGATAGCATCCGTTTGTTTTTACAACACGCTGTGCTAATTTTAGCAATTCCACCAACATTCCAAGCACATTAAAAAGTCATTTTCTCGATATGCTTTTCATTTTCACTAGGCCTTTAAAATAAAATTAACTTCATCAGTCAATCTCAAAAATGGGCATTCATATAACAAATGAGAAAATCTCAATAGACACAGTATATATTTTTCTCAGCCTCATGGTTCTTGTCATTAATTCTTACATAAAACTTGAGAACAAGAGGTCATTTAAATACCTTGAGCATATTGGTCTCCAATCACCTGCCAAGTGGGTTATACCAGCATGTAAATGATAAGCCTGTGCACAGGTTGTATTATTTATCACAACACCAGGGAGAATTATTACAATTTATGTGCCTGGGCAAGGTTTCTTGGTATACCTGGCACTGTACGACTAAGTAATGAATCTATCAGCATCGTGTATTTTCCTGTAGTTTCAAATTTCTGGGGTTTTTTTCAGCAATGAAGTCAGCCTTCTGTGTAAATCTTTTTCCTTCGTTCTAGTGCTTGGTGCATAGTACATCACTTCTGAGGGACAGAAGAACCTTTGGAAGAGCCACTTTCCAAGCATGACACTCTGAAGGAAGCCCCTCTCCTAAAATTGCTCTTCTGTTGTTTTTCCATGATGTGATGTTCAGTTCTCACTGTGGGACTGCAGGCTGGGCTGGCTCACGCCAGACAGCTTTGGGTACATTTATGCAAAGGAACAAATCTGTGAAGTCATTTAATGAAAAGGCTTTTGAGAATAATCCAGTGTAATGAAAACACGACTCTTTACATAATGCTGGATGATCAAACAATTATTTTCCTTCAGATTCTGCAGGTAATTTCCAAGAAACTCCCACTGCCACACTTTGGCACAGTTTTATTTAAAGATTTACTGATGAGTTTTTGCCTTTGTAAAAATCAGAGTGGAGATGTCCTGCCTGCTTTCACATGGATGAATCAGAGGTGGCGGGCAAACAACTGAAGAGAAGCACCTTGGCATTTTATTTGACACATACTCAGGAAAATTCCTAGATAAATGACAAGAGAGTTATGCAGATTTAGTGCAGAGTGGGGAAACTTCATGTCATGGAAGAGGCACTGGGGCCACCTGTGAGAGAACACCTCTGAGAGAGCTGTAGCTTTCAGGTGCATGTTTTGAGGACATGAGACAGAGAGAATGAATCAAACCCCAAATCTTAGACATCTCTTTTCTTGCTCCAGCCTGCTGAGATGCTTCCTTTGCTACTGCTGGCTTTTCATCCTCTGCTGCACAGATCCTTATGGGTTCTCAGCCTCTTGCCTTCCTGGTGCCATCCCTGCCCTTGCAAGATTCCCTGGGGAAGCAGCAAGTCTCCAAAGTAAAATAAATTGTCCACACACTCCAAGACTTTCTCATTAATTTTAACTCACTGTAACACACAGGTCATATCTCTCTTTGCACAGAACTGCTAATGGACTGATAGGAAATTTGATCTTTTAGGTCTGTCAGGATCCAAGTAACTGGGAATTCACCACACGTGATCAGACCCTCTGGTGCAGGAATTGCTATCACAGACAAAGTCAAGTGCCACAGGCCAGTGTTAAAAGACAAGAGTTTCATTAGTACTCACTACAACTAGGATCAAAATGCTATTGATTTATGTAAAAAAAAAAAAATCCATAGTTTCCCAAAGCCTTTGGGATCTTTTATTTGATTTTTTAAGAAAACTGAAATTCCAGTGCTAGAACATGGCAGCCCTTTCTGGTGTCATTACAAGTACTTTACACCACTGACATTAAGAGTTAGGAATAAATGATAGAGGGGAAATAGATATGAATGCACGGTTTAGACTAATCTCTACATGGAGCAAAACATCCTCTCTGCAGTTGTTGCAGTCATCTAGGTGTTATTTAGCTTTATTTCTCTCCCTGATTTTATCCACAACATGCAGTATGGGATTTCCTACTACGAATGGCAATGATATTTTTTCATTGCATCTTATACACTGTTTCTAAATCACCTGATTTAATAGTTGCTATACTAATATTTTTAATTTTCTGCAGCAAATTGGATTAGATTGAATTTGAGGCTAGTATATGTACTTATTCTGCAATAAGACCAGACCTTTAGTCATACAAAAATCTCTCTCTGCCAGTGTAATATGGGCTAGTAAATCATCCCTGTGACATCTCTGCCTTTGTTTCTGTGGAGCAGACCATGTTTCAGGGGTTTCTGTCAATCACAAGAGCATCTGTTTTTCCTTGTGGACATTTCCAGCCACAATTCATGGGGTGTGTGTTCAGAGATAACAGCTGATCTAATTTCATCCAGGAAAATAAATGCATTCAGATAAGGTGAGAGGGGAGTAATTGAGTTAAAATCTGTCTGCTGTGTGACAGCAGAGATCAGATATGCTCTTCATACCTTTTGCTGAAATTGCCATTAATAACCAGGGATGAGTGAGAAATGTATTGCATCTTACTTTTCTCTGAATGGTTCTCCAAAACAATGCCTTTCAGTGCTAATTTCCTAACAGGACCAGGTGTAAGTTTCTTTGTGGTACCATGCCATCCTCCACAGAAAGTAACATAAGTGCACTTCTGTGAGGCCCAATAGACTGTTCAGATGGGGAAGATGCTGTGGGTTTCCATAGTGTTGGTTTTCTGTGAGCCAGGAGTGCATGGAATTTGTTTTGAGATCTGTTTTTCTCACCAACATCAACACAGCTAGGTGAGAAGCTTGCTAGGTTTCTTTTTTTTTTTTTTCCTTCATGATCCTGAGCATCACAACATGCAGTTTCTTATTTCTGTTAGCAGCTCCAGTACCTGCAGGGCAGCAGATGGGTGTGCCTGTCTTATCACAAAACAGAACTCCAGATCTATTGCTTTCCTAATTGGACCGAAAAAGACATCTGTATTTTTTCTGGCCCCTTTTTTTTCAGGTAGAAGGCCTATTGTGCACAGGTGCACTAAAAAGGCCAGCCCACAATGAATGAGGTGTCCCTAAAGCAGTGGTGGAGCAGAGCAGCAAGAGATTGAACTTGCCCATCCCACCGTCACCGATGGTGTGATAGAGTTAGAGGCTGAACAGGAGTGTGCAGAAATAAGATTCTGCTGCACTGGGACCTCAAAGTGACCCTGTTCAGAGAGGGAAGTCTCATTAAGCCCTGCAGATCAAACTGATTTAATGTATATTCTGAATCCAATAAAGGCTGCATCTAGAATCCCTCCTTAGCATCCACCTCCCACAAAAACAACCGACCAAAAAACCCAACAAAACCCCCAAACAGTTCTCAGTGCCTCAGTGCATCTTTTGTCCTGTTTTCTGCAACACACCCAGGTTTCAGTATAACATGTTGGAACTAACCTGAACTAATGCCAAGCCAGGGAGCTCAGACGCAACATCTCAGCAGGGGAAATGAATTCCCACAGATTTCCAAGTACACTTAGCAGGTTGATTTTGACTCTACTGTTACTTGCATACAATTATTGTTGTCCCAGGGGATGCAATCAACATAGTGGGTGTAGGAAAGTCCTAAAGTGCAGATTTCAGGAAGGTGTAGAGGATTCAGAGAAGTGCACTATATACTTAAGGTGCTCTTTTGGCCTTCCTGAGACACCCACTGATTCTTTTTTAGGGCCACTTGAAAGAAGAGATTGTGGGCCAGATGGGCCAGGACGGCCATTCCTGTGTCAGGTGGAGCACTGATCTGTTCTTCACAGTGTGAAAGATCTGTTTCCTTCTGCTTTACAGTCTCCCTTGAAATCATTTGTCAGAGGTCACACCCTGAGTCAAAGGATAGCTGAGAATAGACACAAAGAATTTGAACTTCAGTTTGTACCTACTACCAGACTTCTTTTCCTGAAATAATCTCAGATTTGAGACTTGGAGGTAACTTTATATTCGACACACAAAATATTCCACCCATTCAGTTTCTGTTCTTTTTCTGAAGAGGAGATTTTTGTTACTTTCAAATGTAACTTTATGGGTTGGTTCCATTTGTTAAGCTACCTGAGAACCTGTAAGCAATGAAAGAAATATTGATATATGCTTGGAATATTTAAATGTACCTGCAGGTCTAACGATAAGTGAACTTGGATTATCATGTTTCTTTTCTAGGAACACAGAAGTTTTATCAGCAAAACCTTCACTTGGCAGAATCTGAATATAGATTCTCTGTATGTGGATATTAGCCCTGAAGGCCTCCAACAAACCCAAAATATATTTAGACCACAGTAAATGCTGACTACCTCCACTCATCTCTACATCTGTCTTGATATGCTTTAGCACATGGCACAATCTCTATATGAAACCAACTCTTGACATTTTTTAGATTTATATTTTTCACTGGTGATTAAAAAAAAAAAATTAGGTTTTTCTTCCAGAATTTTTTGTTTGTTTGTTTATGGAAATTAAGGTTGATTTATTTTCTACTTAAAGGCTCGATTTTTAAAGCTATTTTTTCCCACTTCATCCTAAATAAGAGGATGTTCTGCCACATATTTTTCTGAAATTTATTTTGTGATCTAAATGCATTATTCATTAATATGTGTGAGTGGTAGGGTTTTCAGGAACACTTTGCACTGGCCTGACATTGCTACTACAGGTTTCTGATATTTAGACTTTTTAAAACAATGTACACTCATCTATTACTTTTGGCTGCAATGCTGAAATACTTAACTCCCCCCTAATTTAATATTTTGCACTTCTACAAGTGAATTTAATTTCTTTATAATTCTGATGGATCAGACTAATTTATTGATCTCATACCAGTTTATGCTATGAATGGGCTATTAACTTCATTCCTAACTAGCATCAGCAATAAACAAAGGAAGTTTTGATTTTGTACCTTCTTGAACCCTCTCAGGTTATATACCCTCTCCTCTTTTCCAGGCTCACAGTAGGAACATTTAATTTCCTTTTCCAAAGGTTCCTTACTAGTTTACCTTGCTAGTCCCACTTAACTATTCTGTCATAAATCCACTGGCATGGGGTCAATTTGAGTTCTTTCTTTGACAGCTTATCTACTGAGGACTCATTTCAAAGCCTTTTAACACTGTCTCTTCATTTCACTTTCTGTTCCTGCTACCAGCTTCTCTTCTGTCTCTGAGTCAGGACTCCCTCAGCTTCTTCCAGGAAGTCTGAAACACAGAAATGAACCCAGGCTTCCAGGGATATCAACCTTATCTCTGTCATTAATATGTTTTTCACGACCTCTTGGCTCCCTGTCCTCACTGATGGGCCTGGATCTTCACTGCTCATGCTGCTCTCGTGCTCCTTGTTGCCTGCCTTGTGTATTCACTTCACTGCATTTATGCACTTTTTCTTAGTTCCTTATCAGGTTTTTACACAGGTTTAGCTTCTAGCTTTGTATACCTTTCCTATTCTACTGCCATTTTTAATTTTCTCTAAGCTGCTCTCTACTCTTACAAATCACCTTGCTAAGCTCTTCACTGAGCTGAATAAATCTTTCCTTAGTCATCTTTTCTCTGGTGTGGACTCCTATCCAAACAGCAGCTCCTTGGCTGTGCTGGCCACCAGCAGAGAACTGAAAGCCTCTGTACATAAATCTGCAGGGATGGGATTTTCCAAGTCCTTGGGCAGACTGGCTTTGCAGGGAGGCTTTGTCCAGTGGAATTACATTGCGAGGCTCTGGCGGTTCAGCTCCATTGAGAAGGTTGGTGCCTTACTGTAAAGCAGAGAAGATAAAGCTCCCTCCCCTGGAGTTTAGCAAGCAAGAGGATAAATCCAGATTTAGGTTAAAAATGGATGAGAATGGTGAACCTGAATTCCCACAGTGTCTGCAAACAACGCATCTCCAACATGGCTTTCTGTGGGACGTGGTGGGTGGGTTCCAAAAAGAAGCAAATGCTCTTGTGGGGTTCCAGTGTTTTGACAGGGAAGGCTGGAGCCAACAATTCCCTCAGGCAGGACAGGAAGTGTTTAGTTACACCTTGTGCATTGCTACATTCACCTATGTGCTAAAGTTTCTGGTTTTATGCTGACTTATTGGAGGTTTCCTCCTCAGTTTCAACCTCCTGTGCAGGCTTGGATGAGTGATCTTCTAATATAGGCAATACAGTATTTTTTATCTTTAATTACCTGACATTTCCCTTGGTATCCTCTCCTGTATTTTCTCCTGTTAGGGAGATTCCTGTTTAAAATAAAAGCTGATGCCAGCCTGACAGGAGAGAAGCCAAATGAATTCATAAAATCTCTGGCATCCTGCTGAACAGATTCCAGTGCTGTTCAGCTCCTGCAATCTGAATCACTACCAGCACACTGAAAAGACCATCAGGTAACTCTTCACCATTTTGGACAAGCCTTGGTTTTGGAAAAAACTTGGCTCCTGGTGCATTGCAAAGTTATTACGATACATGTAGAACTTCCCTACCTGTCATATGACAAATTTAGAGTGAGCACAACGAGTGGATGTTAGGGTGCTGTTTTATTCTTTGGTCAGACTCAGGGTGTTGGGCTTTCTCCTTTGCCTGGGTCACGTTGCCTGTGCAAATACAGTCAGTCACCAAGGGTTGCTATAGTGCAGTTCAATGCACGGTGTAAAAACTGGACAGATAAAGCTTTTCAGGAGATGAAAATAAAGATGCCAAGCCTGGTAAAGAGAGAATGGATACTGAATAGAGGAAGAAATATGGAAAGGAGATAAAAATCTACATCAGTGAAGAATGGGGTTACAGTTTAACCCAAGTTTCAGACTCAAGGCAAGAGCCCCGTACTTTGATTAATAAGGGGGACAGAGCTTCTAAAAACTAGCAGTTTTTGTAACCCTCTTCCTGGTGCTTGCTTTTTTAATTGGCACACATCTGGGCAAGTAAATCTCCACTATCACATGGGCTGTTAGTGCTTCAGCATGGGAGGAAATAGTTATCTGTGTTTCTTTACTGCTTATCTGTGTGACTGGTGATGCATGAGACCCTGGGACAGAGGGGACAAAGGGATGGCAGGGACACCATGCCTTGGCCCCAGTGTTGTGGGTTGTGCTGCTCAGCAGAATAAACCTCTTCCCTGCTCAAGGTGAAGAAAAACACAGGAATGAAACCTTCAAACAACAAATGACCCTTCTATTCTCTCACTCCCATCTGTGGCTTCTTTACCTTTCCTTTGCTTTTCTCTGGTGCTTGTGCTGGCAGACACAGCAGGATGGAAAGAAATTAATCTTCACCCACTAAAATATGTTTTCTCAGAGTGAAATCTGTGACTTGAAAACCAACTTGACTTAAAAAACCCCAATACACATACCCAGGAGGTTTTCACAGTTGTCGATATATTTTTCAAATGTTTACTAAGCCACCATTTCGTTCTCCCCATCTTTCTAACAAACAGGACTCTGTCAGTAGCTAGGCAATAATGAATGGCTCTGGGTGAAAAACAAACCTCTCTCTAAAAAGTGGTTCACTGAAAACCAGTTATTTTTCCTAGGCACTGCTGTGTGGTCAGCTTGGTTATCCAAGTGCTTTCTCTGGATCATACACTTTGCACTCTTTTGTAAATAGCATACCTCATAAAAACACATCAGGTTAGACTTTCTAGTATTGTTTTAGCCGATTTCTAATTTGAAGTGGTGGGAGTTTGTTCCACGACTGTGTAAGCATGGTGTCCCTCCTCGTCTCCCTCAGCTTGGACATCTACTTCTTTTTAATTGCAAATATTATGGCATTGTTAGTGGGTTTTCTATTTCTGTGCTGCTTGTTTTCACTCTCCTGGCTAGATCAGGATAGATGCAGAACAGTTAAATTTTCCATTTTACTGATACAAATCACCAAAGAGTTTTTCTAGACTACTTACTGTGACTCTGGACTTCCTTTTTTTTTTTTTTCAACCTTTGCATATTGCGTGTTCTGCCCTAATAACTTTTAAACTACTTGGATAATTCCAGCAAAATTTGGCAAAGAGAGAGCATTTTCAAGCATATCAAATTGTGATTAGTCTAATGAAAATAGAGTAGCCAGAACCTATTAGTACTTTTACTAAGGATGAGTGAATTAATTCAAGCTGGAGAGAAATCCTAAAAGCCTTGTGTCTTCAGAGAAAAAAATATAACACAAATCCAAAGGAAATGAAACTATTCACTGAGTTACACATTTTTCTCATCATAGCCATCATTGTTGGGCACTGTTATTTTCCGTTCAACTCATGTTTCACACAGTAATTCTTATCTACCAAGTAGGACATAAAAATGTTTCAGAATGAGAATTTTTTCATCTTGCAGACTCTACAACCTCCAGCCACTGGAAAACGATATTTGGAATAAAGTGGTTACATCTGGAAAAAATGGCCAATTTAATCTCCTTTCACGTATTGTCTTTGGGGCAAAATTTACTCTTAAAAGCTGCTAAAGCCCTTAATTAGCTGCAGCCAGGTGGTTTGTGGCAACTGGATTCCAGCTGAATTTAGCATGAGTCCCGTGGTCCTGCTGAGCAGGGCATTGACATCTGCACACCAAAAAGTGTTGTATGTCCTCCCTCAGCAGCCTGCCCATCGTGGGGTAGCAAACAAACAACTCCTTAGCATGGGATGTTCTGAGCAAACACTTCTTCTTTCACACCATTCCTTCAACATTTACCTGTCAACCCCCTTCCTTTGCAAATTTACTGTAATAAATGCATAAAACCAGCAATAACATCACCTAATGCATTTCTTTCCAATCGACTTTGTCACACGGGTTTTAGTTACCTTTGTAGGAAATCCCTGATTTGTTTTTAGCTGCCTACAAACTCACATTTGGTTATTAGCATGCTATTAGTAAGCAGATCCTGAGGAACAGTTAAAAGCTGCTGACTTATATGTTAAGTATTGCCTTGGATTGTATAGATATTTAGTCTAAAACCTTTGTTTTAGACTGCTGGATGGTAAGACAGCACTTCCTTGACAGTTAGCTGAGGTTTGAATGGCCAAGAACTGCCTAATTGGTATCGAGCTGTGAGCAAATGACATCATTAAAAACATACCACTGTTTTTCTGTATAACTGCTTGTAGTTCCAGTGCTATGGAATGCCTGAAAAGCTAGAGATTATTAAAATATACGGCTGATATAACAAAAAGTTGAAACAGTTCCTTTTTGTATTCACTTCTCATTCAAGGGGAGCTGCGAATGAAATTCTTCTGGGTTAATGGCAGTGATTTTAAATTTTGAACGCCCTGATTCACACTTGGCTTGGTTTAATCATGTGTTATTTATCTAACAATTTCATCAAGAGCATAAAAATGTGTTCACAGACAAACACTAAACGGATGGACTTCTGATTACTGTCTTTCAAACAAACATAGATGAGTGTGCTTTTTGAGGAGGCAGATATGTTTATTTTTGAATTTTACTTGTGTGGCACGTGCAGTGTGTGCTTTGCAAGCACACAGTAATTTTCTGCCTTAGGAGCTCATATCCAAAAGCAACTGGAAAGAGTTACATACTAAAGAAGTTGGTGCTGCGTGTTTGAGTAGGAACTTGGACTTTGGCAGGTGGGAAAAGAAAGGCTCTTTTAAGTGTTTGAGGAAGCACTAAGGAAGTTGCCACATCAAGTTCAGGGCATTTGCAGAAAGCAATTAAAAAAGTGAGCTGGAAGAAAAGAGAGTAGAAATTAAGATGGGGTGAATTTGATCAGGGTTTTGAGGGGAAGTGTCGAAGATGTTTGTCAAGAAAATCCCTGTATGACATCAAGTCTTGAACTTTCTGCTTGTTCACAGAAATGGGTTCCTTTATAATAAGGTTTTCTGCTTATTTAAAAGGGAGCCTGATGCACCTTGTCAGATACAGAGGATTTAAGTTTCACTTGAGACGTCTCAACTTAAGAAGCAGGGCAACAACCAAACCAGGGGAGAAAGCTGCAGATGAACATTATATTGGATCTCTGCACCAAACCACATCTCTGAAATCTGGGTTATTCTTTCCTAGCTGTTGCTTTTAACTAGGATCCAGTTTAACACCAGATCAAGAGTAGTTACCTATTTGCAGGGATGTTAAGGGGTGGAAACAGAAAGAATAAAGAGTTGGAGCAACGATTTCTTTACTGAGGTATTTTACTTGCCATCATTGCTTCTACTCCCTATTTTAATTTCCTATTACACCTGTTTAGCTGACTATGCCACCTACAAAAAGAGACATTAATTTTATGAGTAGATCCAAACAGAGTCTGTGAGGTGTCTGTATAATGCTGCAGGAAGCTCTTGAGGCAGATGAAAAGATACAGAGGCAGTATTACACAACCCAGCTTTGTTACCCACTCATTATTTCCTAATTTGTGTGTGCATAAAGCAGAGGCTTTAAGTCTATCTGCAGTGAGAAACTTGAAAGTTGGGAAAAGTTGTAAAAAATGCTTGTGGGGTAGAACATTGCCTAGGCACAACTTTTTAAGCAGATGTACTGAACACCATTAGGGCTGTGCCGTGATGAGCTGCAAACATTTCAACTTTTCAAAATAAAAACATCATGGCTAATGTTATGTAAATTACAACAATGCTGAGTAACTTTCAGCACCATCAAGGGCTTCTGCTTGGAAATTGAAACATCTGTGAAACTAAATTGACAGAACTGGGTTGTTTTTATTTTTTTTTTTTAGAAAACAAATTTGTTCCACTTGCATTAAAAGGTAGCAAAAAGAAAAAAAGGTAAAAGAGATCCCCCTCCAAAACTAAGGAAGCAACCAGACCGTGAATCCCATGGCACTGCTCCATAGAGAGTTCAGCTTGCCCCAGGCTCCAATTTCTTGAGTAAGACATCCTGAAAGAAGTTCAAAGGTTCAATGGTTTGGATGTTTTCTGATGCACTTACAGTGCAGGACTTTCCAAGCCATCAGCTCCTGTAACTGTCTCTTCTGAGCTGGGCTCATTCAGAGCAATGTTTGTCTTCAGAGGGTTTCCTCTGTTGAGCACCTGCATCATTCAGGGGGACTCAGGCCATTGATGGAAACCGTGTCAAACATAAGGTCGAGCATTTGAAAGAATTTTTAAGGGGAGTTCAGAAAGATATCAAGAAGAGATTTTTATGCCGTACAAGTGTCTTTTATTTTCACTTCTAGTCTCTGATGATGTGAAAAAGGGAAGAGACAGATATTGAAGACAGATGTATTTTTAAACTCTGAATGATTCAAGCTGTCCTCTGTATTTTGTGGCTCAGATCAATTCTTGTTATGTCTTGCTGTATATTTTAATCTCAAACCGACTTCCATCTATATTTTGTTGTGCTGTGCTTTTTTTTATTGGCATATTGTTAGCAAATGGAGAAAGGATGAAAAATCTCCAGCAAAGACTTAAACATATTTTTGATTTTAGTATCCATTCCACAAAATAATCCCCCCTGATGCAGAGGCCATGATAAAAAAGGGCATCTTTACAATATTTTAGGCTGGGAGCTGGTTTTGACATTGAGAAATTCAGCTCATATGTTTTATTTTCTTTATTGGCCGAAGATGTGCTTTGTGCTGATGAGGTTTGGGAATCATAATTCCACGCTCTGTCTCAAAGCAAAAGGCTGAATCCAGTCTATTTTGTGCCTGTTTATCTGTCAGTGCCATCAGGAACCTGATCCTGACACAACAGCTTGTTTTGTGAGCCGAGGAGATGCTGAGGAATGAGGTCTCCTTCAGGGTGCTGCTCCACCTGGGGTCACCTCTCCACCCCCACCAGAACAATGCCCACCTCCCTAAAATCCTTCTTTCTTCCTCTGTCGTGACAGCGATGTGTAGTGAAAATATAAGGCAACAGAGGAAACACACAAGCTCTCCACAGCATCTTTTCACTGATGCTTGGCAGAGGACTGGTCTAGCTCCCTGCCTGCACACAAATCCTCCCTGGGGACTTTGCTTCCAAGTTCACAGAGGTGGACATGCAGAAACTTGGGCTGAACTCTGAGAATGTGTGGGAAACTGTTATGGGGTCCCTTAAAAGGCAATGACAATTTTTTTTTTTCTGTTTTCCCCCATTTTATCCTGATGATGCCTCCTCCAGCCACCTAGAAACAGAGACTAGACAAGAGTAAGGGAATAAAGACAGGTATTTATTTGAAGGGCCTTCAAGGTACACCCTGGGGGAGCCAGAGGCTGCTTCCAAAAAATTGGACCCCAAGATGGACCCCAGGTCACGAGTTCTTCACACTTTTATAGGNGTCCTTGAAGGCAAAGCCTGGAGAGGCTTTGTTATGTCTGCCCAGTACGAGAGAGCAGGAATTACAGGCTCCAAGGAACTTCAGAGTTACACTCTAAGCAGTACAGAATTTGAAAATATAAAAGTTAAAACCTAAGGCATCACTGATGGTGAGTAACCTACACTTGTTTTGTACAACATTGCTCTCAAACACATAAACACACACACATCTACTGCAGGATTTTCTGCTGGAATTTCCATGAGCTAAAAGACACTAGAGCTGACAATGGTTCTTTCTTCTTAGATATTTAAAAGAACACTTTGAAGATCTTTTAATTGCACAAGTTATCAAGAACTTGATATTTTTTTCAGTGCTTTCTCATTGCTGTACATCCCTCTGCTGCCGTACATCTGAACACATCCCTGCAGCTTTTTATCCCTCTAAGTCAAAACTGCTGCATATTTATCACAGGAAGATGCTTATGCCTCAATTATAAAATCATGAATTATGCTACTTAGCTCTACTTTGGAAGCACCCAAAGAGCTCAAGTTTTGCTCTTTCTGCATTTCTAGAAACTGGTTTATTTTCTCTAAATAAATTGTCTTAATTATCATGTATGGAAAATGATTGATTGATGTTAGCTTTGCCCCAAGAACATAAAGTAGATTCAATGATGGAACTATGGCATTTATTGAGTGTTTTTCTCTTAACAGCACAGAAATCAGCAGTTTATAATAAACTCCTGTCTGGATCATCAGCTGAAACAGATATCAGCAGGATTGTCCTCCATGAATTTGTCTACTTTACCTTTTTGGAGATATTTTTAGATTCTATAATTTATGATAAAAAGTTCTAGAGTTTATTGGTATGCTGCATGAAAAGGTTTGTTCTTCAATTTGTTCCAAGCCTATTTTCTTTTGTTGCCTTTACTTTGATTCCATGAAAATTATTGAATGTCTTCTTTATTCATGATGCATCACTTATTTTTGTTTCTACATTAAGAATTCTCAAAACACATGAAGAGCAGCAGAAGACATAATCCCCTTCTTTCCCTAAATAAGCACAATATGTATTACTTTTAACTAAGTCTTCTCCTGACGAATTCTGAATATCTGATACTGTAGTTTTAATCCAAGTCATAGATCTTTGATAACCTGAGCTGTACAGTTTAGGAAGAAGTACAGATATTAGCTAGTGCTTGTTTGTTGTACAAAAACCTGACCAACAATTCTGGAAACCAGAGAATAAATTATATACTCACAGTGCCTTACACAGGAAGTTTGAAACACACCGTTTCAGAAGAAAGTTGAACCTACCAAATCCTCTTTCTAAAACCATGGCCACTCAACCCTTCTCAAAGTGGTGTTTGAGAACCTGATTTGCTGACACCAACAGCATTTCTCCCACCGTCTTGGGCAGTGTCAGCATTTTTGCCAATTGTTCATTTAAGATCAAGATTATTTGTACCATGAACTGAAAACTGGAATTGGCAATCAGCTCTCCATTTTTATTATTAAAAGAAAAAAAAAAAATCAATGACCAGACTCCTTGCTAAAAATGAGAAATAATATATCCTACTTCTGGAAAGAGATGAAGGATATTGCACAAAGCAAATAATTATTTAGCTGCTGATTATTTGATCAGAAGATAATGATTCTGCAGTTTTTAATCACACTTTGTTGTTGCTAATGCCTTATTTCTATTGGTCTTGCATTGCAGAGTGTTGATTGATTGATAATTTTTTGTCATTTATTTGTTTGGATTCATCCATGTAGATTGTTCCTATATCAAACTGTTATCACTTTTTTGTTTTTAATGCATTTTGATTTATATTTGAAGCAGTACAAGAGTTTATTGGTAGCTTCACTATTTCTCTTTTCATAAGATACTGTAAGAAATTGTTACAAAATTTAAGTCAGACAGGTCTGGGTTTACATCTGGTTATAAAACAGAGCAGTAACCATCACTTGATATACTAGTCCCAACCTTAAGCAAGATATTCATTGTGATGCTGATCTGTATTAAATTATTTTTCATGTCTTGTAAATCATGAATTCTACATAAGAAAACAGCCTCCTTTGAAAAGTGAATAATGCCTCAGCCCTGCAAACCCCACTGAACACGAGGATATCCACAAGTGTCTGAAAGGGGAAGCAGAAATGAATGGTCCCACAAGAGAGAAATGCAGCACAGGGCTCTGGATTTTGTGCTAAATACCAGCAGCAGGAGTCTGCAGGTCTCTCTGGGGCTGCACTAGGGCACATTCTTGCCTTGCTGAATGTAAGGTAAACAGCTCTGAAAGTCACAAATGTGCAAGTCACTGGGTAACATTATTAGGTACTGGACACTATCTATCGGATCTTCCACAAACAAGAAATCCAAATGGAATTAATAGAGCCAACAACCACCAAAGATCTGACTTTGAAGGGATTTTTGATATCTCTAGTTTCTTTTTAGTCCACAGTCATCTTGATTTTGAGTGTGATGTTTATTTTCCCTAAGAAACAGGCAAACATAGTAGATAAAAGTGTCCTAATGCTGAATGCCATGTTTATGTCTTCCTTGAAGTATTAGCTCCGTGACAAACAGAAAAATAACAAGCTTATTCCATTGGTTTGCAAGCAAGCAATTAAAATATTTTACTAAATAATCCAAAGCTAAAGGAGAAGGCAACAGTGCATGCAGTCACAAAACAGTGATGCACGCTCACACAAAAAACCTAGTGTTGCTTAACACCACATTATTGCAGCTAAGTAACATTAAAAATGCATCAAGTACTAGATAGACAAGCAAAAAAAATGGTGCCTCTTTTAAGAACAAGAACAAACCTTCTTGGTTTGTTCACTTTTAAATAAAAGTGATTCTTTGAAAAAACTCTAACTAAACATCAGTTCTCCTGTGTTTCTTAACACCTATGTGTGTATTTGCATGTGTGTGTACACTTATACACACACACAATCATGTATTTTCCCTGATTACACTAATCTTGGCACACACACTTTTCTGTGCACATGGAAGTCTCTTTTTGTGCCCTGTTGGTACCTTTCTGCATATTTTACTAAGCCTTGGGCTAAGAAAAAAATCAATTCGCAATGAAAGAGTTACTGTGAGGAAGAAACCGCATGCTGCAATGATGATTTTGATGTTATGCTTATCATACTCCTAGGGAGACACTCGATTACTGACTTTCCAGAACATCCAGCAAATACCATGCAGTGAATAAACATAAGCTTTTTTTCTTACAATCCAAAAATGTTGCATTGCACTTTGTGTAGAAAGCTTATAACAGAAACATGTTTTACTGATGTTGAAATTACATTTCTCAAACTGACTATATTACCTTTGCTGGAGAAGAGTTATACAAACGCAACATTTTTAAAGTCATGATAAACAAAAAAGAGAACTTGAGGGGACATATGCAATATTTATGTACAAGCATTAAACAAGAGTCAAAAACCAGACCAGATATATTTTTCTTTACATCCCTGTTTCTTGGGTTTTTTAAACTCATAAAACCATACATTTGTTTCACACACAGTACTTGAGATCCTTGGCTCTTTGGCTCTAGGAATAAAGCTTTTTATATTTTCTTTCTCAAACACTCTGTGAAGAAGACAAATATTGCTGTTCTCATTTGTAACAGGAATATAATTAATATTCAGGATAATTTTGAACTCTAGAGCATGAAAGACTTGAAACTGATTTACAATAATAATCTTTAGGTCTCCGTGGAAATGAACTTTCCTTCTGTCCTCCCACTTTGGAGCTGTAGGATGAAAAATCCCCACATTGTCCTGCGGAAATTCTTCAGAAGGACAAATGGATGGAAAATGTGACAAAAGAACTTTGTATAAGTGCAAATGACTAGAATGAGGTTGGTCATCAACTCCATTACTCTCTGGTATAAGGTCTGAACATATGAGGAGGCTTTTTAAAACTTTCACAACTATTTCAGAAAGAAAAGAGAGAAAACATCTTGTTCAGCTATGTAGGCATGAACTGACCCCAGCCACTGCTTTGGGGTGTCTTTTCTGCCCATTTCTAGTTTCTTTGCCCCATGAAGAATTGTTCTGGATGAACCCCAGAGAGACTTTGTAATAGATTTCTGGTTAGAACAGGTAGATGAGCTCACTTTTAGGTTTTTTCAGACTGAATGAACATGGGGAGCTGGGAGGGAAGAGATAATTTTAGAGGGATGTGGCAGTTGTTGCCTCGATTGATTGATTACGTGCCTTTGGCTCCCAGAGATAGGGAAAAACTTGTGGTCTGTGCAGATGGTTCAGCTCACAAAAGATATTTACAGGTGAGGAAGATATCATGAGTCTGTGTTGTATATTACACTTTAAAATGCATGTAGAATCTGCAAGTCAATCTACAACATTATTTTTGTAGGATGAGAAATGTACTAAGCAGAGGTAGAATAGAAAAATTGGAACTGTCTAAACCCGTATTTCTGTGTCACTTTTATCTTTCAGCCCTTTGGCTCAAGTCAAGCATAGGCATTAAAAGACATGCAAGAATATAAACTGAAAATTTATATTTTTTTAACAAGCTTTGCTAGTTTTTTTCAATTTTAAGTTGACTTTTTTTCCCATAGAATTTCTTACTAATGATCATATTGTGCAAACCCCTGTCTTAGGGCATTGCCTGGATTGCAGCGGCCACGTGATCTTCACTTGTTTTGACACTCTTTTGTTCAGCTGTCTAATATCTGAGTGACAGTGACCACTTAGAAATAGTGCAAATGAGGTGAAAAATAAGCCATTTACACTCTGAGAACGTCCTGCCCTTGCAGACCAAATGTGTCCCTTACGAGACAACATTTCACTCGCACAGTGAAAGCCAGTGAAGTGTAGCTCATTGGCACTGCATATATTTTTCACCAGGTTATATACAGGCAATAACCACAGCCCCTTTTGCCCTTTGGTCTCACATATGAAGGCAGAAGATGACAGAAAATTGAATTAGATCAAATATATGCACACATTATAAGAATTCTGAACATAAGGATTCTCCTTAGTACATATTACATGTGAATGAAGCATTCTTTTTCACTGTAAATTAGTATGAGTTTGATGTAAGAAACGGGACTGCAGGGAGTCTAGAAGTGTATTGTCCTCCTAGTCAAAATCCAAGCACATAACCTTGTGTCAAAATTAAAACATGCAAATATTTTCTATGGAAAATTTGTGAAGAGTCTGTTTAGAATTTTTTGTTGTTGCTGTTCATTAAATGAGAAAGAAAGAAGCTTCAGGATTTCTCCAGAACTTCTAAAACGACACACAGGATCTGCAGAGTTGCTTCAGGGTTTGATAATGGCTTTAGGTGTTTTGACCTCCCCAGACCTCAAACTGTGTGAACCTACTGCAAATTTGCTGTTATTATTTATTGTTGGTAGGCAACAGCCAGTGCGGAGCAAGTGTAATTAAGGTGTGCTGCAGTGCAACACAGGGAATGCTCTCCACTGCCTAAAGGAATTAATTCACCCTCATGTAAGGGAGATCAGCTTTTACAGCTTGAGTAATAGCTTACTCTGGCTATGAGTAATAATCATCAGGCTCGATAAACTCCTGGGTCCTGCCCATTAACATCAGCAGTCTTTCACACATCTGGCATCACACTGCGCTTGCCCATGGAGGGACACAGCGATGTGTGACTGGAAAAATCCTTTTGGATACTTTGTGTGGGTCACAGCCCCTCCCATTTGCCACTCTGAAAGGTAGCTACAAACAAATACTTAGAATGTAGGTACATCTGAGGGATACCCACAGATATATAGGCTAGAGATTGATGAGAACCAATGAGTTAATGCACTGACAATTTCAGTACTTTTCTGTAGATGCACTAAACCAGAAAACACTGTGAAAAAAAACATTGCAGTATGTGTGACCCAGCCATTAATTAAGAAAGCCCTGTAATGACCTCTGATTCTCTTCTCTGCAAGAATGCAGAGATCCTTACTACCATGCCAAGTTGCAGGACATGCTATATCAGGACTGCCTAAACTGCCTTAAGGAGCATGCAGAGATAGAACGAAGGGGAATGGCTTCAAACTGACTGAGGGTGGGTTTAGATCACATGTGGGGGAGAAATTCTTTCCTGTGAGGGTGGTGAGGCCCTGGAACAGGCTGCCCAGAGAAGAGGTGGATGCCCCATCCCTGGAAGTGCTCAAGGCCAGGCTGGTTGGAGCTCTGAGCAACCTGCTCTAGTGGAAGACGTCCCTGACCATGGCAGGGAGGTTGGAATGAGGTGACCTTTAAGGTCCCTTCCAACCCAACCCATTCTATGATTCTATGATCCATAGAAATAGCTGCCTCACTGCCCCTCACATTCATTTAGGATTTCTGGCACCCTCACAGCAAAAGCATTTGTACAGTCATGGGAACTAATCCAGTTACAGAGAAATCTTTCTCTTTCAAAATGATTTTTCAACCACAAGTACCTCCTGATCTACTTCACAACACCACTCTTAAAGGTACAACGTGGGTAAAAATGAGTGACCAACGGCTTTTGCCACCAAAGTGAGACATAAATCAAACATCTGCCACTGCCACACCCTCTTGCACAGTGTTCTGGAATCATGCTACAGCTCAGGGTAGCATGCTCTTTTCAGGGGACATGAAAAGAACAACATATGATGCAGTTACTCATTTTGGTAAGGAAACCAACCAACCATACCTGAAACACTACAAATGGGCACTCCAAGGTGCCCAAGGAAGATGTGACATAGCTCTGAGGAAAGAACCTATCTGCAGCAAATGGGACTGGCTGTGCTTCCTTGCTTCCTGTGAACACCATTGCCAGAACTGTGATTTATTGGTTTGCTGTGTGAAACTCAAACAATGAGCATGAGAGACTCTTTTTCCATAGGAACTGTTCTAATGACCATCTTCATGACATGGGTGGATAGTATAGCAGCCAGGAACACAGCATCCTTTTTAAACAATTCAGACATGAGATGACTGATTTCTTTTTCCTGACACTGTTTTGGAAACATAAACACAAGAGTCATTTTTCTGACATACTGCCAAGACAGTTCCAGACTTAGAAAAGTTTTTAAGAAGTAAGGATGTCTTATCCATGCTCTTCATTATATGACTTGCTCATAGGTGAGTATCACAGAGAGCCATACAGCAAGAGAGCCAATTATAAGTTAAGGAGAAAAGTGAAATTTTTGTGGAGAGAGATTAAAAGAAAAGGTGATTTATTGTCTTGGGGTGAATAAAGAAAAAGGGAGTTCCAGATAAATAGGGAGGAAAAAACCCAACCACAAATTAAAAAGTGACTTCTGACCTCAGACTCAGGGAAAGGGACAGAAAGGGCCTGGAAGAAAGATCTCGATTGGATAGACTATACTGACTGGTGCTTTTTATTTTAACAAAAAAAAAAAATCTTAGTCCTCCTTAAAGATAAGAAAAGATCTATTATTCTAAACATGCTACGTGTCCTAAAGGTAGCAAGTTGCTGATGGTAAGCTAAATCATCAATTCCTTTATTTCATATGTTCTACAATGGGTGAGAAACTGTATTTTCATCTCTTTGACTGTAACACTTATCTGAACAGCAACGCTCTAATGCTAACACATTTTAAGAGGCTGTCCTGAGCTTTGATTTGAAAGTGTTTGCACTGAGACCTCTTTAAGTGAGTGAAAAAAGAAGTCGGAAAGCACCGAATATCAAATTCTCCTTTCGAGCTTTTTTATTTGAAGTTGTCATGGACATTAAAGATGTTGATGAATCAGTTCTTCAAATACCTTTTCTTTTCACAGGGTGTCATTTCTGTAAAAAGTAGGAATATGCAAAAGAGATACTATTTTTTTTCAGGCAGCTCATTTATTTAGCGTGGTCTGCAAGACATAATGCCTTCAGGGTGTTGCTCAGAAAGAAAAGTTAGTCTTCTTTGGGACTTGAATAAGGCTTCTTAAGGTAACAGAATCAGTCAGAAGTACAGACCTCCAATAGGGTTTATGGTGAGTCAGTTGTTTAGAAATGTATTTCCAAGAATCCTGAAATCTCGTCACAGCCAGGGAATAGAACTACTGAGAAGTGACTTGTATTTCTGAGGTGCATCTTTACCCTGGAAGCTCTGTAGGGACAAAGTCTGGAGAACCCATAAAAATTCTCACTACACGTCTTCTCTTTTTAAGAAAACCAGAAGTCATAGTTGACAATTTCTGTGATCTTTACCTCAGAGTAGTGACCCTTCAGTACTGGGGAGCTCCTAGGATGTTGTTCCTTCATGTTAACATTCAGAGTGAGTGCAATTTTGACTTCTGGACTACAGTCTTTTAGACTATGCCAGGAGAGGGACGCATGTTATGATAACTGCCCATGTTTCTGAAGGATGTATTTTGTCCTTGCTGTTGCTATCCAAATGCCATCAGTGCTTCTACCCACACGCCTTACCTCTGTCAGAAGTGGATAAAACGCAGGGGAAAGTGAGATTTATTTTTTTGAAGAAAATGAAGGAAGTGAGGCCTGTTGTTCCAAGGACCTCCATAACTTGCTTATGTTTATTTGTCAGGTTCTTTATTCAATAGAGCACTGGACACCTGGGACCATGGAAAAGAAGATAAAAAGGACAGGAAGTGGTCAGAGCACCAAATGTGCCAGAGTTCAATGAGTGTTTGGACGATGCTCGAAGGCACATGGTGGGTTTCTTGGGGCTGTTCTGTGTGTTCCTTCCAACACACGATATTCTATGATTTTATGATTAGTTATGAAGAAAGAACTGCAAGAAAGGGCAGTACAACAGGATGAAAAGTACTCTTATATAGTGGAACACTAAAGAGCTGCCACTGCTGCAAGAAACTACTCAGAGACAGATCGATCTCACTCTCTCTCCTGTAAGTTTTCACATTCTATCTCACCCAACAATTTTAAAAATACTCTGTAAAAAGATAAGACTCTGAGCAGCTTTAATAATCATAACAGGGAAAGACAAGCAAGGAAAAAAATGCATATTTGACCCCTTCATGTTTAGCTGCACTGAACATTTTGTTTGCAGTGTCCATTTGCATTCTATAAAAAGGAAAATTACATGAAATAGAGAAAGGAGAAAATATGAAAATGGCTCTGAGAGGCTTTACTCTAGTAAAACTCTTGAGAGGCCATCAACGGTAAAACTTGAAAAAACAGAGCTGAGCATGGCCAGAGTCCAGCAAAGTAAATCAGTTTATGCGTAACATTTCCAAAAGATTGAAGACTGCAAATCCTACATACCCAGGATAAAAATCCCATCCTGAAATCACCACACATTTCATACAAGGTAGCAGATAACTAACTGTAAACAGTCACAAACAGGGCATACAGCACAGTCTTGCTGCGAGGTGAGATTCCTTCTTCTGTTGCCAAGACAACTCAATAGATGCTAATGGTGTAAGTTTATTTGGCAGCACTGCTCTATTCTACACTGTGGATATTAATAGGAGGCTTTCAGGCATTCATAAAACATTTAAATTTTTTATTTTTGCCATTTTTTAAAGCAGGCATAATATACACATAGGTATAAAATGAACACTGCCGTCCATGGAAAATTAATAGTACTCTAAAAGAAAGAAAATGATGGTGATAAAAATAAGTGTATAGATCAAGTGAACGATGGAGTCTGGACCAGAGAGTCCCAGAAAGACAAGAAAGTACTTTGTCTTTATGCTTTGTCTTCGTGTAGACTCTCAGTTGCTGGGACACTGACCTGCTGTGCAACAAAAGGATTGTCTTAACACCACTGTTTCCTCACTTAGCAATACCCTGGGATTATTATACCTTTGAGCAGAGGGTAGAAATTCAGTGATAGAGATTAAAAACACTTGCAAAAAATTTGACTCATCACATTGTGTCACCATGCATGTCCAGCACCATAAGCAGCTGAGTCTAAGAGAAGCTTGTAAAACTTCAAGTGCCCAAGTCCAATTCCTGTGTTTAGAAAAGTCAAAATAAGTCAGCAAACCCACAGAAACACCATCTAGTACCTGGACTTGTTGACTTCGAGCTTCCCTAAGGCCCCTTTCTTGACAGTGCCCTCCAGGTCACACAGTGGGATTAAAAGGCCTTTACACACACACTAGTCCCATCTTCCCTATGTGGTGTGTTTTAACTCTTGGCAATAGGCATTTGCCTCCTCCTTGCTGGAAGCTGATCTGGTCCAGGGCCAGCAGCGAGCTGGGGTGTGTGGGCCAGGCAGCATGGAGAGTCCTTCCCTGTGGACTCTGCTGATCTTGGTGTGCTGCGGGCTGTCTCGGACACTCAGGGCAAGGCATTCCTTCCAACCCGCAGCGCTTTGGGAGGGCTGGGGGTGGCCCCAGGGCACGTGGCAGTGTGCGCAAAGACCCTTTGTGACACGGTGCAGCACGGTCACCGAGGCACAGAACAGAACCGGGTGTCCAAGGGCCCTTTGTGACACGTGCTGACACAGGTGCTGGCGGTGAGGCGGCCACGCCACAGTGCTCGGTGCACGCGACGGGACAGGACGAGAGAGAGCGGTGCTGTGAGGAGCCCCCGCGCAGCCAGCTCGTTCGTTGCCGACCCGGAGCTGTTCCGAGGCGTTATTCCTGCGGCTGGCCTCGCGGCCAGACTGCGGGACTTGGTGACTTGGAGCTTTTCCGAGGCATCTCCCATCCCTGCGGCTGGTGCCCTCGAGGCCAGACCGTGGGACGTGAGCACAATCCTTGACGAGGGGTCTCCTCCTGTGGAGGACCCCCCCTCCTGGGGTCTCCTGTCCTTGTGGCAGGAGCCCTCAAGACCAGAGTGCAGGACTTGCTGTCCTGTAGCTTTTCTGAGGCTTCTCTGTCACAAGTGTCTTTAAGGCGCGACTGCAGGACTTTCTGACTTGGAGCTTTTCTGAGGCATCTCTCCTACAAGTCGATCTAAATCCAGTCAGTGACATGGAGCAGAGACCCCCAAGGGTGCCCAAGCTGGCCTGGGTGGAGAAGGAGGAAGAAGGCCCGGGAGCTGTTCCAACTCAGCAGTCTGGACTGGTGGAGAAGTTCCAACTGCTGCAGAAGGGTGAGTGGCAGAACTTGGCCACAGGGCTGGTGCCTGTGTCCAGGTTGGCCCCATCCCACCCATTCCCATCCCCTGGGGACATGCCCATGGACAGGACGGAACAGGGGCTGGGGCTGCACCCCCGGCAGCCGAGCTCCATCCCCTGGGAGTCCCAGGGCTGTCCCTGCCTGGGCAG
>VZRV01010574.1:466859-495963 GCA_013398115.1 Falcunculus frontatus | reverse complement strand
CGGCGGGTGCTCTCGTTGGTTTCTCGTTGGTTTGCCGTGGAAGCCGCTGAGTGCGCTCCCACCTGCACGCTTGGGGAGGGGTAAACTTGGCCATGTGCCGTGGGAAAGGGGGTATCTCATTTTTAGCACCTTTGAAATAAATTGGCTATGGAAAGTTTTGCAGTTAAACACTGAAGATGAAAGGCTGATGAATAGCTCGGCTCTGCTCTCAATTGGGAATATTATTAACACATTTCTTATGGGAACCTTAAAAGCACCATACAAATAGGAAGCACACCACCTGCAGAGTCTGGGATACCTCATTTAGCAGGCAGCAAGTGCCTGTATCTTAAAGAACTTACCCAAATCAGTGCTGATACGTCTATGGCAGAGTTGAGATTTCAGTTTACCATTTTTAGCATCACTGAGTCGCCAGTGAGTCCTGAAGTGCTGTTTCCCCATTTCCTTCAGTGAAATGGAAACCCATGTGAGGCAGCACGTGCTACAGCTGCCCATCATGCCCCGTGTCCCATGGTTGCTGGAACTGACATCTTCCCACTCCTTTAAACCCTGGAGCAGTGTGGTCTAACCACCAAAGGCCCTGCAAAGGCTCATGTCTCATGGAAAAAAGCGCTCCTTACAGCTGATCTTTTCCTAAGTGCCCTGGCCTCTTCCACGGGAAGAGTCACTGTGGCTCTCCGTAGGGCCATGGCTCTTGTGCACTTAGACATTTTGGACTTTATGAAGCAGGGCCAAAGCCAAGGTCCTCTCTGGCTGAAGGCAGCTGTGAAAACCGCAGGTTGGATACCCTGTGAACGCAGTTGAAGGTCTAGGGAAGAAACATCTCCCTGGAGCCCCATGCCAGCGCAACAGCACCCACTCCCTGCAGGGAGCACAGCCAGGCAGGGATGGAGCACAGCAACCAGCAGAGCATAGAGGCTCAGTGTGACCCTCATGCTTAAGACCCATAGGGGCCATTGACCCTCCCGTGGGACATCCCAGTCCTGCGGAATTACCTTCCCTTAAATGAACAAAGATGGTGTTGTCATATATGGCACTAGCCCCAGAGAGAGCCATCACAGGGCACTTGGATACAACCAAGAAGCATTTTCACATTGGGTGCTTTCATACATTTGTACCTCTGTGATGAAGCCTGTGAGAGATCACCCAGACAGCTGAGCTCTGCCAAGATCGCCAGGTAGAAGGACTGGAGTGGGAGCCTGCCTGCACTCAGGCTTATACTAAAATAACAGAAATGGCTTAATTCATACCTTTGGTTATTTTGGTACAAGCCCTCGTGGGGAAGCTGAAGTTAGAACAAAAGCATTCTATTTTAATTTAGTGTAATTATAGCCTGTCTACCTAAAAAAGCTGAATTGCTTTAACAGTACTACTGCAGCTAATTCCCTGGAGTATGAATGCAGTTGTGCCAGGATAATGCTAATATGGCTTATTCTTGTCAGGAAAGGGAAAAACATTATGTGTGCATTGCAGGCTCGCTTTGCAAACAGCTGCAGCTGTTTGAAAGGTTACCTCCATGGCAGCTTGTGGCCACACTTGTTCTTGGGGTTGCTGCCTCCATAGAAGAGCCTTACAGCAAGCGTGCTCCACGGCCAGCTGGCTGCAAAATCACAGTGTTTAGTTCGGTATTAGGCACCTTCAGCCCAGCAGGTGTTCCATGGTAAGGCCTGAGATGGCTGTATGGCTGCTGTGCTGTAATGTGAGGGAGCTCAGAGCTATCTGTGGCATGGTAACATCTTAAGTAGTGAGTAGCGATGTTGTTTCCACAGTATAAGCTCAGTATTAGAGTGATACAGGTGACGAATCACATCCCTGATCAAAGTCGGGTACCAACCCCAGTACCAAAAATTGCCATAGGTTCTCCTTTTCCTTAAAGTGAGACAAAAGGAAAATAGATTAATTGCACAGAGGCTTGTGTCCCTTCTGAATTGAAAACAAGTCACTTTTCAGTGAAACTCTGAAGGTAGTCAGGATCTGCATAAAACAAAGAATATCTTCAATCATTTCTGGTGAACTGCATGGAGTATGGACACTGGATACTGTTATTTGTGGTGCATTTCCTCCCTACGGCTCTGTGCAGGGGGCAGAGCCGCATTTACAGCCGAGTGTCTCATTTTTATTCTACATGGTTCCAAGTGTATGCATAGCTGCATCTCTGCACAAGACAAGGCATTGCTGGTGAGAGGCACGTACACTGGGAAGAGGTACAACTTTTCAGGATCTAGTTCCCTCAGAATTTATTCTTCGGGCTCCAAGCAGCACCCAAGAAAGTTGTCTCCCACACACATGAGCTTTGATAGAAAGGCCCGTTGTGCCTGAGGAGCAGAGCTGTCAAGAGGAGTCTCCATCTCCATGCCAAGATTTGCGTTACCCTTCTGTCAGAGCCCAGCAGCTGGTAGTTTTCCATCTCCTGAAATCCAGAGGAACTTTCCACCTCAGGGAACAAGAAATTGGAGAAAAGTCAATAGACCAGACTAGGTTCATACCACATTTATGCAAGGAAAGAAATAAAAGGAGCACTATAATTATATTTTAATTACCTTTTACTCTCAGCAGCATCCCATAAATCATGTACCTTGTTAGTACTGTAGAATGGCATATGATGCTGGAAGTCAGCATACAGTAAGTATGCTGACAGTAAATACAGTAAAGACTGTAAGCTGGTTGGCTTTGGCCATCTTGGGCAGCGTGTCCTGGCATGATGAAGTCATGACAGCAGACGAATTTCTGTCTGTTTTGTCCATTTTTGGCAAAGAGGTGAGCAGATATACTGCAATCTCTGACGCCAAGCCAGGCTGTGGCCCAGCTGAGGGCACAAGGATGTGCAAGCTGTGTCACCCCTTACCTGCAGTGGCAAATGGCAAATTCATGTCCTGGATCAATGCCATGATGAGAACTCATGAGGAGAAAATATGCACAAACACAAGGAAAACTCCTGTAGGTGGGAGATGAGAGGGCAGACAATAGGCACTGGGTGACAACCCATCTGAACGGCACTGAAAGACGATGTGAGAAATCTCCTCATGCAATGCTGCAAGCAAAAAATGCCACGTGTACATTTTCAAACACCTTCAGCAGACAAGTACAGCTGATGCATTGAGCTAAGTAGGCTGCAGTGGGACAGCTATAACAATCTGCATTGTTTCTGTGCTCGGGGAGGGGGGCGTAAGTGGATTCAGAGCTGCATGGTTGCCCTATACTGTAATGTACTCTGCCCAGTACAGTGGCCTTTTGTGTAAGAGGATGAGCTAAACCGGTTGTTTTGCAGAGGGGGGGCCCGTTTGCACCACAGCAGCAAGTCAGAGCAGCTCCGGGGCAGCCGTGGTGGCAGTGGGCTGAGGGGGCATTGATGGAGGGACGCTGTAACAGATAGCCCCCATTTCCGAGCTTTTGGCCTCAATCCTATCACATGCACACATCTTACAGGTTTGAACCCAATTGTTTTCAGAGCTCTAAGCTGGGGGATAAACAGGCTTAAGTCCACACAGGTCAACAGGGTGGCAGTTGTCTGTCTCAGGGCTGAATTTGACGCATTATCAGCCAGTTCACAGAAAAGCTCTTGCTCTATCCTACATGCTCGTGTTAGTCAAATATTATTCTTTGAGAAAAATGACAGAGAGAGGAAATTATTTTATCAAGACATGAAGTAGGTCATTGTTATACCCTGGCTTATCATTTTCCCTATGATACAAAAAATATGAACTGGATGCTGGCCTTGGAGAATGAAAGCTTTCTTTTTTTCTTTTCTTACAGAAACTTGAAAAGCTTGACAGGGAGAGAGGTGCGGGAGTGAGGCAGCACACTCTGAACACGACGTGATGGACTGCTGCTTGTTCAGGGCAAGGGTATGGCCTGCTCTGCAGGATTGTCACCAAGATATTGGTCTTTGTCAAGAACAGAAACCCCAGGATCTGGGGAAAAACCCACCTGTGATGCCTCCATCCATTTTTCAAAGAGTTGGATCCCAGTGACTCAACTGAGCTGGTCATTGGCAGGTGAATTGGTGAGAAAAGAAAGGGGAAGAAAAGGAAGGGAGGGAGAGAGCAAGGAAAGGACAGCAACCTGGGAAAGAAAAGGAAGCTTATATAAAGGACTTCTCTGACCTGCTCTGACTCTAGAGAAGTGCCTTTAGGCTGTTCTATGAGAACTGTGAGGGGAAAGGGCTAGAGAAGCACAAGATATTGCTACTTACGTATTTGATTAAAAAATTATATATTTGCCAGAGGTTTTTTTTTAGTAACATTTTCATGCCCTATGTATGGATTTCAGGGAAGTTTTCACTACCTGGGGAACAGTATCAGTAAGTAGCACATATTTTTTAACACAATAAACTCTCACAACCCTGTCAGATAAGTTCTGATTGAATTTAGGACAGGGTACCAAAAACTCACAGACAAAACCAATTGTTGAGATGAACCTGGAAAAAACCCCCACAAAACCAAAACAAAGCACAATTGCTTCAAGGCTCCCAAATTCCTAGTTAATTCAGAAAACAAATTAACCCTAGCCTCCTATCTGCAGTCCCTCTGCAGGAGAACCACGGTGGGAGGTGAGCCCTTTATCTCACTTTCAAAATCCTTTTCAGCTGATCTGGGGTCACAGATGCTGAAAAGCACTGCATGTCGTGATTTTGTGTGACAGTCACCTATTTGCCAGCTTCTCGTGTAAGCCCCTCACTGCCTTAGGGCTGCCCCACACCCCCTGTGTGCAGCAGAGGTGGGAACTCTTCCCAGGGCTCTCTCCGCTGGCTCAGAGCAGGGATCAAGCAGTGGACTCAGCAGGTCACCTGGGCACTGCTGGGGACACACTGGGTAAGACCTAGGTGGTGGCAGATAAATATCTTGGTAAGAGAAATAACAAAGATACCCGTTTTGCCAAACATCTGAATGAAGGAACTGCCCCTGCCCTGTAGTATATTGCATTTCACTGCCCTTCTGCTCACTGGGATTTATAACTATTCTTCTATTTCTGCCACAGGAGCCCCCGCTTACAGAGACAACCTACAGAGAGTCAGGAAATCCAAGGACTAAGCTGGAAGAGAAGAAAACATGCTTGGATGATCTGCTGCACACCAGTGGGACTGGTGAGAGTGACAGAGGAGAGAGCTGAGGAGAGAAACGACAGCTCAGTTTGGACACATCTCTGAGGAGCCAGAGCAGAGCTGCCTGCACTCGAAACAGGCATGGTATCTGCAGCATAGGTGCTCTTTGCCAGACTGCCCGTCATCCCATAGGTGAATCCCCTTATTAGTTTTCCTTAGCTGGCACAACCCAATACAGCTGTCAAAATCCTAGTCTGCCATGCTTCTGTTCTTTAGGGGTTCTTTCCAGCAGCTGGGAAAACTTTCCTTTTTCCTATGTGTTCCCTTCCCTGTTAGAGCAGACTAGTGAGTAACTTTCCTGCCACAGCCTTCCTGACAGTTGTAGCACTCCTGGGAAGAAACCTCTGCTGGTTTCTGCTCCAGCCCTGTTCTCATCTCTGATGTGACCACTCTCTCCAATCCATGCTGGAACTGAAGTGACCTGCATTTATGGGCATCTTCATGTGATCCCACAGGCAGGTAGATCTCCATGGCCTTCATGCCCAAGTGGACTGCAGTCTAACATCTCCCATGTACACTCCTACCCCAGTCTTCAGTGATGTAATCTGTATTCCTGAAGTCATCTATCTCAGAGGTATTTTCTGTACAGCAGACATTTTCTTTTTTAGACAGGCTAAAATGCCTTTATCAGTTTTCTTTTCAGGGTTATGCAAGGCATCTGTTTTGTTTTCACACTGGTTAAATATCCAGTCTCCTTGAATGGGGATGAACCCCAGCAGTCTGTGTGCACCAAAATTCATCAGCCCACTTTGTGCACCCCACCCACCCACCATACCCAAACCCCTCACTTTGCCAGAGTTTCTGGCCTCAGGGCTGCTTCAAAGGGGAGTCAAGATCCAGAGCAGCCTGTCAGACCTGGGGTTTCTTTCCTGAAACATCCCCCCTTATGGTACAACAGATACAAGGGATGTGATCTCCCAGGCCTGCAGAGAAAGAGCTGGGAGGTGCCAGGGAGACTCCAGGTGCACAACAGGAGATGCAGAGCTTGTCTCTAGACCAGGGAGTCTTCAGTGGCCAGGCCTAAAAATGCTGACACTTTTACATTGATAAAATAAGTGCAGGGATATCTCTTTGCATTTCAGGTGCAGGGCTGTGTGTAAGAATAAGGTCCCTGTTTGCAAATGAGTTGTGACAGAGGATGATGTGATCAGACCTGGCTGGAGAACTGGGAAGAGGCAGCTACAACCCGGGCTGATGGTGTAGAGCAGTGAGTGCAGAGGGGGGGAGTCAGCAGTGAGGCAGGAGAGAGGTTTTTAACATCTTAAACCCAAATGCAAACACTGTGAGAGAAAAGGGAATGCAAGAGAGTGATGAGTCCATGTGTCCCCTAGGCATAGAGAACCAGGGCACTGAACAGTCTTATAATGCTGAGTGATATGGTACTTGTAAAATATGCTCAGATTGGGCTGAAATGGTCACCAGCCAGAGTGAACAGAGCTCAGCACATCAGTACTCCAAGGGGAAATCCACCACCTCCCCACCACTGTGGGATGTCCCCAGGGGCACCTCTCACTGGGCCATACATATCCTTGGATTAGGGGTCAAACCAGCTTCCTAATGGGACCCTTCACTTTTGTTAACAATGCTGGGATGTGAGGAGAGCAGAGAGATCTGTCTGCTCTGCAGGGATGCTCCCATGCCTGCTTCTGCACCCTCCCACCCCTGGAAGCTTGGCCCAGCCAATACATCCGTGCTGATCTGCCTTTGCAGACAGTTCGTCCCATGCATTTTTAGTTGGTTACTCTGAAAGTCTGAAAAACAACAATTGGTCTTAGTGTTATCTCTTTTGGAGCCAGCTGCTTCCTCTTGGTATCAAACTTGGAAGAACCCCATAGCCACTGCTGAAAGGCCTTTTCCCTTTCCACATTTAAAGATCTTTTCCAAAAACGGTTGCTAGGATCTCCTTGGTGGGGATTAAAAGGCTTGGAACGAGCCAAAGCAAGTGTTAGTTTTATTGAGAGTGAGCAGGCTGTTCTTCCCTGATAGCTGCCTGACTTTGAGGGCAGGAATCACAGGAAAGCATCCACAGCTGGCTCCAGGGCAGCTTAGCAGAGGAGGAAAGTCATGGCTTTTTCTGTGCTGCATGGTAACACAAAGGCAGGAAACCAAAGAACAGGATTCACTTGGTGCAGAGCAAATCCTGCCATCTGAATCAGCACTGTCCTGGCTCAGGTGGTTGTATGTGGAGGTTCCCAGGTGCCTCCCTGATCTCTGGCTTAGCTGAACCAGCTATATCCATCCCACATCCCTAGTGCTGGCAGCCACAGCTAGGGAGGAGCAGGCACTTCTCAGCACACCATGCTCTACCCTACCAGAAATCTGCTTTGGGAGAGAGCTGTGAGCAGGTTTGGGATACTGGAAAGCAGTTATGCACGCATTGTATTTCTCTTGTCAGGGACAGAATGAAAACCTTCGATTCCCAAGTTTTCAGGACAGCACTTTTCAACCATAATGGGTACACATAATCAGACGTAGAAGCCAGCCACAGTATAAGGTTTTCTTTCTCTTTCAAGCACCCATCTCTTCCTGGGAGTCCCTCACTAGCATACAAGGCTGGGCCCAAGAAATTGCAATTCTAGTCCATTGGAGCTGGATTTTGAAACAAAGAGTTGCCAAAACAATACTACCAGCATGGGTCTACAAGGCAAACCCTTCCAGAATGGTTTACTTTCACACAGTAGTGTTTTCACCAGTTTGGTTTGAAACAGTTTTCTGAAAAGAATGAAATTCCAAGGGCTCCTTTGCTGGATAACCTTGACAGACTAGTGTCCTTTCTTAGCTGGGGAGGGAGCAGACAGAATTCATGTGCCAAAACCCAAAATTCTACAGGAAAACTTCTGTTGAGTGAAAACCGAGCCTCAGTTTGTCACTGTTTAAGAGGGTACTTTGTAGATGTCTTGAAGTCCTCAGACTAAAGATGTGAATGAGGGCAAAGCATTACTGGTAGATAATGTGATCCTGGCTTCAAACCTGCTTCTCCTGCTGCTTTACAGATCTCCATATCTTTGACAGAGAGTGTTAGAGCGAGAAGGATGAAAATGCTGAACCTCTTCCAGCTCCAGGAGCTGAGGAGAGCGGTTTTGTGGAGAAGTGACCTAGGGGCTTTGAGTACCAGCCTCTGTTAGCTGTAAATACAAACCATTAAAAAGCACCAGAGCTTTCCCACTGAAGTAAAGGCATCGGGAACAGGAGATTAATGGGTTGCCAGCTGTGTCGGCATGATAAGCCAAGCAAGAACCCAGATGCTTTCAGTTGAAAATGGATTGAGACCTCAGCAGGGACACATGGCAAATCAGCCAGAAGCCACACATGGAAAACTGAGCAAGGGAGAACGGGCAAACATTCCTTATCTTTGCTTTATGTCAATAGAAATGGCATTGTAAAAGAGGCAGCAAAGTATTTGCTGGAGAGGAAGAGGGAAAAGTCCACAAGCTTTCTTGGCTGTACGTGTAGGTTTTAAAATGCTACTGTTTTCCTCAGAAACTTGTCACTGAAAACAAGCATCCAGCAAAAACCACCCAGCAAGTTCTTCCAGAAGGCTTATTTGCTTGTTTTGGTGGATTTAGCCGAGCTGTGCTGGCAGGAATCTGCCTGCCACTGCTGTTCTGCTCCAAAGGTGGTTGGGAAAGTACAGCCTCTTAAACCAGTCTAAAGCACAGCTGTGATAATTACACCATCTACTATGATTTGCCACAAAATAGGACTCAGGGGAGAGGCAGACCTCAGAAATCTGGGCTTTCTACAAGGTGATTTTGTCTGCAGCCCTGTCCCTGTTTCCCACAGCTCCTGCTTTTACAGCAACCCAGCCCAATTACCTTCATCGGCTTTTTCTTTGCTTTCTGGTTTTATTGTTTTCTTTAAGGCTAATTAACAGAAGAGTGGATGAGTCCCAGATTTCTTGTGTGAGTTTTTTTTTTTTCTTTTTTTTTGGTGATGGTGGTGGTACTTCTCATTTCACTGAGTTTTCCTTTTGCTTATAAGCAATTGTATGCAAGAAAATCATCTTTTGTACCAGAGACAATACCGAGAAAGAAGAAGATTCAGCAAGGAGAATAACAATTAAGGTAAGGCCATGGGTAGGTTTTGCCTCCTCCTCCCTCAGTTTTGCAGCCCCACCCTGAGTGGGTAATGGGCCTTGACTGCAACTCTGCTGTCAGTGCCCTGGAGCAGGGAAAGGCACAAATATTCCCTCCACGCAGGTGTGCAGGTGTCAGTGGGAGGTGAGCTGGGAGAAAAAACAGGCTGGGATAAACACAGCTGAAGCCTCACAACCTGGATCCGTATGGCCCCTGGATCCATCCCTGTCCTGTGGAGCCTCGGGCTGGCCACTGGCTGGAGCAAAGCTCATCACCGGGTTATGGGCAGGGCTGGGCTCACTGCAGCTGGGTATCTTAGGGCAGGGCCACCTACTGCACACCGGTGGGGAGCTGCAAATCCCCCCACCAGGTGCACAGGGCTCTGCAGGGCCTTTAGCCGTGTGCCTGGGAGCTGGCCCTGGAAACCTGAAGGTGCTCTGTCAAAAGGTCCAGTTGTTCAGGCATCAAAATAATTATATCACTCATAAAAAGAATCTCAAAATAGGATTGTTGATAAAATAGTGCATTTTCGTGTAATGCCATAATTAGTGAACCCAGATTCTCTGTCTTTTCAGTCCCTGAGATCATAGTGATGAACATGATTCAAGAACAGAGACAGATGACCCAGTAGCTGAGTGACTGATCATCTCCGTCTTAACACGTGCATGGGGAAAATGAATGGAAAAATCAGAATGGGGAAAATGAATGGAAAAATCAGAATGGAGAAAATGGAAAATCCATGGTGCTGAACTGCTCTCTGTTTTTTCTCAGGAGAGGAACTTCAGGCAATGTATCTGTAAAGCACTGAGCAGCTTCCACTCTTCCTGACCCCACCAATTTCCTCTTCACAAACTATCCATATGGATTTGACGTGTGGCCTCTGAGAGGCCCTGAGGCCTCATATGTCTCGGTAAGTCAAAACGTATGGGGTAGAGAAGCCATGTCCCTGCCTAAGCTTCTGCAAGTCCCTCAGGGTCAAGTTAAGTGCAAGCCTGATCCTGTTCTCTGGACCAGGCTTGCCTGGTATGTGCTTTAAGCTGCCCAGCCTCACCAGGCTGGGTTTCATCTCAGCTGCAGGGCTCAAAGGAGGTGGCCTCTGTCTTACCCCATGTGGTCCTGGGCAGCTCAGCATCCCCACCAGACCAGGGGCACATCTCCATGGCTGGCTCATCCTCACCAGCCCAAGGGGCTTCAAGCGCTGGGGCTGGGGCAGGAGGTTAAGAAAGAAGAGGGCTGTGGGACTTGAAGGCTTCTCTGGAACCATGTACCCCTGTTAGTGTTTCTGTGAGTCTGCTTCTCCCCTTGGACCCAGGGGCTTAACAGTACTTCCCTGCTCCATAGGGATGCTGGGGTGAGTCAATCCTTTAAAAGCTGTGCACTGCTGAGACACCAAGTCTACAGCCACATAAAATAATAAGACAGGCTGAGGAATGTTTTCCACCTCTAAGACCCATTGGCATGCCTAGCCATCCCCAGGGAGACAAGCTCCTGTCCCCCAGAGCGGGAGAGCTGTGCCCAAACCACCTGCTGAGAACCACCCTGGCTCCTGAAACATGCCTGGGCGTTGCCTGCAGGAGTATTTGCTTGGTCTGGGACAAACTCAGGACAATGCCAACCATTTAACTGTATGGGCAACTGCCTGGGCCTGTGCCCTGCCTCCACTTTATTAATTTATTAGTACCTTGCTGCTAGCCTACACTTGTACAGACAGGGAGCTTGCCATGAGCAAGGGCAATAAAGTGCCTATGAGGGGAAAGTTCAAAGCATTTTATTTGTTTTATAAGAAAAAGGTGCATTCTCCTCTGCAGTTCAGTCTCTCTGGTCACTGCAGAGCTGGGTTTGGTCGATACAGGTAGTGTGATCTTTTGTGCAGTGCCTGGCAGAGGGAGCCTCAGTGGCCACGCATCATTGCCACCCCAGCAGAGGCTGCTGCTGCTATTATGAGCAGTACTGCAGCCAGGGTTAAGACAGGGATGTAATGCTCTGAGTGGCCAGCTTACCAAAGAGAACAAAGAAATTATTATAGGGCCAGGGAAAAAATAAGGGGGAAAAAAAGCTAAAAGAAAACAAAGAGCCATTGACAAGAGACATAAATTAGCTAGGTCTTGAGTGTCCTTCCCCATCTGATAAAACAAAAATGTCCAGAGCAACAATTAACAAAAAAAATATGAGGGGTAGAATATCTCTGTTTAGCTCCAGGTACTAACTACCACACAGGGCTCTCTTTTTCTGTTGTTCCCATGCTTGGGGTTGTCTTGGGTCTTGGTTAAATAGAGCTGGT
Source organism: Falcunculus frontatus (assembly GCA_013398115.1). Taxonomy (NCBI): domain Eukaryota; kingdom Metazoa; phylum Chordata; class Aves; order Passeriformes; genus Falcunculus; species Falcunculus frontatus. Next base: position 484,505 of record VZRV01010574.1, on the reverse strand, counting down.
TGCATGTGTGTATGTGTGTGTGTGGTGCAGTCCCCACAGGTTTGAAAGCTGCCTTTTGCAAAGGAAGGGAGCCCCTCCTGAAGGGCAGCAAAGGAACAAAGTGGGCTCAGAGGATACAGGAACGTGCTTTGGCTGCTCCTAAGGAAATACATCTAGGGGTAGGAATTAGCACCAGAAAAGCAGTCACAACTAGAGGCAAATCCAGCAGGTGTTTAGGGTTGAGAAGACAGCACTGAATGAAACCAATGCAACAAAAAAGGAAAACTGTGGAGAGTGCTGCTCCTGGGCTGCTCTGGGGTACATTGATTGTTGCTGGCTCGCTGGACAGCATTGAGGTGAGGGAAGCATGGGCTGTCCCTGAGAAAGGGCCTCATGAACAATGGGGAGCTGAACACTCTTCACTTTTGCCACATCAGAGAGAAAGGAAATAATCCGTTTTCCATAGCATGTGGATGTAAATAATGAAGCAAGTAATGAGCTCAAACTGCAGCATGGAAAGCTCAATACAGATGACAGAACACACTTTCCAGAGTTGTGGACAATCGCATATTGCAGTTGCCTCCAGGGACTGAGGCATCTCCAGCAAGGTGAGGTCCAGGGCTGTCAGGAATGGTTAGGGGCAGCTGATTTTATTTCTAGGTAGCTGGGATGCAGTGGTGTTTCCTGACAACCACTCTTCCAACTGTACTTTCGTGAAACAATCCAAAGACTGTCAAGTGCTGTGGTTCCGTGGTGATTTTCACTGACAACAGAAAGGAAACCAAAGCCTAGGGTACATTTCAGTACTGCTGCTCCCTCTGTAATATTTGCTTGTGTGTATGGAAGTAGATGCCCCTGTTCCATTCACTTTTTCTCCATTCGCTTCACTGACCAGCTCCTCGTGTCCTGTGGATCACCAATGTGTCCCTGAAGGGCAGCCCGAAAACCAGAGGACCACATATCCTCATGGGAGTCCTTTTGGGTCCCTTCCTTGTGTGTGCCCAGCTGACCAGTGCCAGGCACTGCCCAGGGGACCACCTGTCTCTATGGGTGAGGCACACATGGATGTTGGGTTCTGAGCAAAGCCCTGCCGGTCTTGTGCTGCTGCCACTGCCTGCGAGAAGACAGTCAAGACCTGTCAGATGTACAGCTAGGTGCTGTTAAGTGCTGCCTGTCCTGGGTTTTAGATTGCTCTCCATCAGAGAAAGATCACAGAAATAAGGAATGACACTTGTTTCTTACAGTTTTGTGTTTGAAAGCAGAAGTTGTTCTTAGCTTTATTATATCATTTACCTATATCACACCATCTCTGTATGGTCTCACTGGAAAAATCTCCACTGGGTTTGCAGTGATTCCTCTTTCCTTCCCTGCTGGTTTGACAGGCTCAGCTGGTACCCTCGAAATTGGTGTAAATTCCTTCAACTTTGCACAGCAGCTAGTGGCACCATGGGTTATTCAGTGAACACTTCCCCTACAATCTTATTGCCAAAGCATGAAGCAGAAGGGGAAAGCCCTATCTTTGTTAGTGAATAATTAAAATGTCTTTTGTCAGTAAACTGAGGAAGCATGAATTGAAAGTGAAGAAATAAAAACTTTTTTTTTTCCCCATTGCAGTGAGAACTGGGTTCTGCAAACCCACATGCAGCTTGCCTCCCTGTTAACTGAAGCGTAAAAGTTCTTGCGCTCAAGACCTCTCTCCCCTGACTGGAGCTCTTCTGCATGGCTTGTCCTTCACAAGCTAAGTGACGATAATAAATTGTCCTACTTAAGCAAGGGACCTATTTCACCTCCTCACCACACTCATTAAAAAATGGCAATGCTAAATACACTTAAAGATCAAAGGCTTGGTATGCAAAACAGTCCTGTGGAGCAATTTGATGGGCTTCTTAGGGTTTTGTCGCTATGGTGCTATTGCCTTGACAAGTTAAAATATCCCTTGTCAGCCTCTGTGGGAGCCTAGACAGAGAAGGAACCATCAAAAAATAACTGAATACTGTCTTTGACTACAGTCACTGAATGGTTAATTTTTTAAAGCTTTAATCATCCTTGACTTCAGGTTTGGCTATTAACCCACCAACTGATCATTAACTCTACTGACTGAATGACTGATTTCCAGAGAGTCGGTCCAAAGCAGGATTGGTTTTTAGTTTTTTTTTTCTGAAGGACTTTAATATCTCCTACCAGCAGACAGGCAACCTATTGAATCCCCTGTAAGACTCTGGGGCTGAGCAGGGAGCTACTTGCAGGTTATCTGCATAGAAACACGCTGCCCAGAGCTGATAAACTCACTGACACTCTATCCTGCTTTCCAATTTAACTCAAGCCTTGCTAAGCAGCAGGGGTAACCTGACTGAATTGTTGGGGGTCACAGCTTGAGGTCCTTAATCAACATTCCCAGCTTAATCAACGGGAGTTTAGCAAGCCTAAAACGCAAATCAGGATATTTCTGGTATTTACCCTGGTGCTTGTCCTTTTCCTTCCAGGCCAGCTGGTTAAGAATAAATGTAATGTTGATGCAGAAATTATCAAATGTCAATTGGACTTTTTTATCCCTTCTGTCTTTAAAATTTTCTGAAATTTTCTAATGGCAATTTTGCTGGTTAGAGAATGACCTGCTAATAAATGAACAATTCTTTTTCATTAATAAACTATTCTGACTCACAGTCCGTATCCTAAGCCACAAGACCATCCTGCCTTCCTGACTTGAGATCCATAAGACCTAAGAAGCTGACTCTGACTCAGCAGAGAAGGGCTGGGATTGGACTGTGTTTGCTATGTGTATCTTTCTTCCAAACACAACACAGACAGAAATAAATTAGGAAAAAGCCTCTTGTACACTGGCCCTGATTTTTCCCTGGGAATCACTGGGGTTTTGATTGCTCCCCTGGTATGAGAATGAATTAAGCTTGGATTTATAAATAGCAGTCTAACCACCCCTGTGCTGACAGGCACAAATGTCAGGAAATATGTAGTTAGTTCCACTGGCACTGCATCTTTGAACTTTAATTTTAACTACCTCTGTCATACCAGGGAAAGCAGAACAACACATCTGGAACTAAAAGGTTCCTGCTAGACTTTTCACACTAACTATTTCCAGCTTTCTTCCAGATAAGAGTTTTCAGCAAAATGTTTTCTAATTGAAAAATTCTGATTCCTTAAAACTATTGTTTTTCTTATGAGAGCTACAAAAGAAAACATGCCCAATATGTGTCTCAAATAAACATAATAAGGAAAAAATTATGAATATCAAAGCATCACTCTTTCTATTGTTGACATTTAGAATAATGTTTTCTTTATTAAAATGTCTTCTACAATTTAAATAATTTTACTTTCAAGTAATAATATTTAAAAAATCTTGAAAGCACTGAAATTTAATATTACAGTTGACTCAAACTGCATTTTTATTGTTTGCCTGCAAATATTTTCCACGGCTTCATTTTTTATCCCATTTTTTGACTTGACTTTTTCCATTTCAAGCACCTTCTTTTGGCTGAAAATAGTAACCAGATATTTTGTGCCTGAATAAAAAATGGGATGAAATTCCAGCTAAGACAGCCCACATGTGCCATTGGAATATGTTCACAGAGGAGCAGCACACCTGTGCTATGACTTCGGATATAACAGCAAGGCTTTGCTGTAAGTCAGCCAGGTGAAGAGTGCTCTGCCAGACTGAACATGCTACCACCCTCCTGTAAGGAGCTTCTAGCATGAGGTTCAGCAGGACAACAAGGTGGACAGGATGAGACAAAAACTGGGGGAGAATAATTTTTCTGTGTACGTTTATTGAATTTTTTCCATTGCAGAAGTGCAATCATGCTGATTCACAGTTGGCAGGATGAATGTCCCAGTGTAACAAAAGCACCGGGTTTTTGAGTATTCATTTCCAGTGCTAAAATCCTACAGAAGAATCTGTTTATGTGCATAGGGAGGGACTATTGCTGATTGAGGCAAAGCTCACAGTGAAGTACCAGCTGTAGAATTGGAGCCAAGAAGTTGCAGAGGCAGCTGCTGTCTGCCCTTCCCATGTTGCACGCCTGCCTCCAGCCCTGCTGAGCGGTGGGACCAGGAGTGCATCAGTAGCGCTGGCTGCATCCGGCACACGTGTAAAGCTGCCTCTTCAGGCTCAGGCTGTGGCAAGATCACATTAGAAAGATTTTTCCAGCTTCCAGGAATGAAATAGCACCTCTGTCAATACAGCCCATAGCAGGACCTCAGGCGAAAAAACCCAGTATAACCACAGCCACTTCCACAATCACAGTTGTCACTGCCCCTGAGGGCAGAAGCCACAACAAAGCCTAGACCCAGGAGTAGCAGCTCTGTGCCAACTGCGCTTGCTGTGTGCCCTGGGCTGGGATCTGAGCTGATGGGGCCGAGCTGCTGGCTCTGGGGCTGCTGGCACACGGAGCTGCAGAGCTGTGCGGCTCTGGGGCTGCTACACAGCTTGGACGTTGTGCTGGATGATGGGCTGTGGGCACGGGCGGTAGTGGTAGGCACTGCGGGACTCCTGGGCTGTGGGGCTGCAGGGCTGCTGGGATGTGAGGGTGCTGAAATTCAGGCATTTGGGAATTTGGGGCCTGATGCTAAGGCTGCGGGTCTGCAGGGCTACAGAAATAGACATTGGGATGCAGGTCTGCCGGTGGGCTTGGTTGTGGAACTGCTGGGACACCGAGCTGGGGAGGTATGAGGCTTCTGGGTGCTGGGCGCAGGAAAATGTTGGGCTGTGGAATCCAAGGCCGCAGGGGTGCTGAGTGGAGGGGTTGCAGGACTGCGGAGCGGCGTGCAGGGGCTCTGCGGGGCCGCGAGGCTGTATGCTGGGCTGTGAAAAGTGCGGGGGATGAGGGGCTACAGGGCTGGGCTGGGCGCGGGTCGCAGCGGCGATCCCGGGATGTGGCAGCGGCGGGCTCCCTCTGCTGGTCCTGGAGCGGCCACTTCCCTGCACGCCCGTGCCCTACTTCAGCTGTAGCAGCAGCCTGAATTCACAGAGATATTCACAATATCTTGGGGGGGGGGAGGGGGGTCCCTTTGTGCCTAGAACTGGCAACAGGAGCCTGCATGCCCCATGTGCGGTATCCTGTGGCACCATCAGGTTACTGATTTATTCCATTAGCCACAGCTTAGAGATCACAGCTTCGCAGTCTGGGGCCAGTTTTCCGCTGGCTGGCGTCACTCACAGGACACCAAACTTTGGCATCATCCTTGTTTTCAGCTTGCTGTGGCCGTGTGCGTTACAGAGCTGTGAGCAGGAATGGCACCTGATGCCCTCAGCATCCCTCTTGTCCAAACTGCACAGCAACCCCACTAAGCACCACAACAAAATTCTGCTTATAGGTCCCTAATGAATCTAACTCTCCTTCTCCCAGGGACAACTGGGACACAGACACAAACACTGCATGGCAGGGGTATTTTTTTTCCTTATTGGATACTTTTGCTTCCTACCCTAAAAAAACCCCGCTATCAGGCATATCCTGGTATAAGTACAAATAGGCTGTGCTGCACTCGTTTCTTCATCTCCTCTTGGATGAACTAAATAATTGCTCACCTGGTTAACTACTCATCAAATATAGGCAGTGCCAGCCCCTGAGACACTGCACACAGAACAGCGAGTTTCCCAGAGTTGTCCCGTACCACTTGTGCACTGTTAGCAGCGCCGCTACACCTCAGGGAGCGAGACCTGGCACAGTGTTTCTCAGCACTCACGTGCTCCATGGACCACTTCTGGAGCTTTGTTCAAGCACACAAAACCTGATGCTTGAACCGCTCACGAACAGCAGGAGGAAAACACACTGGTTTTTATCCAATTTTTAATTTGCAGACCCCCATATTTACCAACAGAGATGCAGACCATCTGTCACAAATTCAAGGCAACTGGCAACGGGGTTGATTTTCTTAGCTCCCTTTCCCCTACAGATAACCCTCAGGGCCTGCAGACAATGGGCTACAAACTGTTGGCATTGATAAATGAGCTTCCTCCCCTTCCATACAGCTTGGAAAACTGCTTGCCTGTCTCTTATTTAAACAAATGAAATATTCCAACTCCAGACAACGCTAAGTCTACTAATGGAAAGAGGGATCAGTTTAGGATTTGAGTCTCCTACCTCCTGATTCTTTCCATCCCTACCCCCTCTGTTCTAGCACCCTCTTCTTCGATTTTAATTTAATAAAAAAGTGCACAAACTCAGAATGTTAACCAGGATATCTGAGGGAGGTAAGGGACAGAAAAATCATTTGAAAGGTATTGGTGTTTCAAGCTGTAACCTTGACATAGGATTTGAGCTGGCAAGGTGGGGATTTATAGTCTTTTCTACACCAGCAACACCAAAAAAAAATCACTTTCTGCCTTTCCTACTCCTGACAGGCTCTTTGGCCTCAGCCAACGGGTATTCTCCTCATCAGCACTCAGGGATGGGAGTCTGCCACAGAAAGAGCCAAACAGATAATGCTGCAGCACCGGCATGAATACAGACACACACAGCAGGAATACATTTTGTGCTGCAGACCCCTGGAGGCAAGCTTGGCTTGCAGCTCACATCCATGCGTGCCAAGTTACCTGTGTGTGCTGCAGTATAGGCGTGTTCAAACCCTTGCACTGGAAAATACTGGAGCTATTTCAAGGATGGGGAAGCATCTGTCTAAAAAACAAGCCTTGTGTGTTCGGGCCTGGCTCATTTAAAATCCTTGTTTCTTCCAGAATATTGGAAGTAATAGAAGTGCCTACAGTAAAATACCTGATAAGCCTCTCCTCCTCCATAGAGAGAGTAAATGCATGTCATTTTCCAATTAGCTCTTGCTCTGAGCAATTACGTTGATCAAATAATTGAATAAGTGACAGGAATGTGAATTCTGGAGACAGTTAATTTCATTCATCTGCCAGTTTATAGCCTGACTTGCATGAACACATAAACCAGGCTAACGTGTTATTTATAACTTTGAAAATGCAATTATAATACTCAAACATGAAGAGTTGTGTGTGCAGAAAGGAAGGCTTCTGCAAGTAAATTATAATAATAGCATAATGACGGAATTTGTTCTTTACAGGCAGCATGTAGGACAGGAAGGATGTGAGGCTTGTGTTTGAGAGAGCGAACAAGGTTGGTGTCAGCATTATCAGGGGGAGCAATGACCCTGGCCTGAGCATGGGGCAGAGGGGCAACTAAGCCTTATTCTCCTGTTTTGTGAGATATTGTGTGTGTCCTGCCCCAGGGACTGTCAGTCAGGGCTAAACATGTCCCCCAGCTCCCCATACACTTCTCTCCAAGTGAAGCTGAGCATCATTTCTGAGGGAGAACCAGGACTATGATCCTTTGCGTGAAGGTGAGTGCAAGAGAGACAAACTAGGTGTTTCCTACTTGAGGTTGGTCTTGGGTGAGCATCACGGTGCTCTGGAAAAAGCTCCATTTGAGCATGCTTAACTCTAAGTTACTTGGAACAACCATTGAAGTCAAAACTAGGTCCTTATTTCCATCAAAAGCATCCAACCTTCTTATGAGTTTTCTTCAGAAAAAAAAAATAATGGTAATAATAATTTTTTTAAAAAGCTAATCAGGAATGCAAACCATTTGATTTTCTTCTTAAAGCTATCTTTAGATTGTCTTAACTGATCACACCTTTTATCTGAACCGCCTGTGGCAACCTGGCCTACCATCGAACAGGCACTAATTAGCAGAGATACACAGTAATAAAAGCAGTGTGCAGGCATGAGCCACTGCCTCACAGGCAGTATTACCTGGTTGAGTGCTGCACTGGCTGCAAGGAGGAAATCTGTGCAATTAATTGCTTCCTGATTAAAGGCATTTGCAGTCTGGCCCTTAAATCTTCAAGGCCTAAAAACACATGCTGAGTTAAATATGGAATTTGCTCACGGTACTCAGAAACATTGCCCCAGACAGCAGGATTCAGTGAGGTAATTTTGGTTGGAAATAAACACTTTCCAGTCTAAGCATATTTTACCCCAAACCAAGTACTTAGAAAGTGCCCCAGTCCAAACTAAAGGGCCATAGAAGGATTAGCGTGATTTAAAACAGTTTCTAAACCAGCTCAGTTGAGCTCACCATTTTCCTGTAAGGACATGCTCTTACGGGAATTAATTTCACAGGGCATGAGGCAGCAGAGGCAAAAACCCCACAGGACGTCTCAGGCTGAAAGGCTATTTAAATGGTAATAAAGTCCAGTGGATGACAAAAAATAGTGGCTGATTAGAGGCACACCAGGAGAGGGGCTATCTGGTGTGAAGCTGCCGGGCAGTGGCGGCACCCGGGGCCTTCTGTTCCCTGCACACATCTCTCGTCACCAAGCAAACAAGACGGGGCTTAATCCCGCCGGGAGGGAGGAGCCTGTTTCAGGCCAGTGGACAGCGGGAGGAAAATGCTCACCACGGGAGGTTCTGGAGCTGGGTAAAACGAGGGAGGGTGGTGTGTGTCAGGAGGCTGGGACAATGCCAGCCAGCGCCGGTGTCAGGCTCAGGTGGAGCCACATCTCAGAACAGCAGGTGATCCAGCCTCAATGTGCACCCTTCCTGAAGTGTCATGGTTTTCCCGAGGGCATTTCCTCCACCCTGACATGGTGTCACATATTACAGCCAGTCAGAGGAAGGGACTTTATTTTAGCGTGTCCAACGCTGTTATTGCTGCCTCCTGGAAAGCTGCAGCACTGATGATTTATGGAGCCTACTGCTCCCATCGAAGAAGGGGCAGGCTTTGTTTGGAATCACCATTTGTCACACTAGAGCTGAGGTGTCCCAGAAACACACATTTTGTTTGCTCATGTGCTGCTGTTGCTCTAGTGCTACCCGCCCATCCCTTCTTTGCCAGTTGTTTTTGCAAATTTCGAAAGAAATTTACTGATCCTCCACTTGTGAAAAGCACTTTAGGATCTAATTGCCTCTGACTATAGGAGTGGGCTTCCAAATTCAGGGGGGCGTTTTCAGTGTGTGTTTAAGCACCTCACTGGGTGGAAGTCAGAGGGACAAAGGTTACAGATCTTTCTTTGCAAGCCTCCCAATCCCCCTGCTCCACACCAACTTTGTCAATGGCAAGAGCAGGCAGGGAGTTAAATAGTCTGAGTTGTGCTAGGACAGATGTACAGACTGTAACTCAACATTCAGTTTGACATCCTTCCTCCACAAAGCCAGTCTGGCACCTCTGCTGGAGAACTTATATTGTGGAATGGGAAAACAAACAATCCTGCCAATTGTTAGTGAGGGGGAAATAAAGCAGAGCAGAAGCTGGTTATCAGAGATCTGCATTTTGAGAGAAAAATTCACTGAATCCTGAGAAAGGAAGGATTCTCTGCAGAGCTTCAAGTACTCTCCTGACAAGCCCATCCCGCAGGAGCTGAGGCTGGGAGCTGGGCTCCTTTCTATTGAGAATGCTGGGTTTGAAAAATTAACATAACAGGAATCCCCAGACTGCAGCAGTGCTGTAAAGCTATAATTAAAACAAACCAAAACAAAGCAAAACACATTAGTCTGACTGGCACAGACTGTTGTCTGTGAATTGTGATTTTTAGCAACAGTAGGAATGATTCAAAGCCCAGAGAACTCAAAGTCCAGAAGTCTGGAAGAGTCTGAGGCAAAGTTTTCCCTCATCCCAGTCAGTCTGGGAAATGTCTGAAGAGCAGATCTTAATTTTGCCCAGGTTTGCAGGGGTTTAGATTCACACGCCTTGTATTATGATGGATTTGGCTCTCTCTCACCTTCATGAGAATTTTGATTTTGTTTGGATCAGTTTCTGGAAGGACAGAGGAAGAACTCTGTGTGTTGGTGCAATTAGATGAAGAGCTGTATGCTTGTAATTTTTTTTTTTAATAACTTGAATCCAAGCATCTCCAAGGTTTTCCCAAGCAGCAGTGAAGTTAACACTATCTGCTCTTCTCCCTGGTCCACCTTCCTAGTGCACTGCATTCACTAATCACATGCCGAGATATTACTCGCACATCTGAGCAAGATTCCCGGCAGCTGGAGAGCCACATTGTATTTCGGGCAATCTAAGACGATGCCTCAGCGCCCAGCTCCGGCCTTGACACGAAGAGATCAATCTCTCAGCTTTCGTACCTGCTTTTAGCTCTTGCACCGGACGGTGAGAACAGATGGAACGCAGTCGTGTCTGCTTGCGGGAGGTGCCCGCGTTCCCTGCGCCGAGCGGATGCTCACCAATGCACAGCTCCCGTGGGACCCCCGCTGGTGGCCCTGCGCCACCGCAGCTCGCTTCAAGAAATTCGGGGAGCAGCTTCTCTCCATCTTCCCTCAGTATCTTTGCTTGGGTGGGAAGTGGGATGCTCTGCTCATCGAAAGGAATGCGGCTACTGTTTGGAAGGGAGAGAGAATAAATACCACAGGGGCACAAAAGGGTGATCTAAAATTGCATTAAAACTGTCCTGATCAGCCACGTAAACCCCTGGGAAGGGTACTACTGCTCAGTGGTCAGCACAGGCCAGGTCCCTTGCCGGTACTTTCTCTCTGTTGTGTCAAACTGAGCACATCTGTAGCAGAGAATCTAGTTCAGCTTGTAACCCTGAAACTGAGAACTGTATTACAGGGCATGCTGAAGCTGCTGAAGCTGTATTAGCAAAGTTTCCTGATCACACAAAGGGTAACAACTCTGTGTCCAAGGTGGCTCAATCAAATTCTGATCTGTTACTCCGGTCAACATCCCATGAAATACAAATGACATAAATCTATTTTCCCCACAGTTTGCGGTGTTTCTCTCTCCACTTACCCCTCAGACTTTGCTGGGATTGAAGGCATATCACAACTCCTGAACCTGCGAGGAAAAAGATGTCTGTGCTCACAAAGCTGTTTGACAGATAAGCCCCATTCCAGATTTTACTTTCTTCAGAGAAAATACACTGAAGAGTCTGCAAAACTACTAACATTTTAAAGTAAAAGGTAACTCAAAAGTTCTAACAGTTGTGCAGCAAAGGGAATATAAAGAGTGTGTAAGTTATAACGATAGATGGTGGGGACTTTGTGTGTCACCATGCTGGAGCGCAAAGCTGTGCTGTGAGCATGAAGTTTCACGGGAATGTCAGTCCAGTATTGAAGTAAAATGACCCAGAGGTCACACAAACTTGACTTTGAGAAGTCACTAATCTGAACATCCTACATGAGACAGACAACTGCAGCTGGGGCAAGCGACTTCTCACGTTTCTGCAGGGGCTTGAAGTGTAGCAGTGTTTTTCAGGCAGAACAAAAGTCACATGTTGGTACCTACCTTAAGGAAAGGCAGAAAGGTGAGATACTCTGCAGGACACCTGCCAACGGGATAGAAATACCTCAGGAAATCATGAAGAACTAAAAATGAACAGTACAAGAATTAGGAGACGCAGAACACAAGCCCTACTAAGGAATGAAAAAGAGTTGACCCTAATACCTGGATCATTCTCTGCAGCACCTTCACACCCCCAGCATGCTACCCAAAACCTGCCAAGCCACACTGCAGGGCAGCACAGCTTCCATGACCTTGCCTGCTCACAGCTTGCGGAGGTTTCAGTGCATGAAGCTCCACCTAGTGAGGGGACAGGCTGTACTACACATTCAGCATCCAAGTTAGGTGTGGATGGACTCAAGACACATAAAGTCTGGAAGCTTTAGCGTTACGCTGCCTGGGTGTTGATAATCCATCACACCCCCACCCGAAGTCCCATCAGACGAGAGTACAGCCTCCTCCCTGTGTCCAGAAACATTTTCTTCCAGCGTCACCTCACTGAAGTGACTTTGTAAGAATGCACCTGAAGTGACATCACTTGGCTTTCATCAGGTGGCTGCTGCTCACCTGTCTTTCACAAGGGACTGATCTGAAGCTCTCTGACTTCACTGGAAGTCCAACTTCAAACCAACATCCCCTTTCTGATGATCAAAACAAATACACCACTAGTTTTGTATGTCCAAAAGTTTTAATACATGGTCTTCACTGTTCAGAAAAGTTATTGCATTAAATTCTAATACATAAATTTATCTGAATTTTAAAAAAATCATTTTATACCATTTTGTCACAGTAGCTAAAGGAAACCAGATTTTATATGCAGTTGTCTCAAAAAAAAACCAATAGTAGTTCTTTCTCAAATCAGGAGAACTGTTAGCATATTATTCAGTAGTTACTGCAAATCCCAACATGAACAACACTATCCCCACAAGTGTACAGCTCAGGAAAAGAAAAGTGCCATTCCAAAACTGAAACTTATTAAACCATGACGCAGCATACGTTGATTTTTTCTGTTAACTAAATTAACATTAAAGGGTGTTTAGTTTAATTCCACACCATTTTCTTTATGTTATTGTTTTTCTTTTATTACGACTTTCATAGATTCACAAGTTACAAAATATCAATGCCACTTACAGCAGTTTATACAAATCCACACCTGTTTGAATTGTGACATGAAAATGATGTTTGATGACCCAAATGAAAAGCCAGATTCCCTGATCCATTAAAACCAACATCAACACAAGCCCACTGCTCCATGGATGATAGCAGAGACAAAATCAGTAGGTTCAGTGTGCCATAAATAGATTGATGAAGGGCTCAGTGACAAAGGCGTAACAGAGCACGTGGCAGAATTACATTCTACATTTCATTATCTGATGAGGGTAAGCTGTGCTACACCAGCTCGCAAGAGAAGCATGAACAGGGCTCTCCTTTTCAGCCTTATGTGAATGCTTGGGAATTGGGAAACTACAATTCAGCTTCTTGCATAAAATCCTCAAGCATCACAAAAATCAGTCTAGAGTTCCAGACCTAACCTTTCTCTTGCAAAGACACACACACACAAAGATAAGGCTCATCTGTATTTATTCTGCTTTCTTCTGCAGTTAAAAAAAAAAAAGAAATATACCTGTGTTCACAGAAAAAACCCAATCTCTTCTCCCTCTCCTCCAAAACACCCATCACCACAGAGAGCTCTCATTTATAATACACTTGAAAGTATTTCTCAGATTAGGATGCTACCTTTGCCCAATGTAAACAGGTGACAGAGATTATATTACTTTGCTATACTTCACTAGGTTCTGATATCAAAACCAGTTCACTACCGAAATAACACCAATAGACCTCTCTCTTGGGCATAACATGTTACACAAGTTCTAACTCTCACTGTCCCTGTCCCTTAAAATAAAAGTAGAGCTATTTCACTGGTTTTCAAGCAATTTAAGCTGGGAGCAATGAATGAAGTTACCCGTTAAAAACATTTTCTATTACTTTTTTTTGTGAATTCCTAGCAAAAGGCCCAAACACTGAAAAGCAAGTGAGCAGAAACAATAGGATGCTTTGCAAAATCAGATGGTTCAAAAGGAATCCAAAGAACAAGAGAACAAACCCCAGCCACTGAAGTGAAGACTGCATTGAACTAGCACTGTGAAAATAGGGAGAAATTAAGAAGTTTCAGTAGAACAGTTATGCAGAATGTTTTACTGGTGATACCTTTGTTCAGGCAGTCACAAGGCATTCATTACCATGATACAAACTGCAAAAGCTTTATTTTGAGAGCGCTACAGGAATAGAATACCTAATTATTCCAGTTAAGGGCTCTTTTTGAGGGACTAATACAAGGTTCCTTAGCTGTAACATGATTTACTCACAACTAAGAAAGTTTGCACCAAAGGGAAAGAAGTTTGCACAGCTTAGAAGTTGATGCTGACAGCTTTCCAAAGCCAGCCTTGACACAAGACTTGGCTTTTTTTATTTTCACAGACATATACTGCACAAGACAGCCAACACCATTCAATCCAAACATAAGAGCATTTGTATAAACTTTCCCCATCAAGATTAGAATTGCCAACCAAACCCTTGTGATTTCTGCAAAAAAGATAGTTCTTCTTGCTTATTGCTGTATTACAGAATATGATGCTATTTCTTACAGGAGACAATGTATATTTCAAAGTTCACATCTCTTACAAAAAGCCTCACAGTCTCTTCACCGGGTGCTGCTTCTGTACAGCAAAAACTAGCATTCTATTTCTTCCAAATGAAACAGTCCCTTCAGATCCTCTCCCTGCCCTGCATGTCTCAAGAGCATTTATGCCTCTTCAGTCTGATTCCTACCAGCAGACAATAGCCCATAATACCTTTGTGACAGCTCCTAAAGCAACAGTACACACTTCGCAATGGATGTGACCCCAATTAGATCCATGAGAAAACATGGAAGAGGAACACAAAGAGAAAGGGAAGCAATTTATTCTCACTTTTCTTGAAGGGAACAAATGATTCGGGCAGCTATAATTTAGGCTGACAGGCCATCTTATTAAACAGAAGTCCCTTCATGCAAACACCAGAACCTATACTAAAAAAAAATTTTTAATTTCAATCTGCCTCTGAAATGAAGGAAGATAATCTCAAGGTTAAAGAAACTGAAAAGTCTGCATTGCTACCACACAAATCACACTGTGCAAATCCATGTCATTTCTCTGCGGTGCTGAGTCACATCTGGATGGTGGATGTGCCTCACTGAATACCACACCCTGGGAATGCTTCAGCACTTCCCCTCCTACCAGAACACTGCCTTAAAAAAGAATTGCTACAGTGACATGATGAAAATTGATCTTTTCCTGCCATATGCTGTATATATGTAAGACTTTCACAAACAATTGGCCAAAACTGGTATTACTGTTATCTCCCAAGTCACAAATACTACACAAGCCCTTTGCACAGGATATGCTGCCCAAGGACATGTGACCTCCAACTTATCACTTCCCTACACCCCATTCACCAAGTAAAGCATTGCATGCTTGCAGGCATTGATTCAAAGTCTTCAGCTTCTGGAATGCAGCAGTTAAGAGTTCTGCATCTTTCAGGGACTCAAAAAAACCCCGTTTAGTTCACCTATTCAATGTACAACATTTTCAGTAAGTGCTGCCACTCTGTTCACAGGAACAGTTAGGTTCACTTCACACCACAGAGGTGGTACTTTCCGGATTCACACGCATCAATCTTGAGGCATTTCTCAGATCCTGTAGCTGCTTGGCTGGCTTTCCAACTCCTTCCTCAAATCTTTTTTCCACAACAGGAAGGACAGTTTCATACAGGAAAGAGGCATTCTGCCTAATGAATGCTTTCTTCTCAGGGTCCTGTTCACACCGTAAACTGTAATCAACATGCTGGACAGCCACCAGGATGATTTCCACGAGACTCTCCAGAAGAACCATATGCAGCTCTGGAAAGTAAAGCTTTAACGCTTCCTCCAAGAAGGCCATCGTCTGCTTGGTGAAAGCCACTACAGTGTAACTAAGGTTGACCCAGCAGTCATCACCCGTGTATTGGTCAAAATTGCCCACCCCACAGCTCCTCATCTCCTCCCTGAGCTTCCCCAGCGCCTCTGGAGTCATCAGGTTCATCTTTCTCCACATCTCCTCAGAGTTGCGGTGCTTGGTGGCCTCGATGATGATATCCTTGTAGCTCTGTA
This sequence comes from Falcunculus frontatus, assembly GCA_013398115.1. Lineage (NCBI taxonomy): Eukaryota > Metazoa > Chordata > Aves > Passeriformes > Falcunculus > Falcunculus frontatus. The sequence continues at coordinate 469,139 of VZRV01010574.1, read as the reverse complement.
AAGCACCTTTGATATCCTTCACCAGGAGGGCGTGAATGATGAAGGTGAGATCCAGTCCAATCTCGCTCAGCTGCTTGCAGTGCTCTTTAGCTACCTGGGATAACAAAGAAAAGCAAAGGATGTTATTAGTGTGCAGGCCCCCTTTACATCTTACACATTTACCAAATTTATCGCTGTCAGAAAACTGAGAAGTGCTACTCTTACTTCACTTACTTCTCATGCTTTCAGAATCTTATTAATGAGAACTTAATAACCGAAAGATAAACCCTGGCTATTAAAAATACTCCGGACAATTATACTATAACCCACACACACATAAGCTTTCTTTTTTCCCTCCCAATTAGCAGCTGAAAGAGAGCATAACCTGAGAAAGTTAGTCTTGCAAAAAATTTGAAAATGTAGCTCAGGGCAGCCTTGGAAAACAAAGAGAAAGTTATGAAGTACTTATAATTCAGATGTAGCTTATGTAAATTTTAGGATCTCCTACTAGTTAAAGGCAAATAAAGAATGAACACATTTTGCTTTCTGATAAAGGCAGGGTTTTTCTTGACGTGTATTATAATCTTAAGGCTTTCCTCTGTTAAACTGAAAAAAAAGCCAAACAAACCTCGAATGAATATTAACCTTTCAACGCAGGAAACCTCTCTGGAGACCCACACAAGAGTCAACAACTAAACTAGGGTTAGAAAAGAGAATTTAAAGCTTTGAAGCCTTTGTTTCAGCTATTGTGTCCCACCAACCCCCTCTTCGGACTCTTACCTTGACACACTCTGCCGCAGTTGACAAACTCTCTTTGCTATCAAATACTTGCTTACTGAAGGCATCTACAAACATCCTCATGGACGAGCGGGCCCAGACAACAAAGGCCGAGTAGCAGCCGTTGTTGCCGGCGAAGTCCGTCTCAAATTCCCTGGCCGTCTCCAGGAGGCTGGTGAAGAAGACATGGCAGAGCTTGTGGATGTAGAGCAGCGTGGCGCCCTCGATGCGCAGCTGCCGGATGGCCGTCTGCACCGCGGCTGCCCGGTTCTTCAGGAACAGCTCGCACGCCTTGGTGGACTGGCCCAGGCGAATGAGCTGGGACACGGCTCGGCGGGTGGCCCGCGGCCCTCCTCGCAGCGAGCGGTCTGGGGACAGCTCGAACACCAGAACATCTGTAAGCTGCCGCACCCGCTCGTCCACCTTGGCCCGCAGCTCCTTCACGGGCTGGCTCACAGGCTTGTCCGCCAGGTACTCGTTGAGTTTATCCAACAGGTCCACCGCCCCCTCGAAGTCCCGCTGAGCAATGCAGACGTCCAGGTCCTCAGGCAGCTCCTGGATCCACTCAAGCGAGAGGTCAACAACCTCGTCCTCAGCGGAGGGCTCATCCTCCTCCTCCTCGTCCTCATCCTCGTCGAAGGGGTTGGTGGATTCGGGGGGCGTTGGGGCGGGCCGGGGCAGGGCCTCCTGCTCTAGGCGCCGCTTCTCGCTGAGGGCACGGTTGCGCTTGGTCTCCTCCAGCACCTCCAGCCACTCCTTCTTGATCTTGGCGTTCTCAGCCTGGAAGATGCGGCTCTCGGGGAACATGAGCAGCTTGAACATGTCCTTCATGGGCGGGTTGTCCTTGACATTGACCACGGCCAGCCCGTCGAGGGGGTACAGGGCATCGTAGCGGTAGGCCCCGCGGCGGTTGGGCAGGGCGGTGGCCACGAGCAGGCAGTCGTTCATGAGGAAGGCGTGCACCCGCTGGATCTGCGCCATGTGGTCGGCATCGTACTCCACCAGGTCGCCGTTGTAGACCAGGTACTTGCCAGGGCTCTCGGGCAGGAGATCGCGGCAGCCCTCCACCTTCTCCAGGAGGGTGGTGAGAGTGCGCTGCCGCCCCTCCTCGTTGGCCGCCGCATCCTTGGCCGACAGAGCTAGGAAGGGGTCGGCGGCGGCGGCGGCGCGGCGGGCGCCCAGCGCGGGGTCGTCGCGGTCGGCCTGGAGGAGCAGGGCCTGGGTGACGGCCTCCATGATGCCCTTCTGCTCGGTGAGGATGTGGCTGAGCTGGTACATCTCGCTCTCCAGGTAGCTGATCTCCCGCGCCGTCTCGATGAACTGCCGGTAGTTTTGGTAGACGTTGCGCTTCAGGCTCTGCGCGGTCTCCTCGCTCAGCGCCTGGATGCGCTGCCGGTGCTCCTGCAGGTCCCGGTCCCCATCCGACTGCTGCGACAGCTGCTTCACGTACTCCCCCGCCGCGAAGCCGCCCGATTCCAGCTGCCGCCGCAGCCGGCTCCCGCCGCCGCCTTCGCCCAGCGACAG